>JNFU01000004.1:186632-510403 GCA_010994365.1 Saccharomycopsis schoenii | reverse complement strand
AAATTCGACAGAATCTTAAACTATTTAGATGCTCTAAATTTATCTAAAAAAGATGATACTGTTATTATTGATGAAAGTAAGAATAGTGTTTCTACCAGAGCAGATGATCCTAACCAAATCATCGGAAACACCAATCCTTCTTCACATAAGTAGGATCCTTGATTAAACGGCTTTGTATTAGTAGCATCACGGCACATTCTTAGTAATCAATTGTAAAATGCCTCATAGTATTATCTATAATACGACAAATTATGTTTATGCCCTGAAAAAAAGGTAACAGCGAAATATATTGTATTGATTTTCTTATTTCGAAATTACTTTCACTTGCGTGGATGGTTTAGTGGTAAAATTCAACGTTGCCATCGTTGAGCCCCGGGTTCGATTCCCGGTCTACGCATTTTTTTTTGTCACTTTCAGGCCAGACACCCTTTTCATATGTAATTTATCTCCTTCTCTCTTAGTGTATTTTACGAGTTCTCTTCTATAATTTTTCTCTAGATAATAGGCAAATAAGTACAAAATTCATGTATTATGTATGTACAGCACTTTCTAGACTAAAATCAATTGTAGCCTTTATCTTTCAACCAGTTGTTGACGGTTTCAGAGTCACGTTTATACCAGTTATACTTAGTGTCGATAGTATCCAAAGATTGTTCAAGGCTCTTGTCAATACCTGCAACATTCTTATCTTTAAAAAATTCGGTGATTTCTTCTCTAGATCCATCAACTAAGTATCCAGAAGTACAAGTGGAAACTATGTAGCTCAACATATTAAGAGAGGGTGGAAATTTTTCAGTCAAAACATCCCAATTGGTTTGAAGCCATTTCCATAACGCTACAATACTCTTCTTGTCACCTCTTAAGCCACTTAACGCAGTGATAACATTTTGAGGCCTAACAACTTCTGGAGTAATGGCGCACTCTAAAGTCTTTTTAATCAATTCATCAGAAGTGAACTTACCTAATGTCAGTAAAGCAATTTTCTTTTCATCAATAGACGATGGATTATTATAAATTTCCATAATTTGATAATATTCTTTTTCATTGCCAAATTTAGCAATACAACCAAAAACTGCAGCTTTAATGTTAGAATTGATTGCGGTTTTCTCACCAGACAAATATTTATTAAATAATTGCTTACTATACTCAATGACACTTGGAACATCAGAAGAAACTGCAGCTGCAAATAAAGTGGCTTTCAATCTTTGATCTAGTGGTGACTCATCCTTAGAAAATTCCCAACCTATAGTGGAAAGCTTAGTCTCGATTAATTCTCTAGTGAATTTCTTTAAAGCTTCAGCTGATTCAGGAGATGAAAATTCCCATACGGATCTTAGTTGTTGAATGGAACCAAGAATAAATTTCCAAACAATAAATTCTGATTCATTTTGCCATTCTGAAACTAAATTCAAAAAGTTTTCAGTGGATGCATGACCAGACATTGCTAAAGATACTGCATCATCAATCAAATGAGTACGATCTTGAGTACTCAAAAGGCCTTTGTTACCAGCCTCACCCAACTTTCTCCATCTTTCTGTTGTATACAAAGTTCTGTAGAACCCCATGGAGTCTGTATTAATCTTGAAGAATTCAGGATCTTTAATTTGATAAGATTGTTCGCGTGTGGTTAAAATTAGGCTATTATCCATGCCTTCTTTACTTCTCAAGTTGACAAAGATAGGATAAAGAACGGTATCTTCTTCAGGCTTAACGTCACCTGTAGACAAATATCTGTTTTGCCTTAAAGTTATCTTGTTACCATCTTCAAGAACTGTCACTACTGGATATCCGATATTTTTAGTCCAGATATTCATTACTTTTAAAACATCTTTGCCAGAAACTTCAGATAAGGATTCCCATAAATCCTTGGTTTCAGCGTTGGAAAACTTATGCTTTTTCAAATATTCGGAGACACCTTTTAAAAATTTATCTTTACCCAACCAATTAGCCAACATCCTTAGTATCATAGAACCTTTATTGTAGGAAACAGCATCAAAAATTTGATTGATTTCCTCAGCTTTGTTAACTGGAACCTCAATAGGATGAGAAGATCTTAACGCGTCCAACTGAAAGGCTTCTTTCGCATTATCGGCCTCAAAATTTTGCCAAATGAAAGATTCATCACACTTGCTAGCTTTAAATGCCATGTAAGAACAATATGTGGCATATGATTCATTGAGCCATAAATCATTCCACCATTTCATAGTAACTAGATTACCAAACCATTGGTGGGCTAACTCATGTTGGACAGTTTCTGCGACACGTAATTTAGCAGCCAATGAAGTTTTTTCATCATCGACTAACAAGGCAGTATCTCTATATGTGATTAAAGATAAATTTTCCATAGCACCACATGCAAAATCTGGAATGGCAACCATACTCATATGAGGTAAATAGTATTCAATATCAAATGAATCAGCAAAGAATCTCAAAGTTTTAGCAGCAATAGCTGCGGAATATTCACCCTGCTTTTCCAAACCTGGAACAGTATAAACTCGGACAGGAATTTTATAATCATTGTTTTCAATATATTTAAGTTCGCCAACAATAAAGGCTACCAAATAAGTAGATAATAAAGGGGTAGATTCAAAGATAACCTTCTTTTTTCCATTACCTAAATCGATTTCCTGTTTAGGTAACATATTAGCTAACGTTGTTAAATCTTTATCCGCAATCAAAGACACTTGGAATCTAGATTTGATCTCAGGCTCATCAAAACATGGAAAAGCACGACGAGCATCTGTAGCTTCAAACTGAGTAGTAGCCAAATATTTTACTTGGTTATTAGAGTCCACGTATTTCGATCTATAAAAACCTGACATTTGATCATTTAAAATTCCTTTATAATCAATTTCAATCTTAGCTTTTGAACCTCGAATCAATTTCAGATCATCATTGCTTAATGTAAACTTCACTTCTTGTCTTTCTTCATTGTATTGAATATCTGAAATTTCCTTATCATTAATTTTAACTGATTTAATGTCTATTTCAAAAATATTCAAAGAAACAAAATTACTTGTCTCTTTAACACTCAAGTCAATAATCACATTTCCATCAAACGTGAAATCCTCAAAATTCGGTTTTAATGTAACATAGTATTGATTTGGATAGACATTGGTTGGTAAAATGACACGGTCTGTAACGCTATAAAAGATAAAAAAAAAGTGAGGTGTTAGTATATGACTTATTTAAATCAAAATAATGTCGGATTAAAAAAAAGAAATAACATACTTCGAAGATTTGCCAGCAATATAGTTATTGCTAGACATAGTGAAATGAGATCTTGAAAAATTTTGAGTAAATTTTGTTTCAGCAGTTAAACCAACAATATTCTTAGATAAGCTTCTATTATAACAATTATGGTGTGCTCTTTTTTGAAAGCCGTTACAAATCAAAGATATCTCAGCTGTTTGTAAATTTGAACTTTGGAGCGATCTTTGAACGATGGATTGTCCTTTGAAAGCCTTCTTTGGCAATGAACCCGGCTTGCTGTTGATAAATCTTTTCATTTTAATTTCATAAATTAGAGAAACAAGAAAAATTCAGCAAACAAAATTTATAATTACAAAAGATTATATTCAATAAAACCAAGTAAAGAAACAATCATTAGAATTGGATACCAAGAAGTTTTAATGTTAACTATTCCAATAGGAGTCGAATGGGATGAAAGAAAACAAGAAACGGATTGATTTTGCGAGGAAATCATATATGAAAAAAAAAGAGAAAGGAAAAGTGAGAAATGTATTTACGTATGAATTGCGGAAACAGAATAGATAACCAAATTGAAGTATAGTCGTTATCTTTTTTTTTTTCTTTAACTTGAAAAGACAGAATTAATCTATTGTTCAAAGCTCTTAATAAATTATATTCTACATGTCAAATCTTTTATCCATTGAAAAAAGCTTCATATATATTTTGTAAAAATTTTCTTTATTTGTTTGTTTATTGTATATGAGTTTACTAGATAAATGATAGATATTCTACTATTTGACTATACTTGCTTGATGATATATTTATATCAACTTATGGAAACACGAGCGAAATATAAACAACAGTTTTCCTTTAAAAAAATGAAGTGCCCGAGCAATTATCCATAATAACTGAAGGTTTGTTAAATAATCAATGGTGTATCCGGTTATGATTTCTTGTTGTATATTATATTAATAATGTTGATCACTTTATGGAAACATAAGATGTGCCAACAATTTGAATTGAATGAGGTAAGTAGTTTTTTAGTAAATGTATGTTGTAATATTATATTGTATGCAGATAATGAATTATTATTATTATTATTGATGTGCCAAATTATTCAAAATATTCCATTTATTTATCAACATCAGCGTAAGAATAGGCTGGAGTTCTAAATCTACCATCATTATAAACACTCTTACCGACTTCCCATCCTTCAACGTCTTTCATAATCTTAGATTCATTAGCTTTATCAGCATAAGCTCTTCTTACGATTTCTCTATCAGCTTCAGCTTGTAATAATGGCATCAAGTAAATTCTGGACCACATTTTTTCTCTTTGTAATTCTCTTCTTTCATGAATGGATTGAATGGTCTTGTAAAAACCAAATCCACAAATACCAAACATTAAACCAAGCCAAACCTTTGGTCTAAAACCTCTAGATGGTAAGTGACGTTTCCATTGAACTGGTTCGTAACCACCAATTGGTGGGAGATCTTGAACTGTAGGCATTTTTATATACTATATTATGTATTTAAAGATTGACGAAGATTATGTACTCTATCAAAGCAATTATATCGATATTGTATTGGTCGGCAGTTCATTTCTTACTATCTTGAATTTGAAGTCTTTACAAAATTTTCTTTCTACAAAAATTCACAAAAACAAAAAAATGAAGAAAAACTTTTAAAATATTAAGAGTGCGCATACTATCGTTATAAAGATGCTGCTGAGATAGAGAGATATTACTTTCGCATCTTTTTTCATTCGTCCAATAAAAGACATGAAAATTATTATTATATCACATGACCATGATTTACTAAATGCTTCTAATCCTAACTGATAGTTTTCTTTGTTAAACTACAATAATCAATAGGAATAATCGAGCAACGCAATGAAAATGATTGTTGTATATTATGCTGACAACCTACTTAAGTGAATATATAAATGACTTAACTCAGGAACTATTTATTTATTTATGACCATTCAATGTAATTTTCCTGTATAATATTTTTACAACGTTTCAACACAATTGGATCAAACGGAAAATATGCCACTAAATCCAAAAAATCTTGCCTTCCAAAAAATAAAATGCTCGAATCATTGATTAGTTGTGAACCGCTGTCTTTGCTATTATTAATTTTAACTCTTTTAGATCCGCTACTTCCAAATTGGTCCCTGGAATTGTGATTGATGATACTGTAACAATATGCGACATTTTCCTTGTATGAAAGCTTAGCGAACATAAGAACGACAGTTTCGTTACAATACTTTAAAGGATTGAATTTTGTCAAAATCAATTTTTGGAAAAAAATATCTAACGAACATTCCCATTCGCTTTTACTTGATAATAAACTGTTTTCATTGATGAACCCCACTGGTGTATCATCTTTGTAATTATTACTGAACATAGTCTGAATATTTGCACCGTTATCATTGTTATTCATTGCAAGGCCCTTATTAATGATTGTAGACTTTCTCAACTCGTTATGTCTGAAACAGAAAACGTACATGAGGCACTGGGTAACAGCGTAAAACATTCTGAATCTTTCCATACCGCCATTACCATCATTTACTTCAGATTCTCTTTCATCAACGAATCTATTAAGCCAACGTACCAAGTAACTTATAACGAAAATTACTTGCGATCGTTTGATCTGTTTACCTCTGGATAAATATGAAGACAAATACTGCACTGTTTTAATTCTGTGTTCAATTGTTTGGTTGAAATCAAACATAATATCGATTAAAGTCACTAAGAAAGCATCCACTAACTCTGGCTGTTCTTGGGAGAAGTAAAATAATAAGAACTGGATGGATTTAGTATTACTTGTAGATAAAATATAAGACTTAAAAATGGATACTAAAGATGTGAAAATATTAATGCCATTGCCAGATTCAATATTTTCTTCGCTAAATGCTTCTTTTAAATTGAAAAACATATTTTCCATTAAAGAGTCGAGTTTTTTGGATAATTCCAACACGTTAACAGAAACATCCACATTATATGCTTCTTCGCCGTCCAATTCATCGTCATCACTATCTTCCTCGTCACTTTCTCCTTCGTCGCTCTCTTCTTCATCATCACTTTCATTACTATGTTGTTTTACATCTGCATTAAAATCTTCATCTTCTTCATCCTCATTATCGGAGTCAATGTCACTATATTCTTCATCTTTTCCACTTTCATCTAGTTCATCTAAGTTGTTTTTCAACTCGACGTCTAATTTAATACAGTACTCAAAGATGCTGCTTAATAACTGGTATCTTATTTCAGGAGCATAAGAAATGACTTGAAAAAGATTTGATACGTAATTCACCGCTTCCAATTTACTGCAATATTTATCAGGAAAACCTCTAGTCAAATTTTTAAGAAGAAAATTCAAACTAGTAGGAATGATTCTTAATAAATATTTCAAATATTCATGATGATGATCAGTGTTAAATGTGGAACTCGATTTCGATTTGAATTTTGGGCAACTTGTTTTAGAACTTGGATATTTTGTGAAATCCTTCAAGAGGAAAAACACAATTTCCGTATGCCATCTAGGAATGCCTGAAGTTAAAACAGTTAAAAAAGTTATATATTGGTTTATAAAAGTATCACTTTGCTTTGACCAGTATTGCAAATTGATCAAAGATGAGACAAGTGTGTTGCACAGTTTAGAATCGAGACGCGCAATATCGTTTGTTAATAATTCCAATATTACACCAATGGTTTCAAAAGATAAATGATCCTTTGAAGACCCTGGTAAAGAAAGTTTGCTAGAAAGCGAGTCAATAGCAGAAGTATTATTGCTCTAAAAAAAGTTGTTAGTAGACTGAAACTGTGGGACTTGGTAAAATAGTTGACTGAAAAACTTACCTGCTCTAACGCTACAAAGGCATCTTGAAGATACGATTTATATATTTTCCTGGAAAGTTTTATAGAGCCATTATCTCCGCCCCTCTCAGTACCATTGATGCTGATGCTATTGCTAGGGCTGCTGTCACGAGTGCTCGCATTATGATTATTATGATCTATCAGCTCGCTTTGCGTAACACGCTGTTTCTTGAGTTTTATATTGATATCATCATTCATAGTCTCATGAGATGCTGGGGATTTTCTCTTTAACATTTTGAGCTGACTCCTTACAACCATGGGAAATGTGATATGCGTGTTACGTTCGGGGTATCGTGAATATCAGGATGATTACTATTATTAATAAATTGAAGTAATAAGCAAACCAATTAATACTATTGGACGTTCTCTCTTTTTAGCTTTTCTATATAAATGTATATTTTTCTTCTTCTTCTTTTCTGGAATATATCCTGATCACCAGCGTTCAGTGGATACTGGAAATATATTGATTGATTGCTACTTAGTCGCAGAAGGCACAGTGAGAAGATGGCAAGAAGTAGAGATGCTTTAGTATTATAAAGTATGCACTTTAGAAACAAATAATCCTACGCATTAAATACATAGAATATATGTATATGTGCCACACATAAAATTTTTTTCTGTGTGCTAGTTATTTTCTATGGCACAATAAATCAACCAAGAAAAAACATAAATTACATGAGATGCGATGCGTTTTCCCTCACAGTTTGTGCAGATGAGCAGAAGAGAAAAGAAAGAGATAAATGGTTATGCACTCTGGGCGACGCAAATATCATGCGGAGTAGTATCTCACATAGACTTACATATTACTACATCATTTTACATATGTGTATATATGTTTGTGTATGTAGTTATCAGTATTAGACATATGAGCATTGTCATGAGTCATACATTTCATTAGATGTAAGTCATTTTATCTTCTCAACGAATCTTAAAAGAGAAAAAAAAGAAAAATTCTCTGTCATGAAAAAAATTATATGTGAAGTTCGGCAGTAACAAATAGATACATACATTAGACATGGTAGCCGGTAGCATAGCCTAGCATATTGGCTATCTCGGCACTCCGGGCTCGTCCCCAGAAAGTAGCTGGGCTGCCAGGCTGCTGGCAGCAGGCGCAAAAGGCAGGTGAATGAATATGATGTAAGTAAGTATGCGTCCACCAAATTTATTATGTTATTCCTTTCTTTTTCTTTTTCTTTTTATTTCTCCATTTCTGTTTCTTTTTTTCTGGCCCTTTCTTTTTTGACTATGTTGTGCACTATTCGGTCTATATATCATCCTTTCTTTCCTCTTTTTCTGCCCAAGCCTTTCTTTTGGCTTCTTCCCATTCCTTTCTTGTCAACTAGTTTCTACTCGTTCTATATTTCAATCAAAAGCTTAATATAGATCTTACTTGATAGAGAAATAGTCTTTTTTGATTGTTTCAAAACTTACAGTTAAATAAAATATGCCAGTCTCTGTTGTTCTCGGATCCCAGTGGGGTGATGAAGGTAAAGGTAAGCTCGTTGATATATTATGTGATGATATTGATGTCTGTGCCAGATGTCAAGGTGGTAACAATGCTGGCCACACCATTGTAGTTGATGGCGTCAAGTACGATTTCCACATGTTGCCATCTGGTTTGATCAATCCTAAATGTTCAAATTTGATTGGGTCTGGTGTCGTCATCCATGTTCCATCGTTCTTCGCTGAATTGCAAAAAATTGTCGACCAAGGTATCAACGTCGACAACAGATTATTTATCTCCAACAGAGCTCATTTGGTGTTTGATTTCCATCAAATTACCGACAAGTTAAGAGAGGTTGAATTGTCGAACAAGGAATCTAAGGATGTCAACAAGAAAATCGGTACTACTGGAAAGGGTATTGGCCCAACTTATTCTACCAAAGTATCTAGATCTGGTATCAGAGTTCACCATTTGGTCAATGATGAACCAAACGCTTGGAGCGATTTCGAACAAAGATTCAGAAGATTAGTTGCAACTAGACAAAAAAGATACGGTAATTTCGACTATGACATTGAAGCTGGATTGGCCCAGTACAAGGTCTATAAAGAAAAATTAAGACCTTTTGTTATTGATTCCGTTCCTTACATTCACAACGCTATTGCTGCTAATAAAAAGATTTTAGTTGAAGGTGCTAATGCTTTGTTATTGGATATTGACTTTGGTACTTATCCATTTGTCACTTCTTCTAACACAGGTATCGGTGGTGTCTTGACTGGTTTAGGTATTCCTCCTCAAGCTATCAATGAGATTTATGGTGTCGTTAAAGCTTACACTACAAGAGTTGGTGAAGGTCCATTCCCAGCTGAACAATTGAACGAAGTTGGTGAAGCCTTACAATCTATTGGTGCCGAAGTTGGTGTTACTACTGGTAGAAAGAGAAGATGTGGTTGGCTAGATATGGTGATATTAAAATATTCCACTTTAATTAATGGTTACACTGCATTAAACTTGACCAAATTGGATGTTTTGGATACTTTCAAAGAGATCAAAGTTGCTGTGGGTTACAAATATGAGGGTAAATTATTGGAATCTTTCCCTGCTGATTTGAATGTCTTAGGTAACGTTGAAGTCGTTTACGAAACTTTCCCAGGTTGGGAATTTGACATCAGTAAGGTTTCTAAGTATGAAGATTTACCTAAAAACTGCCGTAACTATATTGAATTTATTGAAACTTTCTTAAATGTCCCAATTAAATGGATTGGTAATGGTCCAGCTAGAGAATCTACTATCTATAAGAACTAGTATGGGATTGCTTTGTGATTGAATAGATTTCTATTTTTATCTATTTATTACTTTACTTTTTTTATTCATATTGTTAAATTTAAATATATTATATTTTAAAAAGATATATATACATATTCTATAGAAGTAAAAATAAAATATAAAAGCTACTATTAAACTAAAGAAAAAAATCAGCACAAAAAATTTCAAGTTTCTCAGCAGTAACACCTGCTTCATTTTCTAAGATACGAAAGGCAGCAGTATTGTTTGTTCTTGCTAATTATTACATTAATATACATACAAAAACAGTGTTTCTATGCCAACCCTTTTTTGTCACTTAGCATTAAAATGCCATCAGGTCCTTTCAATATTTTGAATTCTATGAACTTGTCAGCTATCTTATCGCCATATTTCATCTTAATTAAGCCTATCATCATAAAGAAAAAATTGTTATTATTCAATAAGCAAATGTTTAAATATTTTTTTAAATATTTATAAATATAATCTTTTCTACTGTTGTAGAATTTAAATCTCAATTTCAAATTATGGTTAATATCATCTTTGGAGCTACTGTTCGCAGTTTTGCCATGTTTATCTTTATTAAGTTTATAAGATTTGCCATTGAATGGGAATATCTGATTAGTAGAATGCAAGTCCTCAATGATGCTCATCAACTTCGAATTTCCGTCAGCTTTTCTCAACACCTCAAGAACTTCCTTATCATTGAATCCATTCAAATAATTGAAAATCTTGGTATATGATACAGGTAGTTGCTTAACTGGATGTTTCTTCAATTGCCTTAGAATCACAACATTTTTCAAAAATAATATACTTTGGTTTCCAACTTCAACATTAATTCTTCTATAACGTGTTCTTTTCAATTTTAATGAATTCATTACCTTCCTATATGTTAAAATCTTATATTTTCTAATATTTTTCATCAAATGAGTAGTTCGTATTTTGAATGTATCTGGATTTTCATTTGCTATTGTATTGAAAATATTATTGATTTTTTTATTCAAGGGATCTACCTTACCTTTTCTTGAAGACTTTAAACTAGCTATGAATCTCTGCAATTCTTGAAACTCATCATCCTTTACACTTGAACTGACAGTAGAGCTCACTAAATTGTGTGTTAAAACAAATCTCATTATTAAATTCGGATTTTCTGAACTCATTGAATTGAATAGGCTCACATAATCATGATCATGAGTATTTGCTTTGTCTATAATAACGTTACTCTTCTTGTTTCGGTTATCATGGATTTCGAAATTAAAATTCATCTTATTAATCAATGAAGAATCTAATAACTTGTAATAAGATGGATTCTTAAAATCATAAACTCTAGAAACTTTAGTGGATCCTTGATATTTCATGATAAATTTGGATAAAGACATATCGTATTTGCTTTTTCCAAGTATTATTAACTGGTCACTAGTCAATGCGATATCTTCTTTGTTCTTTTGTATAAAAGTGAACGTAAAATTGTTTAAAGATTCAATTAACTTTCGAATAACGCTCAGGGGTCCAAGATAATATTCTTTTCCTAGAAAAAGATTGATCTTTGTTTCCAAATCGTCGAATCTTTGAAACACATTCTCATATTTCTCAACTTCTAATTGCTTATATTTGTTAATTACATCTTTGTCATCAATATTAGAAAATTCAATAATGTTCATCATATTTTGATGTTTTTTATTTTGAAGAATTTCCACAGTGGTTCTCAGATTTTTATACGATGTGGTTGGTTTAATATGACCTAATCTCCATAGGAAAAAACTGTAATCATGTTTTGTATCATATAAATTCTCAATACAGTCAACAAAGTCTATCTTTCTACCAAGTATTTGGTCCATTACTTTTCCGCAATCTCCATCTAATCCTAATTTTGATATTCCATCTTGATAATTTGTGTTGCTATTAGTCTGTCTTTGTTGTTGCTGTTTCTGTTGCTGAGCTCTAGGTTTCCTAGTCATTATATTATCGAATATACTAGTCAAATTGGACAGTTCTCGTACTTGTTTATTCTCAAGATTCTGTTTGTTTTTCATAAAATCATTGTCACTTATATTTTCTTTTTCTTCACCTATACTATTTCTATCAATACGCTTGGGGAGAACTCTTGTTCTTTCAATATTACTAATTGAGTTGCGATTTATATTATACCTTGAGGAATCCTGATTGAACAACAAGAAGTCAAAGTACTTATTGCCTTGGTTTCTATTTTTGTATCTATTTCTCATATATTTTTGTTCATTAGAATCATATTTCACACTCATGAAACGCAGAATATTATAAACAATATGATTTTTCCTAAGAGCTGCTACTTGGTATTGTGAAGTATATTTGAAACTCATAGTAGAAGCAATAGCATCAAATTATAGTGGTTCATGAATAATAATATATATTAGCTCATTTCATGTATTCATTAATACAAAAAGGTCACTATTATTAAAATAATGAGATTATACCGCTTTTCCACTATGAAATTTCTTAACTATTTTTTTCTCTTATAGTCACTCGTCTTGTTCTTTGCAGAGCGCAATCAAAAAAAAAAAAAATTACATCAAATCAACATCAAGTATTATCTAGCTATGAGATAAATTAAAAACACATCGATATTTAAAAAAAGTAAATGCATAAATCAAATTGAAGAGAATGTCTGATAAAAAGAGCTTACATATGAAGAAAAAACCTAGCTAAGTCAGTCCTATAATATTGTATTTCTGAAATGTGGTTGATAGTTAGCTCTGCGATAATTATTGAGAGATTTTCGCTCTTGCTTGGTCAACTCAGTCCTATGGGTTTGCAACATCTCTTTGAAGCTTTTTTGATGTTCCACTTTACTTAGACCACCTAAATTAATTCTTTGATCGGCTACAACGACAGTGCTGGTAGATTCTCTAGGTTGAATATCCAATCTTGGATTCTGTCTGTAATATCTAAGCATTGACCTATGTCCAATTCTGTAACCTGAAGGTAATGCTAGCTCGACACCAGTAGGATCGGGTTCCAAGATTTCATTTTCATCTTCATTAAAAACATCCTCCTTTTCTAGTCCAGAAACCTGGTAAAATTGTTTCAAGAAATCACGGTCTTCTCTAGTCTCATACGGTATTTTGCAGTGGCCTTTGCTGATCATATGATCCTGAATACTTTCAATGCTTCTACCTATGAAGGTACAATTCAAGCATTCATAATCAAGAGAGATTATATTCCATAAAAATGTTATCAATCCCTTAATATCAGTTAAGTGTTTCTTGTTTGGAATATACAACCCATGGCTCTGGAACATGTGATTCAATAGCTCCTCAAACGTCTTATGCTGAAGATTGCAATATATGCAAGCATTTACAGATATGACATCATAATTCTCTAGGCTATCTTGCTCATCTTCTTCCTGGTCCTCTAAATCATCAGTGAGCTCATCATTTTCAACGTCTGATCTAGAAATTTGAATAAAGCTACTAGCATCCATATTATCCGTTTCGCCATTATATGATGCCGTATCCATATTAGATTCTGTCTCAGTATGCAACATTTCACTATTGACTGACTCGCCCAATGAGAAATGAGAAAATTCTGATGTGACGGATACTGCAGATGGTGATAATGCTCGATCTATAAAAGCACCATTTTTCAAACTTGTTGCAAATCTGTTACTTCTACCGCTATTGTTAAATTTTGCCATCCTTTTCATATCTTTTTTAGTAAGTTGCCTTGCTCCTTCAGGTTTCTTCTTCTTCTTATGCACTATAAACCCATATTCATCTTCATAAATATCATCGGTGTCAACATTGCCTGTAGATTTCACATTATTGACAATGGTGCTTGTAACTTTAAATCCGTTAACATTGATCAAATTCTTAGAGACACTCTCTACAAATATCTCAGAAGTAATGGTGGGTAATCCAACGACACGCCTTTTCAAATTATAACGATGCCACTCAGATTTCATATGAAATTTCTGCGATGTTAAATTGGTGAACTTAATCCCGCATGTGTTGCATGTATATTGCCCTCTTGTTGATGTAGCATGCGAAACTGGATTATTCATAACAAAATCAGTCATAATTTAATGAACCACTTATTTTACTTATTGATTCTTTCTTGAGACTCTTGATATAAATAATCAATTGAAGTTAAATTTAATAATGATAAACAGTATATATTTTGGTATTAATATGGTCCTATTTCCAAGAAAAATAAAAGAAAGGCTTACCATCGTGAATCACAGCTTTTACGCTCCTTCATAATACCAAAAGTTGGTTTTTCTCTGTCCCTAGATTTTATATAGGTCTATCAGCGCGCGTCACTTTACATCACCCCCCTGATAATATCCGGAAATAATTTTTACTTAACACATTTACAATATAACCTAAATAAGCTAGAACTAAAGCTATCAACAAAAGTAAAAACATTTTGGTCAAATTAACAATAATAGAGTATAATTCAATTGTCAAAATAAAGAATACCTTTTTAAAAAAAATTCCGATACCGGGAGTCGAACCCGGGTTTGCTCGGTGAAAGCGAACCGTGCTAGCCGTTACACTATATCGGATTAAGGTTAAAGGTTTTCAATATATGTTTAGATGGGAGATAAGTAGGTTTATTAATATTTTACCATATGATTACTAAGTATATGCATATAGTTACTAATACAGCACCAATCGGAACTACTGTCTAGGTAACTCGAGAACAAGAGTATGAAAGTTAAACATTTGAAGGATAAGACGTTATTGGGTTTTACTTTTGTATCTATTAGAGAAACTATATTAAATATGAAACAATCGGAATTACTGTTTAGGTAACTCGAGAACGAGATTGTTAAAAGTAAATCACTTGAAGGATCAGAAGTGATTGGAGTTTACTTTTGTGTGTAATAGAGAAAATATATTAAATATAAAATTCTGTAGAGAATAAATAACTGATACAATTTGTATATCAATAATTAATAAGTAGGATCCTTGATTAAAAGGAATTAAAATAAATAATAAAATGATAAAATGTGTAATTAGAGAGAGGATTTAGGTTCTTTATATAATGGTAGTTTCATTTCTCCTTGATTATTTAATCTAATGATTAAACGGCTTTGTATTAGTAGCATCACGGCACATTCTTACTAATCATAAGACACATTCTTAGTAATCAATTGTAAAATGCCTCATAGTATTATCTATAATAAGACAATACCTTTTACCGTTTTCACTATAGATAATACTATAAGGTGTTTTACATATAATTTTAAAAATTTGATGAATAATAAGAATGTGCTGTGTTAATTTTAATCAAAACTCTTAGCCATTAATTATTAATATTTATATTTAGCTTTTATTCTACCATTAAAAGAATTTTGTATACAACATATTTAAGATAATATCTCTATCATGCGAAAGTAGGCTCGAGTTACTTCTGCTCCTTCAAACGATTAACCTTCAACCTAATTATTTCTCAAGTTGCCTAAACAATAATTCAGGTTTCCAATCAATACTAATCTTGGATAATCATATTGCTCATTACTTTATATACTGTTTTCCGTTTGATATAAGATAGTATATAAGAACCTACAATGTGATTTCACTGAACATAATTCTAAACTAACTGAATCTAATCCAATTGCTAATCAAATCTTACCAAGTACAAATCAAATACTCTTCTAAAAACAGCAACTACAAAATGACTGAATCAGTTGAGCAGAGAATTATCTCTATATGTGTATTTTTTTAATACCTTTTTCTAAAAAAAAAAAAAGAACTCTATGATCGTGATTATTTGCTCTTATTTATTCTCGGTAATTGTTGTATTTGGTGAATGACAAAATCTCTTTCTTCTATAAACAATTGTTCATCTCTTCTACCATTATCAATAGGTTCGAAATTCTCCAAAAATAATAATAATTTGTCTCTGTTTTTGATCAAAATATCCAAGATAGGTTTTGATTTCTTGGGGTTTGCGACAAAAACCTTGAACACTTGGAATGCTTCAAATTGTAAATTTCTAGACTTATCACTGAGCAAATTCATTATGATTTTCAAATTTTCAGAATCGCCTATGTAATTTCTCATTAAGTTATTATTTTGTTTCTGTAAAATCAATTGAGAAAGCAATTTGATAGATTGTCTTTTATTGACATAATTGCCATCTTTTACTAACGAATTCATTGAAATTATAAAATAGTCGACATTATTCTGAACTGAAAGCCAATCACTTACTATTTTCTTATTGGTAGTTAATAGACAATTTAATGTACTAAAAGAATCTGTTGAGTTCTCAAAACTATTTGTTGTACAATATCGGAAATAATTCCAAAAAATTTTATCATTTAATAAATACATGTTGATCTGTGGAAATTTAATGCAATCCCTAATAATTTGGCCTGTTATTAAACTAGTTTCTGGGATCTCAGGGCCTTTGAACAAGATTTGCAAGATTTTAGGTCTTGATAATAAGTAATCAACCGCCGATATCACAGGGGGTTTAATAACCGATGCTGATGTGGAAGACGAAGATTTAATTCTCAATAATGATGAAAATAAAATAGCAACATCTTTTCTAGAGTCAAATGATAAATTAGTTAAGTTTAATACTAGCAAGTATAAACAATCTGTTGAATAAACTTCTTGGGCTAATTGAATGATTTGATTTGATGAGCCGCTGTTACTACCTCCAACCAAACCTGAAAGATTATTATGACTATTGCTATTATTATTATTTCCATTTCCCAAATTTCCACCATTGCTGTCTCCACTATTACCATTACCATTAGTATTTATGCCATTAATTCCGCTACCGCCGTTGCCATTAATATTATCCTCATCGCCGCCATAGAGAATACTTCTTACTTGATTTAAATACCTAGCACATTCATCTTGTACTTTTCTCTTGTCATTAGCGGTATCAAATTTTGCGACTTGGTCATTCAAAACACGAACCAATTCCGCTGGCGTCTTTGGATTTCTCTTAAAAAGAAAGGCCATTGCTTATTATGAAGTTATTTGGTACTGTTGGAGATGTATGGTATTATAACAATTTCAGTTTTTTCTTGTAAGGGATATGTCTAATGAAGATTATAATATATTTATCGTATATGCCAAATAATTATGGTTATATAAAAGGGTAGATTTGGATTTAGCTGAAATTAGGTAACTTATTTTTGATATTTACAAATATAACAGAAATGCAGAATAAAACAAGACAAATGTAAACAGTGCTGAGAAAGTTAAATATACATTCTTACCTCTTTTTTTTTTTTTTTTTTTTTTTTTTTTTTACTTGTTTGTGCCTTTTTAGGGTGTTTCTTTTTAGTGTAGGTTCTATAAATGTCACCGCCATAATATCATAACGCCATACAGAGGCAACACTGTAGCTAGTAGAATACAGCACAACTCAAGATATATCGATTGATCTTAATAATGAGCAATCAACTACAAAAGCTCTAAATTATTGACAATTCCTATCTTTTTGAAAGAAAATCATATTTATGTTCTACTAACTTAAATCTACATGTAATGTACCTTGATATAGAAACTAGGCCTAGCTAATAACTCTAGACCAGTTCTTAAATTCCTCCTTACCGTATTGCAAAGCAGCAATCCATTCTTGAACTTGCTTAGTGAAAGCTCCGTATTCCTTACCTTCTAATAATGGAACTTCAATATCCTTACCCTTCCATCCAATAGCTTTGATTGGAGAGACAACAGCAGCGGTACCAGAACCGAAAGCTTCGACTAATTCGCCCTTAGAGGCTCTTTCTTCAACTTCATCAATGCTGTAGTATCTTTCATTGACCTCCCATTCTTCTGGGTTCAATTTAGCTCTAGCCAAATTCAAAACAGAATCTCTGGTAACACCTTCTAAAATGGTACCATCTAAAGGAGCGGTAACCAATTCTTTCTTGCCGGTCTTTGGATCTTTGAAAATGAAGAAAACATTCATAGTACCAACTTCAGTAATGTAATGTTTTGGACCAAATAACCACAAGTTTTGTTGATAGCCTCTAGAAGCAGCTTCTTTTTGTGGTAAAATACATGGTGCGTAGTTGGCACCCAATTTCTTATCACCAACACCACCTGGCCAAGCTCTAGTAGCGTAATCAGTAGCTTCTAAGGTAACGGCCTTGAAACCAGTTTTGTAATAAGGACCGACCGGAGAACAAATAACAAAAAGTAATGCCTTTGCTGGAGTACCAACACCTAAAGCTGCATCAGTACCAATCAAAGTTGGTCTAATGTATAGAGAATAACCCTCGCCAACAGGAACGAAGTCGGAATCAAGTGCAACTAATTTCTCAATCAACTTGATCAATTCTTCACCATCAAAAGTTGGCAAAGCAATTCTAGCAGCAGATTTGTTCATTCTGATCATGTTCATATCAGGTCTGAACAATCTCAATTTATTATTAACATCACGGTAAGCTTTCATACCTTCGAATAATTCGAAACCGTAGTGGAAAACAACAGAGGATGGATCAAGGCTAAGGTTACCATAAGGTTTGATTTCTGGAGTGGCCCAACCAGATTCTGCAGACCATTCGATAGCTAACATGTGATCAGTAAAACTTTTACCAAAAACTAATTTGTCATTTGATAATTTTTCCTTTGGGCTAGAGGTTTCTTTGAAGACAACCTTGGAGGCGTCTAATGGTGCAAGATTAGAAGACATTGTACTAGAATTTCTTGAGATAAAAGAATGCCTGTTAATATTATGAGTCACAAAATAAGGGGGAGCTGAGAATCTTTTGGTAACAAGTCGTCTTAATGAGAGGAACATCGTAGACTGAAAATAACACTAAATAAACGAAAGAATTGATTAATCAGCACTTACTATTCTAAATAACTTCTGTTTGTTGTAAAATTGAATCTGTAGTAGGAAAGGAAACTAAGGATATGAGCAATTGTTGAAAAATTGGAGAGGAGCCAGGATCCGTATTTATAACGAGAATTTGAAAATTATTGTATGTAAAAATAACACCGGTGACAACAAAAAAAAACGTATAAATATTTATCATTATGACTAACCGCTGAGTCTCGGTATTCGGTGGCCTCCTAACCTAAATTGGAGAAGATCGGGCCGGCATCTGCTGGATATCCTAAACGCAGTCAGTTAAATAATACTGTTGTGAAAAATATATACAGAGAACCAGAAAATTATTGAGCCGTTGGCCAATGTTGACATACAGTAGTAATCTGAAGAACTCGATATAGCTCTTCTCAAAATATAATCAGATCGCAACACTCGCAATCTATCTGAATATTAGAAATAGTACTACATACGCAGTGCTCTTGGTCTCTACACACAGTCTCGACATGTCCTCGGTGAAATTGTTGAAAACCCTACTAAGAAAAAACATGGGCGCTATGCTTGCCCAGGTGCCTAATGAAGAGATCGTGGATCAGTGTAAGTATAGATAAGAGCAGCATCAATGTCTTTCTTGCAAAAAATTTACTAATAAATATAATCTTGTAGCCACCTTAGTAGCTTTGAAACTACAGTCCTTAGATGTTTACCGCAGTGCCAAAAATGTTGCATTTTTTATGAATATGGACATTAGTGAGGTGAAAACTTTAAAAATGATTCAAAATGCGTTCCAAGATAATAAGAATATATATTTGCCTCGATGCTTTCATGAGAAGACACCTCTACCAACTGCTACGGATCTGAGGCTCTCACCATTCTCTGCCAGCGATAAGAAATTGCATTTGAATTTCTATAAAATTGACACCTTTCAGGATGTTGTACAGTTGACACCCCAGGGTCCATACAAGTTGAAAGAGCCGCAATGTATTACCGCAGAGAAAGATGTATTCAATAACAATGGGCTTGATTTGATAATAGTTCCGGCAGTTGCATTTAGCATCTCAACTGACATTTCCAAAGACGCCGCAAGAACTATTAATGGGCAGTCAGTAAGAAAGAGGGGCATCAAGAGGCTTGGGCATGGTGCAGGATTCTACGATGAATATTTTAAAAGACATGAAAAGTTCACTACGCTGGAAGGCAAGGAATCTGTATACTTATTAGGTGTGGGTATGGAAGAGCAAGTAGTTGAGGACTTACCCGTGGATGACATGGATGTGTTATTGGATGGATTACTTGTGAATGGATCTTTTTACTCTTTTGAATGATAAAAATCAGATGCATCACCATAATATGTATATATATATTCTACAACCTATTTATAACTATTTATAAGTTCTCGACTAGACTCGGAAGTATAAATTGAAAAATCTAGCATATTCCAAAGTAGAAACTGCATAATTTTATATTTTAGGTATGTATGATTGACATTATTTGAGATATGTTTTCTATATTCGTCTAGTTTAGTTCAATATTATCTAATAAAAAGAAATTCAAAAAAGGTAGGTTAGCGTCTAAAAGGGTTTCCAGAAACTTGACACCCAGCCTTTCAACCAAGTTGTAAACCCTTGATTTCCGGCGACGCAGGAACCCACTTGCAAGTCAGATATACCAGTGACCAACAATTTACCCTCTGGGGTCTCAATTGTACCTTTGACAGAATATCCGCATGGAAATTCATCCAAAATGTTACATTTAACAACAATAAAATTGTTCGCTATTGTAGGATTAGAATACTTCAATTTCAAGTCAACAGACTGCAATTCATCATGATTATCTTTATCAGTACGCTTCTTGTTATCAAGCGACGTAACAACTGTTCTTTTAAAGCACTCATCAAGAATAGTTGCTAGAATTCCACCATGGATGATGAAAGGGTATCCGCACAATTTGGCACCCACGTGGAGCACAGTGACAGAATCACCAGTGGCTCGATTCTCAAAGAAAAGGGGAGGAACCGTGAATCCACCAGGCAAAGATAAGCTTGTTTGTAAGATTGAGGATTCAGGTTCGTTCCAACCTTTGTAGCACACGTAAGCCGAGTTAGATTTTAAGTTGGTCACGGCTGGTAAGTCTTCCATCTCAGCTTGAAGATTTGCGATGTATTGCTGTACTTCTTGATCATTGGAAAAATCAGAAATTGTCTGTGTTGCGTTCCTTGACGCAGAAGAAGAGTTTATCTTGGTAGAGCTAGGCAAGTCCTTGTTAAGAACCTGCTGAAGAATTGCAATTGGTGGAAAGTAAACTGCACACACGGACCCAGCACCAAACATCAAGAGGTAATAGAGCCAATGAGAAGAGGACTTCGAGGAACCGGACTTCGAGGAAGAGGAAGACGAGGATGAAGACTTGAAGGCGTTCGCAGAACCTGTGGGTGGCGGAACGGATCCCCCTGTTGCCGCACGTGGACTGGTGAACTGCAACTTCTTGTTGTCTAGCGGCTTGGAGATTTTAAATATATCATCGGTGGAATGCTTAGAAGACGAAGCGCCCACCTTGTGCTTCTCTAGTGTGGCCTCTTTGGCGGCAGCAGTGACCTTCGATTTGGAAACTACTTTTGACGCATAAAGCCTGGAGAACTGCAAGACTTGCCTAGGTTGGAACATGTAGAGTTGACTAGCGACTATAATCGGCTGGACAATTGGCGATGGGATGACTGAATCAGTTACGTAATGTTTAGAAAAATACTATCCAGTATTGTATACTATAGCACGTATAAAGGCCGATGGGAATATTACTTTTATGTCGATATTCCATAAGAGAATAAAATGTTCAACAGACAGAAATGGGATCCATTAACCAAATGTACGCACAGAAATATTGATTGATCCACACATGTCAAATAGAAGCTGCCAACGCCAGGTAGCCAATGAGGAGCCAACAAAGAAAAAATATAAAAAAAATAGAATAAAAATGAAATCCGTAATGCCGGGACGGCTCTGACACCGAAACGGTTTGTCCGTCATATGACGGATTATCCACGACGGCATTTCCAGGGCAAAGTTAAGTTTGTACACAGAACAATTGCCCCGTTTAGCATTTTTCGTCTTGTTGTTTTTGTTTGCAAATGAGTTGCAAGTTTGACGGGGTGTAAGCAGGGTTGCATAAGACGTACTGCGCACGCAGCCGGCACGCTGCCCACAAAAACCTCTCCAGGCTGCTCTTCCTGGCCCGGTTGTGCTGCTCAGCCCAGCTCAGGCGGCATCTTGGTGAGACAGCAGAAAGGCAATTCCAATATTATTATTATCTTTACATATATTGAACCTTAAGTTCAACGTACTGCTAGTGGTTTGCATGCTGGCGTTAAAGACATAATGTGCTAATTTAATAGCTGATTCTATTTTTACTGGAACAAAAGGTAAACAAATCACAAACCCAAAACCAGTTAGAAATTACCGCCCATAAGCTATCTTGGCTGACTGGCTGACTAGATACTTACTTGCTTCTTATAAATACCCAGATTCATCCACTACACCGTGATTTTGCCTATAGCTATTGACGGAATACCATCCATTAATTTGCAAATACTGCTGAGCATCTCCATCTCCCTCTTTCCTTTAAATTTACGATTCTATCCCCCTCTATCTGTGTGCTCTATTTGTGTTAGCCTGTCCTGTCCCGCCCCTGTCACATTACCACTTCGTTTCATCAACTGACCGTACTCTCATCATATCCTCGTGCTCCCTTGAGAAAAACAGTACCAGCTTCAGTCACTGAAGAACCAACATGGACCCTTCTGCGAAACCTACTACGTCTGCCGGCTATGTCAAACACAAATCCTTGTTGTCAGGTTTGCAGACCCCTCCCTCAACACCAACAAAGAAGAACCCAATAAGGTTGGACATCCCATACCATAGCTTTGCCTCACCTCACAAAAAGAGACTCAGCTTTTCCAAAACAAACACCGCAAACTCAGGTTCACTAAGCACTACTCCTACCTCGACAAATGATCGTTTCATACCGAACCGTAGCGGCATAGATTTAACGACCGCCTACTCCCTTACCAGCCATCACGACTTCGTGGAGACCCATGATGTGAAGACAGATCTCGAAAGTGATGTGGATCATAAAAAACGTCAGGAAGCAAATATGGCCTTCCAAACAGTATTGAAGGCTGAACTTTTTGGCGATAAGGTCCCTAGCGCTACTCCGCCCGCCACTATGAGTGGTGTTACCAACAATCATTACATGAGACTCATGATGAAATCCTCAACCACTTCGAGTGCTCCTTCTTCCAGTTCAACTTCTCCTACAAGAACAATGAATCTTCACATAAATACAAATGTTGCCAGAACTACCACGGCTTCTAGCACTCCAGTATCTGCTGCAAACCATAATAGCAACAACAATTTTAATCATGTGCCGTACTCCTCAGGTGAAGCTGCTATCAGCCTGCTAATAGACAGAAGAGTGGACTCACCAATCACTCGAAGATCAATCGCAGCGCCTCTTCCTCCATCAGCAGCTGCTTCTGCTTCTACGCCAACCTCTTCCTTTTTAACACATAGCCCCAGCACTGAGAAAATTACTATGGTGTCTCCAGTTACTAACACTAATAATTTACTCAGTTTTAGAACGCCTATCAAAAAATCTAAATCAAGAACAGCTATCCATATGGATCTGACTGATGAAATGTATTCTGTGTCTCCAGTGAGAACGGATTCTCAGAAACTATTGCTTTCTCCACATAAGAAACCAAGATACATCTCAAAAGTTCCATATCGTGTGCTAGATGCCCCTGATATCGCAGACGACTTCTATTTAAATCTTGTTGATTGGGGTTCACAAAATGTGTTAGCTGTGGGTCTCGGGAGTAGCGTGTACCTTTGGGATGCTAGTTCCGGATCAGTTGATCGATTATGTGACGTTGGAGAACATAATAAAATCACCAGTTTATCATGGATTGGATCTGGATCCCATATAGCTATAGGAACTAACCAAGGAATGGTCGAAATCTGGGACGCTGAAAGAAGCATGTGCACCAGAAGTATGACTGGTCATTCTTCTAGAGTGGCAGCATTATCGTGGAATGAACACATGTTGAGTTCGGGTTCAAGAGATAGGTCGATTTTAAATAGAGATGTTAGAGTTGCTGAACATTATGTTCACAAACTTGACGGTTTTCACGAGCAGGAAATTTGCGGACTTAAATGGAATATCGAAGAAAACAAACTAGCAAGCGGTGGTAACGATAACAAATTATTTGTGTGGGATGGAAGTTACTCTAAAAAACCACTACATAGATTCGAGGAACATAGTGCAGCTGTTAAAGCTATAAGTTGGAGTCCTCACAAAAGAGGTATCTTAGCATCAGGTGGTGGTACTGCAGATAGAAGAATTAAGATCTGGAACACTTTGACAGGTGCCAAGTTGAATGATGTAGATACTGGTTCTCAAGTATGTAATTTAGTCTGGTCTAAAAATTCAAATGAATTGGTCAGTACTCATGGATACTCTAAGAACCAAGTAGTGGTTTGGAAATATAGTAACGATCAATATTCTTCCCACGCACCTAATACTTCTCCCAACATAGTTAATGAGTATAATGAAAATAATAGTGTTGGACATAGTACTTCAACTTATCAATTATCACATGTTGCATCATTGACAGGTCATACCTATAGAGTGTTATATTTGGCATTGAGTCCTGATGGTGAAACAATTGTCACTGGTGCTGGTGATGAGACTTTACGTTTCTGGAAAGTATTTGATAAGAATCAAAGTAACCAAAGTAATAGTGTTTTATTAGATTCTTTCTTAAGATTGAGATAATTTTCCGCGTCTTTGTCACTGCACATAAAAATTAATTAAAAGGTTTATAGATTTATGTTTTTTTTAATACAGTTCAAAAAAAAATTTCCCATTTTCACAATATTGTAAATATATATCTTTCTAATCATTTTTATTGGAGAAAAGTCTCAACTGGAAAGTGCAATATTTTTAGTTTTACAAGAATATTATGGTTACTTTGGTATTATAAGGCGAATAATTTTCACTACGTAAGAATCTTAACAATATGATATTACAAATTATTGTACACCAAACAGCACATCAATCTTTTTAGATTCCTGAAATATATACAGGTATATGCAGGTACTAGTTATTAAGCTTCTTCGTTTTATTACAGCCAACGTATGTAATTTTTGTTTTAATGACTTCGTTGTTAAGTTAATAGATTTCTTCACTATTTTCCTTGTTTTGTTTACGAAAAGCCAAAAACTTTAAGGTGTTCATGAAGAACGAGGTTTGAAACAAATCTCAAAGAACAACCTGTTACTAAATTGAAGCGGATATATCAATGAAATTATGAGCAACTCCTTTAAATATCAAGATTATATTTCTACCCTGTTGTGTATACGTTATATATACTACTTGCAATATATTTAAATGCATAAAGGCATATAATATATACCTTTAGCATATTTTTTCGGACATATTTCAACCACTTATAGTAGAAATGGAATGATAACATAGATTTAACATAAGAGAGAGTATTTCAATATGTGAATTCATAGAAAATGCAGACAATTATACAACTAAAATCTAAAAAATTGTATGGAAGAAATACATTCAGTGAAAGAAAAGTTATTTATTTAGGCCTATAGAACAATTATGATGTTTAATATCTATCGAACGTTAAATATGTACAAAATATGCTAATGAGTTAAATATTTATATAGAAAGAGAGGAAATGAAACTATAATAGTTTGAATGAATAGCTACTTTATCGATTTAGCGAGTAGCTCGAATATTTGATACCGCAAAAGGGTACTTCGTGTCCAACTGGCAGTAAATTTCCAACTTTTTCTCTTCCAACAACTTACGTCTTTTATCTATCAATATTTCTTTACTATTATCTTCTTCAGGTTCAGTACAATCTCTGAGTTCCTTAATAACTTGAGAATTTGCAACCTCTGTCACATATTCTCTAAGACATCTCTTCAATTCCAAACAAGATTTATAAGATAAATGAAAATCAGGAATATGAAAATCATACGTGTCTTTATCACGATATTTCTTGATGAGGTGTTTTTTAAGTTTTAGGACGTTAGCATTCTTTATTAAAGAACGCTCTTCTTCTAAAAACGACAATACCTTTTCAAATTTATGATAATCGGATCTAAGATATTCATTTGAAATTTTCAAAAGAGTATTATTATAATCATAGGAATCAAGTTTAAAATTGAGCCTTCTCAATTTTAATAGCAAATCCAACGTATCATCAAAATCATGGTCGTAAAACAATTGCTCTATTTTATAACGTAGTATATATACAATGTACGATCTATATCTCCAATGGATTTGTTTTGCTGGATTTTCCAGACCTGCAAACGTCACAGTATGAAATTCAATAATCACGTTCAATAAATCATCAAATAATTTTCGCACAGAAGAATAATTCCTCTGGGATCCATTAATTAAAATCATATTTCTCAAAAGACTCATCCGATAATTGGTAAGTTTTGTATTGATTCCTTTATAATTTGTCATTTCCAAAAGTTTAGTATATCGCTCCAAGATAGAGACTGCATTATTTGTATCGATTTTTGCTACCATAAATCTGATGCAATTATTCACGATTCCCATAGTTGTTGTATTTGACATATTCTTAAAGTGAGACTCAGTAGCATTCTGGAATGAATATTCAAAAAACTTATTAATAATATCAAAAGTAGACTTAAATTTCTCAGAACCCTCGGTTAGACTGGCACTATCACTGTGAAAGATAGCTTTACTTAATATAAGATTGCAATGAGAGTCCAAAAATATATTTTTTTTTAACATTTGATTATAAGTTTCCATTACTAGGTCATACCTTTTATTCAATAAGCATCCTTCCATGAATGTACGATAATGAATCGTGGAAGGACGACAACCTTGTGATTTTTGGGATTCTTCCATCTCGGCAAATAATCCTGTTATCTCTGAATAATCCTTCATCTTGCAATAGAATTTAATCAACAAGACATAATATCTAGAATTAACCGTAATACATTTATCCTTAATTTCATTAAGAATAAATCTGATGTTAAAATCTTGGGAAGGACCAATTAATATTTTGGATTCTAAAAGCGCATTATACATTTCAATACCTGGTTGTTGGCCGCCCAGCATTTCTGGGTATGTTTTAAAAATGTGTTCCACAGTGTTTACTCTATTATTTCTGACAAATACATTCATATAGTTTGCCATGAGAATATCATCCACCAACGCGTTATTATGCTTTTCATTGTCTTCTAAGGATCTTTTCAATAGTTGTGTCATGAATTGTTCCATTTTCAAATAATCACCTACTACAGCATAACCGTCAATCACAGGTGTTGCAAAATGAACAGATAAATGTGTTGGATGCCTCTGCTGAATATAATTGAACAACTTTAAACTGAGGTCAACTTTATGCAATTTGGAAAAGCCAGCTGATAAAAGTTGGTACATGTTAATCAAGACAGGAACACTTTCATTATTAATATTATTATTGGTACTATCTATATCTTTTGGAATAGTTAAGGGAGTAATTGTTGTGTCATTGTTATATTTATTATTTTCGGTATATGGTTGATGGTTTTTATCTTTTGGAAATTCTCCTGGAATTGAAGAAAGAATGTTTGTACGTTGTGCAAATTCTCTATATCTATAAAACCAAAGACTTACATCTTCATAATTATGGGATTTAAAAGCAGCCAACATCATTGAATAAAATATAAATTCGGAAGGTACCATTTTTCTATCTATGATTTGTTTGTACAAAAGAGAGCATTCTTCATAATGGTCATTTGAAGCCAAAGCAAACATGGTAATGGAATAATGAAGAATATTGGGGAGCTTATCATAACTGAATAGAGAATCAAAAAGTGATTGCAAGGCACGCCAGTCTTGAATTCTCCCATAGGATTTCAACATGAAATCAAATTGTCCAACAGTATGAAGATTTGGGTATTGTGAGTATAGTTGGATCGCCGTTTCATAATCCTTCAAGTCTATTATGGTATGTTTGAGTAATGCTGTTAAATCTGCGGAGGTTCGATATGCAGGTAACTTAAATGACCAATAAAAATTGATAAAGTCGCCATTTCTTTTCAGTTTTGGTTGCAAAGATTCATGCACCAATAAAGTGGTTATAAATTCATTGAAGATTTGATCATTTGCAATAGGTATTGCCAAAGGTATTTGGATTTCTGCCAAAAATCTAGATACTTCAGATAATTCATACTCGTCTATATTGTATCTTAAACTATTTAAGATTTCTCTTTCTATATGGGAAAAGTTTTGGAAATCAACAGAACCAAACTTCACAAAGCAAAGATCAATAAAGATTAACGTTATGAAAACATTATTATTAAAGGTATTATTTTTATTTAGTTTGTTTCGAAGGAAATGCACGTACCGTATATAAAAGGAGTCATCACTGTTTTCATTAGTATCATTTTTGTTGTTATCGTTCGAATTGATCTTTTGATGGATTTCTGGGTTAATAAAATTACTAAGATATTCTCTATGAAATGCTTTCATCTTTTCATAATCTTTCAGAGAAATATAGTTCAGAAGAACTACAAATACTTCTTCAGTAGTCAAATTAGTTATTGGAACATTCAAATAATTAGGAAGTAGCAAACTTGGTCGCTTAAACTTGGTAACCAATTGGTCAAATATATGTTTCCTAAAGTCATTGGAGAATTCTTTGGAAGTGTTAAAAGCTTTGATTAGATCATGGCAATTTATCGATATCCTTGAATTTTCTGGCGTTTCAATTTTAGAAACTATGGGGATCTTGTGCTTCAAGGCTTCGGAATCAAATCTCTGAGTATATACATGGCGTCTTGATATTATTGATAGACATATTAGAGATTCCGAAGGTAAAACTGAACACGAAGAGGATGAATGCAAAACGGACTTGCTTCGTAGTAGGATCATTATTGAAGGGTGAATCAAGTGGATTGATATAATGCGATATTATTTTGTTATGTGCAAATTATTTATATATATTTTTTCAAAACTCTTGTAACAGTCAGATAGATGTGAACATAGTAGTATATCTTAATCGTTTTACAAATACATATAACAGTTAATTAACTATGAATTGACTTTTTCTATTATGATGATGAAGGGAACAATGGAGGTAACTTTTTTAGTTTTTCTCTATCTATATATCCAACAGAACTAAGTATGCTCTCCAAAATGACTCAACGGAAATGATATTTTAAGATAGGCGATAAATACCTTGATTATTATATGAATGATTATTATGTGAGTGATTATAATTGATTCTATTATGTTAAACCATCTGAAATTTTGTTCTCTTAATTTCACATTTTGTTTTTACAATAAAAAAATTTTCTGTAGATGTTGAATAAAATATCAGAAAAATTACTAGCTTATTTTATCAGCGCTAAGCTGAAATTTTGGTAGGCGATGGTGCGCGCAGTACAAAAAAGGTATATTAACTGAGAAAATCGCCTTATTTGTAAGAGAATAAACTAGGATTAACAGGAAATCTATGAATAAAATCGAGAATATTGATGGTAATGAACATAATGAACCATTAATTGTAAAGCATTCCTCTTAGCAGTTCAAACCATTTGAAATGAAAATGAATGAAACGCATAGGTTATTCTCGGATGAAAGAAATATAAAGGAAGGAAAACTGGGTGAAAAATAGAAAATTAATGTTGCACAAAATAGAAGGATTTTACTCAAATATGTACGAATTTTACAAAGAAGAATAAATAATCAACGTATCAATATGCGCAAAATGGTTGTTCTGTCCGATTAAAGCTATAAGGAGAGCCTGCTTTTGATCCAAGAAAGTAGCTATTTCCGGGGATTTTAAAATGCTCTAAAGTACTAAGTCACGTGATATTCACGTGCTTTTAGGTTTTCAATCTTTCTGTAAAAATTTCCTTTATTAGTATAAGTATTAAGATCTCTGTTCTTCCTTCTATCTATATACGCAGTTTTGAAGTTTGCAATGCTTATAATGTAACTGGTATTTAGCTAGCAGCAATAACATAGTAAATCTAATTATAGCCCTATTTTGTTGAGTCATTGATTAGGTGTGTGACAACAGTTTTTCTATTTTTCATGGGGCACACGATGATTTTCCCCCAAAAAAAACTATGGCTAGCGAAGACTGTAAATGAAAGAAAATCAAAAAAAAAAACACTCCCAAAACTCAGTGGACGACTGAAAAAACTGTTGTGCATTCTTGATTTGATTGTCAAAGTTGTTTCGAAGATGTGTAGAGACTAATATTAATAATCATATTTCTTCTTGTTTTCTCGAATTAATATAAGAAAGAAATATATCTCTATTCGAATAATTCCGCACATACATTACTTGATAATTACTTTAAATCTTTTTCTTTTTGTTCTTCCCTACTCCCCCACATTTATTAGAAGATACCAAAAAGCTATAACGATAGCGCTGCTCTTTATCCAAAATAACAATGACAAACAAGCAGCCGACACCGCAAACGCCTACTACCCCTCCAAAAATTGAAATTCTTTCAATTAATGATAATAAAGAAGCTACTGAACTTGAAACGTGCCAAGTCACGCCCAATGAACGTATGGTTGTCAATGAAGTGATTCAAATTTGGAAATTTGATCCACTGACCGAATCTTTAGGTATTTCCAAACTTCATGGTTTAGTGAAACAACAAAGGCCTAATTGGTCCCTTAGTGAGAAACGTTTAAAAACATTGCTCAAAAAATACGGTCTTTTGTTCAATCAACCTAAATTTTATTATGCTAATCAAATCGTGTCTTCTCAAACTCCACAGCTCGAGTTACCTGATTGCATCAATTTGAAATTTGTTAAGAATAAAGGTAAGGGCCTCTATGCAACCAAGCTTATTAAAAAAGACTCTCTACTTTGGCAAGAATCACCATTTATTTACATTCCACCCTTAGATCACTTAAACTTGATGAGAACAGGTAAATCTTGTGCTTACTGTGGAAAATTATTACCAAAAAATTTCTATCAAGCGAACCTCATGAAAAATTTGGACTGTAAAAATTGTGATGCTTTATGGTGTTCAAAGCTGTGTCAAAAATTAGATACGCTTCATGGAGTTTTGAATCATAATAAGAAAGTTAAAAATGCAAGAATTATTAATTGTGGTAATTTTCAAAAATATGCTGATTTCTGTTTGGAAAATAACTGGCAAGCTGCATTTGCTGTTGCAATTATTCATATTCATTGTATTATTGACAGTGAAAAATTAGAGCAATTTCAAGCATTTGCCAAAATCTCTCAAGAGATCAGATATAAGGCTATTGATTCTACTAATGGTGCGTTTGATTCTTCTGATGGTGGTGCATTATTTGTCAAGGAACAACAAGAAATTCTTTGGAAAACAGCTTTTGAAAAATTCAATGCAATCTTTGAACTTTCAGCTTCCAATACTGATGCTGATCAATACAAGTTAACTTATGATCAATACTTAATATATATGGGTACCTATAACATCAACAATATTGATTCCCTTTACTTAATCCAATCGCATCTTAATCATAACTGCTCTAAAAACGTCAATGTTGTCCCTGCTACTCCATCTACTCCTTCTTCCTCTTCAGGAAGTAATGATTTGTCTCGTGGGATCAAAGTCTATGCTGCTCGTGATATTAAGCCTAATGAGGAATTGGTTACTTCTTATGTAAATCCGGCCCATCCGGTATTTCAAAGAAAAAGAGAACTTCGAGTAAACTGGGGATTTAATTGTGTATGTGATAGATGTAAAACTGAAGAAAAACAAGAGCAACAAAAACAAGGATCTTCTCTGGACCAAAAGACTACTCCTTCATCTTCACCTTCTCCAAATGTTGCAATCTCTGATTCTACGCCAGATACCCCAGCTTTATCATTCCATAATACAACTGCTGGTCCATCCACACCATCTAACACAGAAAATAGTTCATTGGATGATTCGCCATCCTCAGTGAATTCTCCGTCTTCTAGAAGACAATTAAGAAGTTCTTTCCGTAAAAGCAACGATTTTGATTCTCTGTTATTAACACAAGATCAAATTCGTGATATGATTAAAAATGGAACTAGTTCAGAAGAGCAAGCAGGTTTTGAAATTTCTAGCAATGGTGAAAATGGAAGTAGAACTAGAAGAAAGAGTGTAAGGTTTGACGAGAAGGTTGTCGCTGTTAGTAGTGAGAATTGAATAGAATTAAATACTCAAAGATATAGACATAAGTATTAGTGTTCCTACAATTTGTTGACTTACGATATTTGTCTATTTAAATGCCTACCTGTTGCGATAATTTTTTGTAAAGAGTATATAATTTAAGCAGTTGATATTTGATAATGGTAAGTTTGTAAAATTCTTTATTATTTGAAGATCCATTATATTATTATTATTTCCATCTTGATGAACTATTTATTCCAAAAACCACATGTTCACAGAAAAACTATTTTTTTGGAAATTTTTCAATCTCTTCTTACTCATCTTTTAGTTAATAGCTATTGCTTAAAATAATCTTTTTTAATTATTAATACATTAATATTAAAAAAAAAAAAAAAAAAAAAAAAAAATAAAAACATAAAAGTAAAAAAAAAATTCAGCAAATAAATACTTAAAGCAATCCTTATTTATATATTAGGAAAAAGAAAACAAAATTCAATTAAAAAGTGCTCCAATTGTTTTCGTAAACTTCATAATTTTCTTCTTCTTCGTCTTCGTCTGTTCTTTCTTTATTTCTTTTCTTTGGCTCATCATTGACTTCATTAGGCTGCATTCCATCTTTTCGGCCTCTTCTTGAAAGTGAACCATTGATACTACTAGTGCTTTCACCAATATCATCATTGATTATTTCGCTCTTTTTTCTGATATCTTTATCTTTCATGCGTGCAAGTGTCAAACCTCGAAGGAATTCTCTATACAATTTGTAGCATTTCTCACAGCTTCGAACTTCTTTAACTGAATAATCTCCATTACTATTGCAGTTATAATTATAATGATAATTACCATTGTAAGGAATATTTTCAACCAATTTATCAACATTTCTAAAATTGCCCCAACTATCAAGAACAATTCTATATTTACTACAGTGATCACAAAAAATATCACCACATTTTCTACAATGATGTCTTCTGAAAAACAAGCCAAATTCTTTACCACATACAGGACATTTCAGGACACTGTTATCCGCCTTCCAATTATTAGGATAGTTTGCTCTCATAATCATAATTGAAGAAGAATTGGAACTTCTTGGAGAAGTTAAAGAGCCATATGGTTGTTGTTGTCCGTTATTTGAGGACGCAGAAGTGACATGAATACTACTATGGTTACTTTCGTTATCTGTAGTTTCTTCATGACTATCATCAGAGAAAGCTCTAACAGGCCTCGAGCTAACATATCCTGCTATACTTCCAGCATTACTACTGATCTTGGACAACAGTATTTCACCAGATAAAGAGACAGCATCATTATTATTCACATCACCAACGTCACTATGAATGGACGATTCTAGGTTACTATTGCATCCTTTATTATCTACCTTAACATTATTATTAAGTATTACATTTTGAAGTGACGAGACAACAGAGGAGGAAGATTCATGTTTAATACTGTTGATATGATGAGCATTAGAAGAGTGAGGAGAGGATGTACCATGAGAAGTGATACCAGCATTTGTAGATATACTCACGGTTTTGCCTTGTAATGGAGAACTGGAATGTAATGACACAGCAGGCGATACAATATATGGTGACGTAAAACTATGACGATTAGTTTCATGACTGATGCTACTCCTATTATTACTTGAAGAGGATTTGGCAGTTGTCTGAATATTGAGAAATACTTGCTTTTTCTTTTGTTGTTGAGTCATATGATACCTTTTGACACTAATCTTCTCTTCGGTTTTTCTAATCACGGCAGGTACATACAAAGGTCTAGAAATACCTTCATAATCGTCAGCATCCTCTTCCTCATTCGCACTTTCTCCACTATCACTGATATTTGAGGCACTGCTATAACTACTATCAGTATCCTCATTATCAACACTTTCATTTCTTTTTCTTCTCCCCCTACTTGAAGATGACGAATCATGTCTACTACTAACACCTGGTTTGCTATTTCTAGATTTTCTTCTTGACAGCAAAATGGAACCATTAGTAATGATATTATCATCACCCGTTTGACTCAAAAAATTGGAGCTGGCATTAACTAATGAAGACACTCTTCTGGCGGTACCACTGCCATTGTTATAAGGTATATTCCCATTTGATTCCTTTTTATTATGATTGCTATGGCTATGCTGCGGACGACTATGGTGGCGATGATGATGTGGATTGGAACGATTATTATGACTATGCTTGTCAACAGCATAATCGTTTATTTCCGAATGAACAATTCCAAGACCACCTGCATTAGATTCCTTATCATTCTTGCTTTTAATGGTAGAAGTGTCCACAACATAAGTATCTCCATCATTATCGTTAGTTTTTTGATTATTTACAGATGGACTATAATTGTAGATCTCTCTTCCGCTTGCACTACTATGGTTGCTACCATTATTATTTTGAATTTGCATATTAGTTCCACTTAATCTAACAGCGGCAATTCCATTCACTGCATTTGCAACATTAACATTATTTTTATTGCTATTATTACTATGGCTGCTACTACTATTTGCATAAATTATCTCATGCAGTTGTACCATTGATTTGCAGTTAGAGTTGTTAGAATCATCATATGTACTGCGAGCCTGAATTTCATTACTTGAGACATTATCATCATTATCAGCATACTGCAAGTGCGAAGCCTTAGAAGGTTTTTTGTCGCGACTTTCGCTAATCTTCGTTTCTTGTGTTGCTGCAACATCCTTGGAAGATCCTGAAAATGATTCCAAGGACGAAAAAGTTTTGCCGCCGTTATTATTGCTATTGTAATTAGCATCGCTATGTGGATCCCTTGGATTGTTTGTAAATTTGTAACGGTTGTACTGAGATAGGTTAAGACTTGAATTGTCATCGTCATCGTCGTCATATATGCTATTCCCAGCAACTAATTTGCCATTTTTGTTAGAGGAAGTAGAGGGATTAACAATCCGAGAACTGTCAATGTATCCCATGTATTCTTCTCCTTCCTCAATTCTTGAACCGTTATTATTGTTTGAAGCTGTACTAGTGTTACTATTCTTGTTATTGCTGCTAAACTCCTGTTTTGGCTTATTGCTATCTGTTGTTGAATTTAAATTGAAATGAGAGATATCTGAATTAAGAGCAGCTGATGAGGACAAACTAAACCCATTATTTACATTAGAAGTGGCAGTGCTATTATTGATGAGAACAGTTGTGTTATTATTTATTGGAATCAAGTCTACTGCTGTACTGTTATTACCTCTTCCTCTTTTATTTGCCAACTCTTGTGTCAATGAAGCAAATCTAGTAGTATTATTCATCACGCTATTATCTTCATCATCTTCAATATCGCTGTTGTACACCGTCGGATTCAAGTTAAATGAGGGCGAGCTATCATGGATGTATCCCTGAGCCGTCATGTTGTTCGTATGTTGTCTGTGGCTGTTTTTGCTATTGATATTAAAATCAATATTGGAATTTGCTGCAGAGGCATAATTCAGATGTGTACTATAGTTATTGCCAGGAGCCACTGGAGACCGGCCCATAGTATCAAGTTTTCCATTAACCGAATCTATTATTTTGATTACATCTAGCTGATTATTGATACTGCCACTGTTGACTAATGGAGACTGATCTATGACATTCCTCACAGACGAATTATCCTTAGATTCAAAGGTAATATTATCTTCATTAATATTATGGCTACCGCTATTTTCTTCATACATTTCCAGAGTGTCAACTTGACTAAACTGAGATAACTTTTTAAGAGCCAACAAAGTTAAATTAATGTTACTGCTGGTTTCGTCTTCGTTGTTATTGTTATTACTATTGTTATTATAACTGGACATTTTCTATTATAAATATTAGTGCTATACTAATATTGATAGTAATTACTCCTAATAACAACACAGTAAAAATGTTCAGTCTCCCAGTCGTACAATATTCCCTCAAATTATACTGTTTGTGCTCTGAGATACCTATGGGGACACTAGTGATGATATATTTTATTTTTTACTTTATGTCTTGCTATCTCTTACTCAAACTCAAAATCAGTCAATGTTCAGCTATTTTTTATTCACACACAGAGTATCTATTCATAACTCTTCCTTCAAACATTTCTTTTCTTTGCCCGCTTAACCGCAGAAAAAAATAACTGGAGAAAAAAATTCTTTTTCATTTTCTTTCGAGATTCTCTTTGAAGAATTTTGCATATATTGGTTCGGCTGACTTGTATTATTGTGCTGCATATAGCTGCTACTAGCTCTACGAATAATACAATTGGATAATTGTGAATGATATGTGATGAAGTTGCCATTTGGATAGCGTCTTGTAATTTGTAGATTGCTGGACAAGAAAGAATTAAGAGAGAATGGAGCAAAACTAAAAAGCTGCGCAATTTCTCTATTTCCTCGTGCCTTTCACGTGATTTCAATTTTCAGCCTATATTGTAGATCTGTCTTTCGCTTCAAGCGTCACAACGGTTATCATTTGTCATCAACAGGATACATGGAAACACCTGACATAAGAAAATATATATTTTCCATATTGGGAAATATGTTGTAAAGCGGATATGGCGTCAGAAATGCTCGTGGCCAGAACCCAAGTTTATGAATCGCTCAATGTGAGCAAAGTCACATCTGCCACATGTAATCTATTTTAGATGAACAATTCTGTCACTTCTGCACAGGTCCATCTTGTATGTAGACTCAATGCAACACAAGTAATATTGTGATTAACAGAGTTTTAGAAATGCTAATGATCCTTTAGTGATGAACGCAAATCGGTTGTTAAATCGGATCCGTCACCCTGATGCCGAGATTACTACACCAATCTCTCTGGGCATCTACATCTACTACAATTGAAATGCTAGTAGATATGCAATATCAATATAAGGATCTTCTGCCATAATATTTACAGTGACAGCCAAAAGCTGTTTAGTATTGCTGTTCGTGCCACTAGTCCCTCCATCCTCAGCAAGCCGGATGGACAGCGCTTAAGAAATTTGGTAACTTATGAGAATCTGGAATCAGGTCTCTCTCTCTCCTCTCAGAAAAACAGCGCACAGACAATAAAAATAAAAAGTACACACACATTAAAAAAATACCTGTACAATTATCATAATTACCAATATTTTCACACGGATTGCCCTCCGTATTAGATCTTCTAAGAATTCAATCGATACTTGTCATTATTGATCCACCGGCAATATATTGTAACAACCATTGCTTGATAATCATATAAAAGGCTTATAGTATAGCACTGACATAGTATACAACAAAACTGTTTGGTATTCCTTCTTTTTCTTCTTGGTACATTTTTCGTCCATAGTTCTATCTCTTAATATTTTTCAATCTTCCTTATAGATCAACTACTTCAAGTTATACTCCGATTTATCGATACCTACACACTCGTTATTTTTCTCCTTTTTCCCTGACCTGTTTGCTTACTATCCAGAAGAATAGGGATATTTTTTCATTTTCACTTCTTTCATTCACGCAGTGCCACGCTTTCCTGATACCACCTTCCCTCCGACATGTTTCTGAACACTTCCTCCACATCCCATAACTCAACCTCCTTCATCGATCCGTCTCAAGAAACAAATCAAGCTTCCTCTTCATTAGACCTCACTACGGTGCTTGCGGATCTCCACTTAGACTACGAAAATACTTCTTCTTCCAATAACAGCAAAGCAAATGACTCTTCATCCTTCTCCTTTCCTTCAATTTCTCAACCTTCACAGCCTCCTTCTGAAAACAGTTCATCATTCTACAACAATAGAAGTTCATCTATTTATAATTCAGCCAATGGCTCACTAAAAGCTACATCCCACACAACATCCTCAACCACCAATCGTCGCAACCACCAACATTCGTGGTCTTTATCTTCGTTCCCCACTTCCACAAATGGCGGTACAAAGCCTAATTTCTCTAATTCTTTATTTCCTCCGTCTGAGCCAACGAATACCACAGTTGCCAACAATAATCAGCTCCCTGAGCTTATGCTCGATTATGATCTCGATAATTCTTCTTCTTCGTTGAATATTAGTGGAAATATGAATGGATCCAATCCTTCCTCCACGACAACTGCTGGTTCAGGATCTTTCAATTCCCTAAGTGTCCTCAAACATCGTTATTCACATTCTTCAAGCCGATCAATCTCGAACCCTTTGTTCCTCTCTGATTATCCTCCTCCTCCTTCTCCTCCAACCACCACCAACAATAATACTACCTCTCCAATTAATGAGTTGGAGCTTGATATCGGTATTGAGATTGATAATAATTCTACATCGAATCCTTCTTCCTATAATCTGTCTTCGGTTCCTCTTCTGAATAATAATGGTAGTACGTTATGGAATAACGCTTCTAACAACTCGGCAAACAATACAAAGATATTGTTATTGAATGGAAATTTAAAAAACAGAAACGATCCGCAGCATCATAAAAGAAGTTGGAGTATTGCTGCATTTCCGAATACTTCCTCCTCTTCGTCAGCATCTTCTTCCACAACATTTTCGCAGCAACTGAATTCGCATGCGTCCACTTCAAATTCTACTACCAGTTCTTCAAATATTAATGGCTTCAAAAATAATGCACCTTCTTCAAGAAGAGCATCATCAATTTCCATGACTTCCCATCACCTCATCAATCAAACTCTTCTCAGCAATCGTCACAACAATAACAGCAATAATGGTAGTGGCTTTATCACAGATATTCACTTGGAGGAAGATAAGCTTTCTACTGTTAATGGATCTGCTAATAGTAGTATTATTTTGGAAGACCATAACACACTGCTGATGTTGCTGGATGTAATTCCAGATGTGATGGCTTCTGAATTGGAATTAGAGTTGGATCTTGAGCGAGAAATGAAGAGAGAATTTGAGCATTCAAATAGTTCAGTAGGCACCATTATTGTTGGTAGCAGCAATAATCATCAGAACAACGCAGATAATAACGAAGCTACCAAAAATAATGGAAAGAATGAAGATGGAAAAAATATTGCAGTTAATGGCAAGAATGTTTCTTCCATGATCATTGCAAACAATGATAATAACAATGCGTACGTACAACATAGAAGTCTTCAAGGGGCTGCATACCTTGTTAGCAGTAATAATAACAATAGTATTAATAATAGCACGGGGTTCAAACAGCAATTTGGATATGTTAATGCTAATGGTGTTGCATCCATCAATGGTACTCTGCACAACAATGTAGTGAATATGAATAACAGCAATAATAATAATAATAACGGCACAATGATTCGCCAATATAACTATCCATCAGGTCCGCAATATCAATACAATCACAGATACAACTCCCAAAATGCCATGATGATGGCTAATGGATATCTGAATAACATTAACGGTATTAGCAATAAAGGCAGTGCCGCTGTTGGGGGCGTACAATATGCTGGGAACGGAAATATAAATATAAGTGTCAATGGAATGATGGGTAATGCAAATTCACTTCCACAATTGTCGCAACAACTTCCAAAACATCAGCAACAGTTTGTTCACAATTTACCACTTAATGGACCTATGATTAATGGCAATTCCAGTAATAGCAGACACTTTAATATGATGAAGAGCTCCAATAGAACTCCTTTGGGAAATTACCACCATAATAATCATCACAACAATCATCATAACAAAAATAATAAAAGAAGTGATGACAATGCAACCAATGGTTCTACTGGCAATAATGGCGGAAACAAATTTATCGATTCAACCATCGATGATTTTGAAGGACAGATCTATTCACTTTGTAAAGATCAGCATGGTTGTAGATTTCTTCAAAAACAACTTGATATTTATAAAGAAAAGAACACCGGCATTAATTATGCTGCAATGATTATTTTTAATGAAGTGCAGAACCACATTGTGGAACTCATGACTAACCAATTTGGAAATTATCTTATTCAGAAACTTTTTGATCAAATCAACAGCACCCAAAGGCTTCAGCTCCTTCAAAATTGTCGTATTAGGAAATCCAAAAGTGATGAAATTAAAAACGGGAATATTGACAATGGTGGCAATGATTTGATTAAAATTGCATTGGATTCTCACGGTACTCGAGCATTACAAAGGTTAATAGAAGTAGTTTCGACTCAAGAAGAAACCGATCTTATTATTGCTGCATGTGAAAACCATATAGTACAACTCTCAAGAGATTTAAACGGGAATCATGTAGTACAAAAGATGTTAACTCAGTTTAATAAGAAGCCAAGCAATGTTCAATTTATTTTTGACTCTGCTGCCCAGAATTGCTTGCAAATTGCTACACATAGACATGGCTGTTGCGTGTTGCAAAGATGCTTAGATTATGGGTCAAATCAGCAATGTCAACAACTCAGTGAGGTTATCGCACAGAATTGTCTAGTTTTAATCGTTGACCCATTTGGTAATTATGTCGTTCAATATGTATTGAGTAAAAGTGAAGACAGTATAATTGACTCTATTGTGGAACTTGTATTACAAAGATTGGTTCAGTTATCTACACATAAATTTGGCTCTAATGTTATAGAAAAGATTTTAAGGATTCCAAAATTAGCCCCCTCGATAATTCGCGAAATTTTGAAGTGCGGTGGAAGTCCTTTAACTACATCTACCAACACAGCTGTTGGCCAATCCGGAGAAAATGGAACTACTGCTACTAATGGAAAAGAAGCTGGTAATAATAAGAAAAATAATGGTTCGGTTACTAGCGCCACAAATGCATCTGCCGCACCAGCTAATGCTGCTACCATTTCTCCTGGTGCTCATGCTTCTAACACCTTCCTCAATAAACTTTTACATGATCCATACGGCAACTATGTTCTCCAGACAGCGCTTGATGTTGCCAAGAGGCCTGACGAGTTCAACAAACTTGCAGAGATCATCCGACCATGTTTGCCAAGTGTGCGTAATACTGTTCACGGAAGACGGATATCGAGCAAGTTATCTGGTAATAATAATAAGGGGAAGTAAGGTCTTTTAGTTTGTATATTTTGTATCCTATATTTTTTTTGTATAACTTCTCACTGTATCTTTTATTTTATCATATATTATTTTGTCATTTTTTTTGTTTTGATTAGAATATCCTTTGTTTTATGTAGTATTTATATACTTATTTTTATTTTCTAACACCGCGTGCATTAGTTCTGTTGGCTTGTAATTATGGTAGCTGCTCGATTGGGAACTCTCATGTTGAAATTTATAAGATCTAGCAATAGACAGGCTGAAAAAAGTATAAAGCATAAATATTTACCCGCGCAAAAAAATTGATTGCTCTGTCGAGAGGCATGGAAACTATCTATTGCAACCGTGTGTGTTCTTATGTTCGTAAGCTCGATCTAAAAAAAATATAATATTGTAGGAAATTCAAACTAGTGGAATCAACAAAAAGAAAAAAAAAACGAGTAAATATGTCTCGTCCTTTCTGAAACGTTGCAAGATATATACATATATACTTGCGTCATGTGCTTTTCACGTGCCTTGGTGCCTTCAATTTTCCCCTTTTTTTCACTTTTGGAAATACTCTGTGGAACTTTCTGGAAAAAAAAATTCTTGTTAGCCGTGCTGCGCAACCCCTCAGTTAATACCTAGTAACTTTCACGGCCGTGTCGGGTGAGCAATCCGGGATGCGTCGCATGTTCTTATTTCTCTGGCTGAATGAATGGAGGAATTCCGGCAGATCCTTGCTATAAGCACTTTACGGTTGACTTAACCACTTCTAATAGTCTCTCATAGAAAGAAAAAGAAGGCAATAGAAAAATTGTCCAATTCTATTTTCAACTATTTTTCCAGTCAGTCTCTGTCAGTATGTGAAAAATTTTTCAGTGTCTGTTGCTGGCGAATATAAAAAATCACAATATTCTCAAACCTTTGGAAATCCCATAAATCTACTTCGTTTGCCACTTATTCTCCTTCTCCTTCTTTCTCTCTTTCTTCCCCCTTTTTTTTCTTTTTCCTTTTTCTCTCCAAATTCTTTAGTTAAATATTCCTCCTTATTTATCTTAGATATTCAATAAGAAAACAAATATAGAAACAAAAACTATCTCACAATGTTCTCTAAAACTGTCAGAAATAATGCGAAGTTGGTTCAACAGCAAGCCAAGAGATTCAACTCTCAAAAGGTTAAAGGTTCCGTCATTGGTATTGATTTAGGTACCACCAACTCTGCTGTTGCCATCATGGAAGGTAAAGTTCCAAAAATCATTGAAAATGCCGAAGGTTCTAGAACCACCCCATCTGTTGTCGCCTTCACTAAAGAAGGTGAAAGATTAGTTGGTATTCCAGCAAAACGTCAAGCTGTTGTTAACCCAGAAAACACTCTTTTTGCTACCAAGCGTCTTATTGGTAGAAGATTCGAAGATAAAGAAGTGCAAAAAGATATCAACCAAGTCCCATACAAAATTATCAAGCACTCTAACGGTGATGCCTGGTTGGAAGCAAGAGGTGAAAAATACTCTCCAGCTCAAATTGGTGGTTTCATCTTGGAAAAAATGAAGGAAACCGCTTCTGCTTACCTTGGTAAGCCTGTCAACAACGCTGTTGTTACTGTTCCAGCTTACTTCAATGATGCTCAAAGACAAGCCACCAAAGATGCCGGTCAAATTGTCGGTTTAAACGTTTTAAGAGTTGTTAACGAACCAACTGCTGCTGCTTTGGCTTACGGCTTAGAAAAATCCGATGCTAATGTTGTTGCCGTCTTCGATCTTGGTGGTGGTACTTTTGATATCTCCATCTTGGATATTGACAATGGTGTCTTTGAAGTTAAGTCTACCAATGGTGACACTCACTTGGGTGGTGAAGATTTCGATATTGCTCTTGTTAGACACATCGTTGAAAACTTCAAGAAAGAATCCGGCATCAATTTAGAAAAAGACAGAATGGCCATCCAAAGAATCAGAGAAGCTTCTGAAAAAGCTAAGATTGAATTGTCTTCTACCAAACTGACTGAAGTCAACTTGCCATTCATTACTGCAGATGCATCTGGTCCAAAACATATCAACTTGAAGATTACTAGAGCTCAATTCGAAGGTTTGGTTGATGGTTTAATCAAGAAAACTATCACTCCTTGTGAAAAGGCTCTTAAGGATGCTTCCTTATCTAAGAGTGACGTTAACGAAGTCATTCTTGTTGGTGGTATGTCTAGAATGCCAAAGGTTGTTGAAACTGTTAAGTCTATTTTCGCTAGAGAACCATCAAAGGCTGTCAACCCAGATGAAGCCGTTGCTATTGGTGCCGCCATTCAAGGTGCTGTCTTGGCCGGTGAAGTCACTGATGTCTTATTATTAGATGTTACTCCATTGTCTTTAGGTATTGAGACTTTAGGTGGTGTCTTTACCAGATTGATTCCAAGAAACACTACTATTCCAACCAAGAAATCTCAAATCTTCTCTACTGCTGCTGAAGGCCAAACTTCTGTTGAAATTCGTGTCTTCCAAGGTGAGCGTGAATTGGTCAGAGACAACAAATTGATTGGTAACTTCACTTTAAGCGGTATCCCACCAGCTCCAAAGGGTGTTCCACAAATCGAAGTTACCTTCGATATTGATGCCGATGGTATCATCAATGTTTCTGCTAGAGACAAGGCCTCTAACAAGGATGCTTCCATTACTGTTGCTGGTTCTTCTGGTTTATCTGATGTCGAAATTGAAAAGATGGTCAATGATGCTGAGAAATTCAAAGAACAAGACAAGGCCAGAAAGGAAGCTATTGAAATTGCTAACTCTGCCGACCAAAGATGTAACGACACTGAAAAATCATTAGACGAATTCAAAGACAAATTAGACTTAGAATCCGCTGAAGTCAAGGCTTTGAAGGAAAAGATCACCGAAATCAGAGAAATGGTTGCTAAAGCTCAATCTGGTGAAGAAATTGACTCAGCTTCTTTGAAGACCAAGACTGAAGAATTAACCAAAGAATCTATGGATGTCTTTAAGAAGTTGTACGACTCTAAGGATAACGCTTCCAACAATGGTGAAAACAAAGCTTAAATGAGTAAATCGAAAAACATTTAACTTGATAAATAAACAATTTTCCTCTTTTCTATAAATAGTCATAATTAATAACAACTCCTCCTGCTCTATTGTATCTCCTTTCCATATTATAATTTTAACTTAAATTGTGCTTTGTATATATGTAATGTATGTATATAGGTCCTTTACATGTATATATGTATAAAACTGTTTCTAATGATAATAATAATTTTCAAAAATTAATATTGTAAGAATTAAAATTGTTCACGAACATCAATCTACTTTGAATTCATGTTAGTGTTAACTTTTTAAGTTATTTATTTATTTTGTAATATTGATTAAGATATACTAAAACTTGTAATATTTAATAATGTAGTATGATTTTTAGGAGGACTGCTTTTTCTCAACAGCGATCAATCTATCAATCTGTATAAATCTATCAAAAAAAGAGAAGAGAGTTAAATCTTAAATATTTGTATTACAAACTATCCTTATTATTTTATTCATTTCTTCAAAAATTCTGTGATTTCTTCACCAAATAAAACCTGCAAACTTGCTTCATCTTTATAGTCACTAATCTTGACCAATTTCACAAGCAAATCATAATTGATTTCATGATTGACAATGGAATCGAATTTATAAGCTTTGTGAGATCTGACAAAATTTCTGATAAAAGATGCCATTGTTGGAAATTTTCCAGATGCACGGCCAGAAATAAGTTTCAATTGTAGATTAATGAGTTTCAATTGTTTCATTGTCTGATCATCTTGATGTTTCTTAGCACACATTGTCTCATCAAGAAGCTTTTGTACTAATGGAACAAATCCAATAAATTCATCATTACCATTAATAATTTCATCAATACTGGTCAATTTCTCATCTTCTTCACTTTTGTTTTCATTAAATATTTTCGAGAAATTTCTAAAATAAAATTTATCATCTAGTAAGCTGTTTCTCTTATGAGCAGTTACCATATTAGCGTCCACATTAGAAATCTTCATGTATAAATTAGGTCTATATTTCAACAATGCTTTGGATAACAAAACAATGAAACATGAATAAGCAGCATTTTCAAAGTCTGTAATTTGAATATCCATAGGTCTAAATTCAACACGCCACCCAATCTTTGGAATTTCTTCGCCTGGAGCAATAGGTTGTGGCGGTTTAAAGCGAACCGAATTCCAATTAGTAGATTGAATGTTTTGGAAATGATCATCGTCAAATTGGTCCTCCTCTAATGATTCAGCTTTAACCTTCTCTGAAAATATAACCAATGGATCTCTAATAAATAAATAAGCAAAATGAGCAGCCAAAGTCTTATCGAAATTCGAATCTTTTATAAGATTATCATAGACCGTTTTATTCAAAGGCAAGGGATTAGTGGAAGAATTTAATAAATCATTATATTTTTCATTGTAGAAGTTGAATGACTTCTCTGAATGATTGAAATCTCCAAGGTATTGACTAATGGAGTCATATCTAGATTTGTAAATACGTTGGAAGGTACGAGTAGGCTCAGCACCACCCGCTAATATAGATTCTTTATTGCCTTTCTCTTCTTCTTTAACGGATAATCCGCGTTCGAATGGGTTTCTGTCATCGACAGCATTACTGATAACATTCCATCTGACATCCTGGTCAGCTAACGTACCTTTGAAGATAGGAGCAGCCGCAGTGAGAGATAAAAGAATAGGAGTAATAGGAATTAAAGCATCATACAAGTATCTTGCATCATCAATGTTAGCAGCTTGCATTGTAACTTGTAAACAAGAGGAGCCCATACCAAAGCCCATTGCATCCATGTAAATGTGGCCAGGTAAGGCAGCACCCTTAGAGGAGCCATCAGTTGTTGGAAGATAGAACGGATCTTTATCTTCCTTGAAAAGAGATCTTTGAGGAATGTTACGGTCAATCTCAGATAATGGCTGGGTATTTGTATCTGGGAAAATAGGGACATTGATGGCTACCTTTGATCCACGTCTAGTACGAATGTTTCTTGTAAGAGTTGGAAAACGAACGTGACGGTTAGTGATCTCAGATGGTAAGAAAAGGGAATGCGAGGAGTCACTGTTGACAGGATATTCTTTGGAGGTGAAGCCCGGAACACCCATTAAAGGGAAGGTGGTGATAGTCAAAGGAACAACCTGTTCAGAATTGCTGTCAGCTTGCTGTTCTGCTTGTTGTTTGAATTCATCAACCATGATTTTTCTTCTCTGTGCCATATTTTGTTGTACATAATTGTAGTCCTTTAAGGAATCGCCATCGTAGGGAGCTAACGGAGTGGCCTCTATCATGAATCTACCGTACTCTGGATGGTAAAGAACGTCATTAGGCAAACATATGGTTTTAAATTTATTCTCAGGATGGCCGGTGGCAGAAGAATGGCCGTTGCTGGCAGGGTCATAGTCTGGGTCAAACTCGATCAAGAAATTGTCATGTTCGCAGTCCAAAGTTGCAGTGTGTGACTTCTGATTAAAGTTGACAAGCATGTACTCTATTTCGTCCCCCCAAAGAAAAGGGTCGTTGTCTCTATCAATATTTGCTTTGAAGATGTTCTTCAACTGGTTGATGGCATGGGAATGCACATACTTGATGTACTTGCCATTTTCTGAGAAGGTAAAAGGAGTTCCCAAGGAAAGTAAGCCCATGATTTCGAGTTAAAAGTAAGCGCCGAAGAGAGATGTGGAAAGACAGCCGAGAGAACTGGAATTGACACTAATGGAGAAGGAGAAGGAAAATAGTAGCCAAGCAAGAAACAAACACAGGAAAGGAGAGAAGTGAATTCGCACAGCAGTAGACGATAGTCCTATCTATGAAGCCTGAGGTTCTTCGTGCCTGTGGTTCAATAAGTATTTTCTAGATATCAGAGTGTACCTCCCAGGATAGCCAGCAGAGAGACAGAAAACTTTCGTTGGAGAGACTAGCCGGCAAAAGAAAGTTATCTTGCACAAATACTAAAGAGAAAAGCAAAAGAAAAAGAGAAAGAAAAAATAAAAGAAAGCGTAAAACGAAACGTAAACTAAAGACGAAACGTCGTTATCAATCAGGAAATCATCAATCATATATATATCTTGTCAGTACCAGAATATACACCATCTTGAGTACTACATGAATCATCGCAGAAAATTTTGGTCGGCTGTTAATGTTAGATCTCCGGACAAGATTAATAATATAGCGCAGGGCAGTAGTGATTCTTGTCCACCACCACACTTATTAGGGGAGCCACTGCCTCCCGCACAGGAATACGCGTATACCTCATTACACGTGTAACACGTGATAAATACCGTGCCACATTTTTGGAACGCCCGTTATGCCTGACCGGATTTTTGCTGACAAAGAAGTGGCCCCTAGTGGTGGATAGATCCGAGCACGGCATCACGGAGGTCTATTTTTCAGATTCACCCATCTATTTCTTTGCAAGCATTATGCTTGCATTACTAGTATCATTATCCTGACATGCATTCTCTTCAAGCTAGCTCTGTTGCCGACCAAATATTCTTCCACTTCTCTGAATTCCCCGCATACACCTATTTCCAGCACTAGAAACCCAAGTAAGATGTTCATTTACCGTGCTGCGCTGCGTCTGATTGCCAGATCTTCTCTCGTGCTAGTTGGCAGGCCGTTGTCTTCGCTATCAGTATTGACACCTCGTTTATCTGCTGCTGCTCGTGCTTCCGCTGTCGCTCCCTTGAGAAGTGTCGCGGGGCGTGGCGACAACCTTACGTTGGCCCATGCTGTCGCCAGAGGCTTTTCCTTCTCCAGCCGTCTCGACTCTTCCGGATTGAAAGCTGTCAACATCAACGAAAAAGAGTCCCATGGCGACACAAAATCCTCTTTCCGGACCAAAATCAAGAACGGCATCGTTCTTACCCTCCTTATTTGTTTCCCTATCCTTTGTTTTAACCTCGGTAATTGGCAATACCGCAGACTCGGCTGGAAGAACGACCTTATCGTCAAGTTGAACGACCGTATGGAATTGCCTCCAATGGATATCAAGGATATCAATCTACCTACCGATAAGGAAAGCATTGTTCAGTTGGAAGACGACCTTGAATTTAGAAGATTTACGTTGGATGGGAAATTCGTTCATGAAAAGGAATTTTTCGTAGGCCCAAGGTTGATGGATGGCGGCGATGTCAAGATTTATTATGTTTACACACCGTTTGTGATTACTTCTGAAGGGAAAAACAAAGGGAAACAAGTCATTGTTGAGCGTGGATTCATCAGCGAAAACTTTGTAGATCCTTCTCAAAGATTGTTTCATAGCAAGTTGTCGGAATTATCCGTTCCCATGAAGCCTGTTCGTATTGTCTGTTGTCTTAGAAGAAAGGTCATTCCCAGCGAATATATGTCTGTCGATAATGACAAAGATATTAGGTTATTGGCATACAACGACGTGCAAGATATTGCAGACAGAACTGAGTCCATTCCTATATATTTCCAACAAATGCTTGATTACACAGACTCCATGATTAAAAGTATTCCGGATGAGGATAAGTCCAATGGTTCAAACTCCTCCTGGTTCTCGTTCTTTAAGGGAAAGAAGCAGAATGCAGAAGAGCAAAAAGCCGATACACATATTCAAGAGTTTACCAAACAGCAATTGGTAAGAAATGGTGTTCCAATCGGCAAGCATCCAGATATAACCATTCGTAATAACCATTTGGAATACTTGTTAACATGGTATTCCTTGGCTTTTATCTCGACAATTTTGATCTACTTTGTGGTCAGAAAGAAGAAGGTTGACCCATTAGCTGCTAAGTTAAAACACGCCAGCAAATATCAATAAGCGGGCATTACATGATTCTAGTTCAAAGCTTTGTGTCTCCTGTCAATAGTGCCACACACATATACATGTGTTATCCAGTAAATACAGATAATAAATAAATTAAACGAGTTTATTCTATATATTGTAGTTAAAGTAATTCTTGATTATTGTGGTCCCTGTATCTATACGACCTATACGAATAAATCACTTGTCTTAAAAAATACCAAACTTTATGCTGGAGCGTTTCATTTCACTGTTAATAAAAATTCTTTAGCATTAGCATAGAAAAAAATTGGAAAAAAAAAACGTGTGTAAACAAACAATCTCCAAAATGAAATGTTGAAAATAATTTTCACATTTATATTTGGAACTTTTCTTAATATTCTCGACTCGTTTATAAATTGGTTGGAAATATTGAATATCTTGAGATATTGTTCTGGTTATCTCTTCTGTATCATAAAATATACCCAACTGCAATCGCTCTTTTTCCATAAAAGATGTCCACAGATCCTCTTCTTGCTCCTAACAAGAATACGAAAAAACCTGACTACAGTGACCGCTACTTGAAACCGGAAGAAATTGACTGGGATTTCGGCGGCCCAGTAGGTGTCTCCGCCATGATGATAGGTTTCCCAACCCTCATGTACTACATGTGGATTTCTGCTCAGTTTTATAACGGTAAGCCTGCTTGGCCAACTGCTGATCAATCCTGGTCCGAATTCTTGGTTGAATACCTTACTATCCTTCATAAAAATGCACTTCCTCCTTCTGCTAAAGCTTGGTTTGTCTTTACTACTTTCTTCCTTTTCCAGGCGCTCTTATATGTCACGTTACCTGGCTTCTGGACCCATGGCTTACCTCTTAAGCACCTTAATGGAAAGAAATTACCTTACTTCTGTAATGCTTATGCTTCCTTTTATACCAACATTATCATTGGTACTTTGCTTCATGTTACTGGCATCTTCAAAATTTATACTTTATTAGATATGTTTGGCGAAATCATGTCTGTCGCCATTATTGAGGGTTTTGTGTTAACTTTTATGCTTTACATTTACACCATGTATGTCAGTCATGATTTCCATAATATCACAGGTAATATCATTTACGATTTTTTCCTTGGCGCGCCTCTTAATCCAAGAATTGGTATTATTGATTTCAAAATGTTTTTTGAAGTTCGTATCCCTTGGTATATCCTTTTTTTCCTAACATACGGTCTTGTCTTAAAACAATACGATGAATATGGTAAAGTTTCTCCAGAGGCTTGTTTTCTTTTATTTGCTCACTGGCTTTACACTAACGCTTGTTCTAAGGGTGAAGAACTTATTGTTCCTACTTGGGATATGGCTTACGAAAAATTTGGCTTCATGCTATTGTTCTGGAATATTGCTGGTGTTCCTTTCACTTACTGCCATGTCACATTATACTTATTCTACCATTCTCCTGAAGAATACAACTGGTCTCTGCTTTACATGATTTCTTTACTTGTTGTGTTACTTTTTTGCTACTATATATTTGACACATGCAATGGTCAAAAGAATAGTTTCCGTAAAATTCTTAACGGTGATAAAGAATTGAGACGTTCCTTCCCTTGTTTGCCTTGGCAATACTTGGATAATCCAAGTTACTTGAAGTGTGAAAATGGTAAATATTTGCTTACTGATGGTTGGTATAAATATGCTAGAAAGATTCATTACACTGCTGATTGGGTTCAATCTGTTACATGGTCTTTAGCCTGTGGTTTTGGATCGCCATTTATTTGGTTCTTCCCTACCTTCTTTTTTATCGTCTTGGTTCATAGAGCTTTCAGAGATGAAGCTAACTGTAGAAAGAAATACGGCAAAGATTGGGATCGCTACCTTAAAGCTTGTCCTTACAGATTCATTCCATATATCTATTAAATAAATAAATCACATCAACTAAAGAAATATAAAATTAAATAAAGTGTAATTTTATTAAACAGTGTAACTCAATTCATCAGATGTTGCAAATTCATTCATGTCTAAAGCAACAATAGCACTCTCCTTAACTACAGTAACATCATCTTTTAGATGTTCTTTCAAAATAGGAACTACTAAATCACTATCTATATCACCTAAAGCTTCAGCAGCTTCATGGCGAACCATTGGTGCTTCATTAGTATCGTTCAACACTTTAATTAAATCAGGTATCACTACAGGGTTACAGATTTGGCCAAAAATGTAAGCAATTTCATGCTTGAATAAAGCTGATTTATCCTTGAAGCCACTGGCGAGAGCTAAGCATGCTTCATCATTTCCTATTTCTCTCAATCTGAACATAGCACGATATCTTTCAAACAAAGGTTTTCCAGTATCATTTAAAATTTCTTGAAGTTGTGCCACACTATATTTCTTATCAGTTTCTTCATCTATCTCTAATGGTGGAGCAGGATCAATTGACGAATAAATCAGTTCTTTAATTACTTCTTTTTGGGATTTTTCTTCTAGCCACTTAATTCTTTCTAATGCTAGTTCGCAAGTTTCCCTAATTTCTACTAACGGATCTTCTTTATGAAACTTTTCCAATAATGCAACAGATTTCTTATCTCCCAAAGCACCAAGTGCTTCAGCAGCTTCGTGACGAACCATACATTGTTGTTCATTATCACTTAAAACATCTCTTAAATACGGAGCTGCAGTTAAATTTTTAGTTTGACCCAAAACATAAGCAACCTCATGCTTTAAAAGTTCAGAGTTGTCTTCAAAAGCCATGTTTATATATTCGATAGCTTTATCAGCACGGACTTTATCAACTTTGAAATCTTCACCAATGGATTTCAAAGTGAAAAGAACCCTGAATCTTAATGCAAGCGATTCTTTTCCGGTTTTATTTATAAGAATGTCCCTCAAGCTTTCGAGGTTCTCGGTTGAACTCATTTTTCTGTGGATATTTTTCTTTGTGATTATTAATATTGCTTAGTATTTAACAATCATATGAAGAAGATGCTTGATCATAATAATCAAAAGATGATGTTCAAAAACATCAAAAAAAATTTTTTTTCATAAATAAAGGAAAAAAAGAAAGAAAAATATGCACGTGAATAAAAAACATGAATAAAATAAACATTTTATTCATGTACAAGGATAAATTTTCAACATGACCAAAAAGTTGATAGCTTATTTGATATAAGTAGTCGTTCTATAGATCAAAGTTATTTGTCACTTATGCTAAATAGTATATAGAACCTTTTCAGAAGAGACAATTGCTTTTATTTGCTTTTAGTGACTGAATTAGTTTCCTAGTTTACTCTGAATAAAATACTGCAGTAAATAGTTTGATATTTATATACATATTCCTATAGCATTACTAAATACAATATGTATTGAAAATGTAGAGTTGTCTTAGGAATACACAAACAAAATATAATAGACACAAAATGAAATTTTATAAAAAAAAATTTAGAAATTCACTGGCTTCTTTTTATGATTACCCAGTAAAGGCAAAGTTGGTCTGCACACCCCCCCCCCCCAGATTTAGCGTTTCCTCGTTTGAAGCAGTTATCCATAATCATTCCTAGATATTGACAAAGACCTCGTACTTACTTGATTATCTTCTAATCTTACCCAAAAGAATTGAAATTTTTAGCTTTCCTTCTTATGGCTTGACTAATTTCATATAATATAATACTCTGAACATATCTTATTTGTTAAGTCTGTGATGCCAGCAATGCGTTTGAACAAAACTTTGACAGTTATAAATATTATCATGTATGATGCAATTATAATACCAATCGTGTGTGTATATTCAAAGATATACTATCAAAAATATTATACTAAGAAAACCGTTTGCTTGTTAGCTTTCCCTGTTCTGGATACAATGTTCAATATTAGTCTATACCAACAAAGTCTATTTCAAATAAGCAGCACATTATACTGACCTTCACAATTTGTGAGAAATACTTAACTCTACAGACATACAAATTATTTTTTTGTTATTAAAAAATATTAAATTATTAATTGAGGGTTATTATATAGAAACATATAAAAAAACATTAAAGTTTGTTGGGAATCAATAAAATACCAATTATTAAAAAATCATTATAAATCTGAAAAACATCAACTTCCCTGTAATGAAAGTATGAGTTATCCAGTAAAATGATATGATAATAAAATGAATACTTTAGGTGGCAAGAAAAATAAAAAATGTAAGTGGATTGAAAAAAAAAAGTTTAATATTAAAATTGTAAATTTTTAAAACAGGATTTATAAAAACTGTTCTTTCACAACTTAACCGGATTTTTCGTGTTGAGTGGAGACTCTCTTCATGGCGAAGATGAAATCTTCCATAGATCTTTGAGGTGGCTTTTCCTTGATTGGTTTACCATTCATAAATTTATCGAAAGCTTCAGATTCACTCATCATGACATAAGCACCGCCCATGACACAGAAGACACCGAAAGACCAAATCCAGATTCTGACAACGGTAACCATGTCAGTCCAGTTTTGAGACCACCAGCCGAATAAAGTGAAACAGGTAGCAATAATATCAACGATAAAGACAGCACCAGATAATTGCCAAGATGGAATAGAAGACCAGAATGGACCTTCAGCTCTGGTAATGAAAATTAACCAATTTTCAGTCAAAGAAATTTGCAAGAATAAGACACCATCAATAGCACCGAAGTTTTGAATAATACCACCCTTTGGAACAAACATGGTGGTCAAAGTAATCCAGGTACCGATAGCTAAGATAACACCTAAAACGATGGACATACCCCAAAGTCTTGGTAAGTTCCATTTAACTGGCTTCTTAGAGTATGGAGCATTATCATAAGCAATGGCTAAAGTAGCAACATCAGCGAAAATAGCAATGAAAACAACCAAGTCAATATTCAAGGATTGGTTCAAGATAGCAATCCACAAACCTAAGAACAATTCCAAATGTAAAGATAAAGCAATACGGTAAACAACATAAGCATACATTCTGTGGAAAATTTGTCTGGAAGTCTTCAAAGCATCAATAATAGCAGATAAACCTGGAGCAAGGAAAACAATATCAGCAGCAGATCTTGCAGCATCAGTAGCACCTTCGACAGCAATACCGGTATCAGCCTTCTTTAAAGATGGAGCATCGTTAACACCATCACCAGTCATAGCAACTAAGTAACCTCTGTTTTGCAAGATTTCAACAGCATTATATTTGTGTTGTGGGAAAACTTCAGCAAAACCATCAGCATTTTCAACGAAATCAGCAATTTCAGAACCAGCCATGTCACCACCACCGGATAAACCTAATCTTTCAGCGTTGTAAATGTTAGTACCTAAACCTAATTGACGACAAGTTTCCTTAGCAATACCAACTGCATCACCAGTTAACATCTTAACTCTTAAACCTAAGTGCTTAGCTTCGTTAACAGTTTGAGCAGTATCATCTCTTGGAGGATCCAAACATGGCATAATACCGAGAATTTCCCAGTGACCTTCACCTCTCTTTCTAGCAACACCTAAAGATCTGAAACCTCTGGAGGCGTATTCGGCAACTTGGTTTTCGTAAGCTTCGTGAACATCTTCTGGAATTGGGTGGTCTTCTTCAACAGTCTTCAAAACGAATAATGGAGCACCTTTAACACAAACGATTTTTTCACCTTCTGGGGATTCAACTAAAGCGACAACTTTCTTGGAGACAGGATCGAATGGATGGAATTCTAAAACCTTGTATTGGGATAAGGCGGCTTTGGCTTTTGGGTAGTTGATAAGAGATTTCAAGAAAGCTTTGTCGATAGCATCCAAACCCTTCTTCTTTCTGGAAGCAGCAAGACAGGCGGTCAACATCAATTCATCGGAGGAGACACCAGCAACAGTGTATGGTTCGTAAAGAGACAACTTGTTCTTGGTCAAAGTACCGGTTTTATCAGAACACAAAATTTCAACACCAGCCAAAGATTCAATGGCAGACAATTTTTGAACAATAGCCTTCTTCTTAGCCAAGTAAGCAGCACCGACAGCCATGGTAGTAGTAACAACAGCTGGTAAACCAACTGGAACACCAACAATAGTAATAGCCAAAGTGTATCTCAAAATTCTGACAATCTTAGCAGTTCTATAGAAACAAGCAACCCAGATAAGCAAAAGAGTCAAGATAACACAAACCAATAAAGCAGTACCAATACCGTTCAAAACTTCAGTGAAGTGACCAGTACCAGTAGAGGCCTTGTTCACTAAAGCAGCAGCTCTACCAACGAAGGTGTTGTCACCGATAGATGTAGCAACCATGTAAGCTTCACCGGTCTTAACAGTGGAGGAAGAGAACATTTCGTCACCAACGTGTTTGTCGACAGCAAGAGATTCACCAGTGATAGCGGATTGATCGACTTGCAAGAAAGCACCTTCAGAAACTAATCTACCATCAACACAGACAACGGTACCGTCTTCAACCTTGATGATGTCACCTGGGACAACTTCGTTGGCTGGGATTTCAACAACGCTACCATTTCTGACAACGACGGAGGTGTTAGCCAAGGTCTTCTTTAATTCGTCGACAATGGAACCGGCTTGGAATTCTTGGATGAAACCAACAGAGGCGTTCAAGGCCAATAAACCTAAAATGACACCGAAATCAACCCAATCTTCAAGACCAGCGGCCAAGATGGCAGCGGCCTCCATAACGAATTGGATAGGACCGATGAAGAACATCAAAAACTTGATGGCCAAGTTTTCCTTGTCCTCGGACATTTGATTGAGACCGTACTTCTTTCTTCTCTTTCTGACTTCTTCGTCAGAAAGACCAACCTTAGGGTCAGTTTGCAATAATTCTTCAGGAACAGGTCTGGCGGAGGTACCGTGGTGGTCCTCGCCTTCTTCTTCCTCGTCGTCGTCACCGTGGTTGGACTGCAAGTCGGCGACTAATTGGTCAATATCTTCGTCTTCGTCGTCGGCAGCGTCAGCGACAGCGGCCTTGTCGACGGTTGGCTCAGTAGCTTTTTCGGCAGACATTCTTGAATGACTTGTTTTCTGTTGTTAGAAATTAATTTAGAAAGAAAAATTCGAAACAATGAAAAACAATTATAAGTTCAATGTGGGGAGAAAGAGAGAAAGGGAGAAGAGAAGAAAGAAAAGAAAGAAAAGGAAGAAAGGGAGAAGGAGCAAAAAAAGTACAGGAATTTTGGAAATCGGGAGGGAGTCGAGATACTTATATACAACAAAATGTTGGTGAAAGAAGAAAAAAAAATGTTTTGCTGCTGATAATATAGAAGGGGAAAAAAACAGCACAACAGTGACAATACTAACAATAATAATCGTACGTAGCACAGAGAGCATAGCATGTATGTATGCAGATGGTTGGTTGTTAAGTACGAGGGAAATAAAATTTTTCTTATTGTGGTATACATTTTGTTTTTCTTTTGCGAGATAAAGAGGACGTACGCAGATAAGTGATGATGATATAGGGGAGAGAGACATCAGTCAATGAAGGAAAGAGAAAAATGGAACAAAAACAGCACAGAAAAAGGAACAGAAATCGACGAAAGAAGAAATGTGTGTGCATAATTATTACCACATAGAAAAGAAAAAGAAAAGAAAAAGAAAAAGAAAAAAAATTTTCACCGCTGAATATTTTTTTTTACAGTGTGCTGCTATCCCCGACCACACAAACTGCTAACCAGCAGCGTGGTAAAAGTACGTGTGTGCGACATGGCCAGCCATATGTGCGGTGCGGCAAGAGGCGCCAGAGGACAAAAAAGAGTGCGGGTGAGTAGTCCGTGAGTAACGACATGAATTGGGTAAGCTGAAACTAAAATTAAAATTCGTTTTCGCTCATGACGAAACCGCACAGATGAAAAAATCTCGTGCAAAACAAATGCAAGGAGAGGAAGAAAAAAATTTTCTTTGGCTTCTGGCTGTTATCGCGAGCACCATCCGGCTGCTCATTTATCTGGCTTTCTTTTTTCCGATCCTCTCCCAGATACTGTGTGTCCGCCATATATACTCTGCTGCTGCTGCTGCTCCTATCACGCGCGCGCGTCTTCCGATGTTATTCTGTTCCACGACCACTGCCACGTCGAACTCCGCAACACAACCCGCGATCTGGTCTCTTGACCGTGGTGCTGTGTATCTGCGGAGCTGGCTGCCGCGACTTACCGCGCCAGATACGGTGCTGGCTGGCCTGGCTGGCGGCCATGTTACAGTGGGCAGGCAGCAGCTGTTGCGGTGATATCCAGATTGCAACTCTGTGTAGCGATAGAATACCGGCACTACAAACAGCACTCGCGCGCACCTCTCTGCAGCCCCATGCAGTCTGAAAGGATCCGGACAATTAGCGCCCAGCGAAAACCATCTTGCTTGGATTTCATTTCGTCACTGCGAAAAGCGTGCCAAAAAAAGAAACGGAAATCGAAATCGACATCACAATTAAAAGTCAAAATCGGCATCTTTGTTCTATTCTCTGGCAGCGCCAGCAGACAGTGGGTTTGCTTATCCTCTGTTGCGAGCAGAGCACACTGATGTGCACCAGTGTATGTTGCGGTATTTTTCCGCCATCTTCGATCGCAGTAACGAGTGTAGCCCCTCACCATGAAGAGCATGGCAAACAGCGCGGAGCGTCTCATTTAGTGGGCTGTTGCTGATGGAGGATGTGTCGTCCTCTACTCTCACAGCGCGCGATACCAGTTTCCTGTATCAGCTGCTACGCGGACTCAAATAGAATACACATACATTTTTTTTGCTGTGGTGTGCAGTCTCTCTTTCCTAATTCAACCACTTGTGCTTCCTGTTTGGGAAACACGGAAATTCACTAGCAAAAAAATAAAACAAGAAAAAAAATACATAAAAAATGGATTAACAATTTGTTTGTGGTGCGATACGCTTAATACAGCTTGAACCATCGCGATCCATGGCTGCGGACCACCGAGCTTCGGTGCGGTCCTTCACCAAGCAGCTGCAGCCCAGCCTATTCCTCCATAAAGGTAAGCTAACCGCGAAGAGCAATTCCAAAAGAAAAAAGTAAAAAAAGTAAAAAAAAAAAAAAAAAAAAAAAANAAAAAAAAAAAAAAAAAAAAAAAAAAAAAAAAAAAAAAAAAAAAACGGAAAACAAAGGGAAAAAAAGAAAAAGCATTTAATTGATTTAAGCGCGACGTGGTAAATAAAAACAAAGCGTTCTATCAGTAACAAATAAACAACCAGTAGATAATAATAAAACAAATAGCGCACTATGAGAAATCCCAGATATACTACAGACTATAAACTCTCCCATTGTGCTGAGACTCAATGACTGCTGCTGCCTCCTATTTATTCTACGCTAGAGCAAAATGTGAACCTGCTTCCCGCCACTCGTACATGGAGATGGCCTATGCTTCTGATAACCCAAAATGTGTCCAAATGCTTGCGATATCATCTCGTGAGTCGAAGCTAAGCTGGCGTATATGGCACCTTTCCTTTGCACTCGTGCTGTACGATTGATGTTGCTGTTGATCATATTCGTAGTAATATGGAGCATAGATAACAGTAGAAAAACGAGACCGGGTAGCCCCTCGCACGACAAGACGCCCTATGAATCCCGCTATCATTGGTTCTCGTTGCTCCATCTCCCTCGCTTAAATGAGTGAGTCAGCAGTAATTACGCATCTACTTTGTTCTTCCGTTATAGTAAAAAATATAAACTAGCCGCGCGCGAGCACCTGCACTCATACCCGCACAACTGCTTACCTATGCTAGCCACGCTCGCGACATTGTGTGCATGGCTGGATGCAGAGGTATGGTATCCCGAGAATTTGGGGCATGCGTGTTTACGTTTTGCAAACATTGTATATAAAAACCACACATCTTCACACCTCTTACATTACCTTTTCGAGCTAGTATCGCTTAGATCAAATCAACCATTGATTTAATATCGCCAACGAGTGTTTCTGCCATTAGTAGAATTCAACATAAAAAAGAAAAGGATAATAAGACAGATTACTGTTTGCAATAGCTACAGCGCTCAACATGCAACGGCCTCTTTGTAATGTCCTTTGATCGGCTTCTCTTTTGTTTTCATATTAAATAACCACTGTCTGTTTTTCGCTTTTCCCCTGTCCTCTCAATTGTATTCGTAATTAATGTTTGGATGGGGTATCGGGTGGCTCCTATTATTAAACTTTCTTCTTTTTTTTTTGTTTGTTTGTTTGTTTTTGGTTCATATATTATGGTGTTTAATTTCCGCGTTGGGACATTTGTGAAGCCAATGTGTAAATACTTACACTATAAAAAAGTACGTACCATCATCAATTAGCTTAACTCCGACAGAAAAAAAAAATCATATAAAAAAAATCAAGTGAAAGAAAATAAAAATTTTCGGAACCATATACAGTAATAGAAAGCTAAAGTAAGCATTAATAATTCTCGGAATGAAATTCACCGTGAAAGTTCTTGCATTGCTAAAAATGCTAAAGAAAAGTAAGAAACCTTCGAAGGGCGCTAAAATATCTTAGTGATCTCCTTTGGGAACAAAAATAGTCTAAAAGATGAGAAAATAGATAATAATTTCTCTCTCCATAAAAAACAAAAAGAAACACGCATTATAACGATAGTCTGAGCAAAAAAACGTCTTCGGCAGCACTTTTTTCTTTCTTAATTCTCCGTCGCTGCTTCTTTATTTTTTCATCTGGCATGTAGCTCGGAAATAACATTTTCCTAATATGGTAATTTTGGCTGTATAGTTGGTTTAGAAGTAGTATACTGTCATTGAGTTGGCCTACTGCAGTCGTATGATAACAATAAGTTAATGTCTCCTGCAATTACATATGGCTGGCATCCAAATAACCTGGAAAAGTAGAACCACACAAGAATATAATAAGACCAATTTCTGGAAGGAACCAAACAAAAGCTGTATCCGATCCGATCTTGCACAATCACAATAGGAATAGAACAACTCGATTCATTCCATCCTATATTATTTATTGTAGTTGATCTCTTGCCAAGACGGTATTAGTTTTCAACGTTGAAACGAACTCTAACCGTAATCCTAAATACACAACCTATACGTTACAAAGTGATCGCAGATAAAAATAAAGATAGAAGTTTATTCTTTGAAAATATTAAGGAAGTTAGCAGTTTCTCTTTATTTTTTTCTAGTATAATAACAGTTATTTCCTCCATATTTTCTCTTGTTGTTCAATCTTGATTTTTTTTTTGTTGGCGTTAGCATCATAGAAAATATCAAATATCAAAATGATTCGCCTTCCCTTTTCCAAAATAACATAACGTATTCCACTTCCTGCAATAACCTCTTATTCTTATCCAACTCTTCTCCTTGGAGATTCAATCCAGAAAAGTCTCACTGCTGTTATATTGTTGAGATAAGCTCACATTTCTTTAAGTAGAATATCTTACAGTAATGCAATCATGCCATTTGTTTAGCATGGGGTTTATATCTGTTTTAAATCATATTCTTATACTTCCTAGAAGCTTCTTCTAAACTGGTATTAATCGAGTTCTTTCGATCAATAACTAACTGATTTCATAATATCTATTACCACATCAGGCATATATCTAGCAGTCATGCTTCTCTATTCTCTTCTGTATTTTATTGAACCGAGTTTAATGAACTCAATTTTCGTTTATTATTTCTCTCTTTATTAAGCTTTTGACCGTATGAACATAGAAAAAAATATGCTAAATGATTATCGTCTTCCATATGTGTGTATCACCCATTTATGGATATAGTATGAGATGCATAAAGAAGGAAGGCTGAAGTAATGTTGTTTTTTCTTCTTTAGTTTCATTTACTATTTAAGTAACTTGTTAATGTAAACGATGTGTCAATTTGCATGCGTGATCTGTCATCGCGTAGGTAGTTTATTTTCACCATATTCTAGTAAGGGTTTATCATTCTCCTAGAATATTGGTCATGGGCTACTGATCAATAATTTTTGCTTTTAATTCTATTAATCTCTATATTATACACTATTGTATTTTACCCTTATTAAGATAATCTTACAAAGAGCTAAAAACTTAAATTGGGTCAAATGAAAAACAAAAAAGCGCGTCACTTTCTATTTTTGTGTTTTTTTTTAATATGTTTAAAATTGTGTGTAGTTTTCCTTCATTGACCTTTCCATACCATATTATCTAACAATAATAATCCTAGCGGGTTCCTTATATATTTGTAATTTAGTTGTTTTCTTATTTGTTGCATTTTTTTCTTTTTTCTAATGATTATAGATATAAAATTTTAAAAGAATGTCCATTTTTCTTTTTTCTTTTTTTTTTTTTTTGAATAAGAGGGACATCTTTATTTTATTCGTAAATGATTATATCTAACACGGGTATAATTACAAATAATTTATATTTTTGCTCGTCATAAATAGATTATCTAACTTTGTAAAAGGGCATTTTGAACCTATTGATAAGCTCCTACAAAACAAAAATCTTCTATTTTATTGATATACTTCTGTTTATTTTTATTTTTTAATATTTCAAGTAAATCAATTCGAGAAAGCAAAATCCTTGAGCCCAAAAAATTGTTTTATTTTAATTTTTTTCCTTCAAATATATTATACCTTGATGTAGGTAATCCGAAAACCTATTGTCAATTAACAATGTCATAGTTGTCTATCTTAATAACATTATCTGGATTGATATTTGCCAGTAAATAAAACATAGTAAGCACGTGACATTTTTTTCATTTTTTCTTAGTTATTGAAGGATGGACGCCATGAAAAATTATTGTGAGCGCACGAGTAACTATTTATACTGGTGTAGAAAAGAAAGTGTATGTGTGTGTCTCATCTCATCGATACCATAAGATTTCACTCTTCCTAAAAAAAAATATATATCTAAAAAGAAAAATTTTCTTAGTAAGTATATCAATCATCTGTTTCCTTCAAACAAATATTAATTACTATTATCATAATAATCATTGATAACTTTTGATTTTTGAGAAATTTGAAAAGATATAACTAAATAATTATTTATAATAAAAAAAGATATAACTAAATAATTATTTATAATAAAGAAAGATTCAAAAATGGGTAGACGTGCTAAGAATAAACAAGCTCCACCAAAACCGTTGGAAGATTTCCAAGAACCAAAGAGTCAAAGTAAAAAGATATCATCATCATCAACAAATAATAAAAGAAAATCCACAGAGTCCTCGGCGATAAAATCCAAGAAGATATCAGAGGATGGATCCACCAATAAGAAGAGAAAAACAAGTAAGAAATCAGATGATAAAAGTGCAACGATATCCAAACCTAAAAAACAACAGGAATCCGAAGAAGAAGAAATAACATCTGCCAAAATGGAGTTATTTGATGACGATGAGAGCGATATCGGCGATGAATTCGATGAAGCACAGCTTAATGAAGATTTTGGTGTCAACAGTAGTAGCGATGATGAGGACGAAGATGACGAAAATGATAAAATTACAAAGGGTAACTTATTCAGTGATGATGAAGCTGAAGACTTGGAATCATTGGAAAAATTAAACGCATTGAATACTGAAAAGGCCCTTTCTCAGAAAGGTATGGCTAGTGAGGAAGAAGAAGAAGAAGAAGAAGATAGTGATGAAGAAAGTGAAGAAGAAGAAGAAATCCCAGAGATGGAATTAGAAGAAAATCCTCGTGCTAAAGTGTTGCCTACTGCTGAAGAAAAAGTCTTAGAAAAACAAAACGGTAAAACAGATGTCACAATTCTTCGTACTCGTATGATTGAAATCACCAAGGTATTGGAAGATTTCAAAAATCTAGCAGAAGAAGGACGCAGTAGACAAGAATACGTTGATCAACTCTTGGATGATATCTGTGAATATTTTGGATATACTAGATTCCTCGCTGAAAAATTGTTTCAGCTTTTCAGTGTCGGTGAAGCCATGGAATTTTTCGAAGCCAATGAAATTCATCGTCCAGTCACTATTCGTACCAATACATTGCGTGCTACTCGTCGTGATTTGGCACAAGCATTAGTCAATAAAGGTGTTAATTTAAAACCTATTGGCAAATGGACAAAGGTTGGGTTGCAAGTATTCGATTCTCAAGTTCCTATTGGTGCTACTCCAGAATACTTAGCTGGTCAATATATTTTACAAGCTGCATCTTCCTTTTTACCAGTGATGGCTCTTGATCCTCAAGAGAATGAAAGAATTTTGGATATGGCTGCCGCTCCAGGTGGTAAGACCACTTACATTTCAGCAATGATGAAGAACACAGGTTGCGTTTTTGCTAATGATTCCAACAAGGCTAGAACAAAATCTCTTATTGCCAACATTCATCGTTTGGGCTGTCATAACACCATCGTGTGCAATTATGACGCTAGAGAATTCCCTAAAATCATGGGTGGTTTTGATAGAATCTTATTGGATGCTCCATGTTCAGGTACTGGTGTCATTGGTAAAGATCAAAGTGTGAAAACTTCAAGAACTGAGAAAGATTTCATTCAAATTCCACATTTGCAAAAACAATTGCTTTTGTCTGCCATTGACTCGGTCAATGCCAATTCCGAAACTGGTGGTATTATTGTTTACTCTACTTGTTCTGTTGCAGTCGAAGAAAATGAAGCTGTCGTTGATTACGCTTTACGTAAGAGACCCAATGTTAAATTGGTTGATACTGGCTTGGCTATTGGTAAGGAAGGGTTTACCTCTTTCAGAGGCAAACAGTTTAATCCTAAAGTTAAATTGACCAGACGTTATTACCCTCATGTTTATAACGTTGATGGTTTCTTTGTTGCTAAATTTCAGAAGATTGCTACTAGTGTTCATGATGATAACAAGGCCAGTGCTGCTGAGAAAGAGGCACAAGCTAGAGCTGAAGATGAAGAAAGTATCATTAAGAATGATTTTGCAGATTTCGAAGAAGAAGAAGATAAAACATTTATTGAAAAATCTAAAAAGATTCAAGAACAGCAAAAAGCTAGAAAGATTAGACCTAAAAAATAATAATTAATCTGTATCTCAGTAATTGAAAGAAAATAGAAAAATAAAAAAAAAACTTGTAAAAGAATTATATAAAACATTGTAAGATCAAACTGCTAAGCTTGCTTGATAACTTATGGTCATTTTAACTTAAAACGGTGAAGAAAGGATGCACGTCATTTCTAACAGCTCATACAAAATTTTGGTGTATAAAAACCACAAAAGAAAAAGAAGAAAATGCGAATAAAAGAGCCATAACAGAAAAATAGAAAACGAACTTGCAAATCAATTCCTGAATATTTGCATAATTTTCAAGCATAATATAAGTATTTTTCACATACTTGCTATTGATTAACCAGAAGTACTTATCATTTAGCAACCATGTCTATAACACACACAGAAACCTGGGCTCCATTACCCACCACAACTAGAGCTGTTCCAGTTCATTTGTCCTATGACCTCAAATCTGATCGTCTCGCATACGCCAATGGTAAATCCATTTATTTGCGTGACGTCGAAAAACCTGAATCCGTTTACCAATTTGTCAATCATATCTACAATACCACCGTGGCCAAGTTTTCTCCATCTGGTTATTATGTAGCCTCGGCAGATGAAGCTGGTAACGTCAAGGTCTGGGATGCAGTAGGTGAAGACCACACCATGAAAGGTGATTTTAATGTAGTGATTAGTGGAAGAATCAATGATATTGCATGGGATAGCGACTCAAAAAGAATTATTGCAGTTGGTAATGGTAAGGAACGTTTTGGACATTGTTTCACGTTTGATTCAGGTAATACTGTTGGAGAGATCTCTGGCCATAGCGCACCAATCAATGCTGTCGCCATAAAGCCAACAAGACCATTCAGAGCTGCTACCGTGGGTGATGACGGTGCTTTGGTGTTCCTTAGCGCTCCTCCATACAAATTTGTCTCATCTATTCGTAATAAGCATTCTAACTTTGTCAGAGATGTTTCCTATTCTAATGATGGTAACTATATTGTTTCCGTCAGTGCTGATAAGAAAATTGTAGTGTATGATGGTAAAACTGGTGAATTTGTTAAGTATATCAGCGATCCTAAATTAGGTGATTTCGCTCATGAATCTGGTATTTTTGGTGTATCATGGTTATTAGAAGACGGCTCCAAGACTCAATTTGTGACCTGTTCTACTGACGGCACCGTGAAATTATGGGATGTCGAATCAGGAGAATTGGTCAAAACTTGGGATTCCTTACCAAAATGCTTGGATAGCCATCATTTAGGTGTTGTTACCACCAAGAAGTACATCATCACCATCACATATAACGGTAATTTGAATTACTTTACACTTGACTCGGAAAAGCCTGTCAAGATCGTTAGAGGTCACCAGAAGTCAATAACTGCTATGACTACTACTGGAAGTAAGAAGTTGATCACCGGCTCTTATGATGGAAGAATCTCCCAATGGGATTTGTCTGAGAAAAGTAACAAGTTGGCCACCTACATCGACGGAGAAGGCCACACGAATTTAGTCAATGACATCGTTGCTCACGGCGACATTGTTTTGACCAGTGGTTGGGATGACAAGCTTATCACCATCAAAGATGAGGCATATTTAGCTGATATCGTTCTTACATTGCCCGCACAGCCTAAACGAGTGTCCTCCATCAATTCTAAGAGCCAGGCAGCTGTCATCACCAACGATTCCGAACTACTTGTCGTGGACACCAAGAGCAACGATGTAGTCTGCAAGAAGAAGCTAGAATTTGATGGATCCAGCAGCGTCGATATCAATGATGAATTTGTCATTGTCAGTGACGATAGATCGTTCAATGTGAACTTCTATCTTTTAGGTAAGGATCTTGAACTTTCTTCTGAACACAAATTGAAGCTCAACAATCGTCCAACATACATCAAGATATCGCCAGACTCAAGGTATGTTGCCGTGGGCGATTCAACGGGTAAGATTGTGTTGTTCGACATTGCTGAAAAAGCCATTAAGACGTCGAGATGGGCATTTCACAGTGCCACAATTAACAGTATATCCTGGAGAAGCGACAGCAAGTACGTTCTCAGTGGCTCCTTGGATACCAACATTATCATCTACTCGGTCGACAAGCCAATCAGAAACACCAAGTTTTTGAATTCGCACAAGGAAGGTGTCAACGCTGTTGCATGGATCAATGACGATAAAATTGTGAGTGCAGGCGGTGATGCTGCCATCAAGTTTTGGGACGTTAAGCTTGCTTGAACATGCTGTGTTCTATTGCAGTTTCATAGTTTCAGCCAAAAGGTCATCTAATATTTTTGAAATCGTTCCTTAATATATACCCAATTGGACACAAGCCAAATGTAGATAGACTTAGGTAAGAGATAAGTACACCTCACGTGATACACGTGACCACTTTCTTCAACCTCTCTGACGACAACTGAAACGAAAACAAAAAAAGCTGTGGAGTAATTTCCGCCTGTTCTATTCGCCAATCAGAATTTCTTCTAGGGTATTCTAAAGTGATTCTTTTTTTCTTTGCTGTTAGCAGAAAAAAAAAGAGACCACCACAATAGCAAAAAGAACACCCACAACGCAAAGAAATCAAAGAAAATTTTTTTTGTTGTTAAGTCAAATTTTAAACTGAGGTGATTGTGATCGTTTTGCTCTTCTTAATCTATTTGCTTTCTTACTTAGTTTAGTTACATTTTGCTTTGGTTACATCAGATTATATCAATCGCAAATATAAATATCAAATAAACATTATATTCATACAAAATGGTTTTTGCCTTAGCTCGTCGTTCTATTGCTTCCAGAGTCTCTATTAGAGCTTGCACAATCCCAGCCAGAGGCTATTCTGCTGGCGGTGCCGTTGGATCCGGTTCCAAGGCCTTCAACGAAAAGGAAAAGGCCCAAGAAGATTACTTCGTAAGAGAACATGAAAAAGATCAATTGAAGAAATTGAAGGAAGACTTGGCCAAACTTAAGAAAGAAACCAGCGACTTGGAATCCTCTATCAACAACTTGACAAAGAAATAAACCTGTTCTCGAGAGGAAAGCAATTCTGGTCAACCCGTGATCCAAACGCCACATATACAGCAATAACATAATTCAATACATAAGTAAATAAATAAATAAAAGATTTTGTCATTTTGATTTGAGCATGTCTTTGGCAGGAGAAGACTCAATTGATGTAGTAGGTGCAGTCGCGACTATGGTGGCACTGTGTCTTTTCCCTTTCTTTTGCAACTGATTTGCCTTTTTTTTCAATTCGTTTATAGGGACAAATTCCGCGTAGCTGCGACCTCATTGTTGCAACTGATCAATCGAATTGGTTTAGTAGGTCCTACATGTTACAAGTGTTTCTGCCATCCTCTTGATAGAACTGGCGCACGGCCAACTCCAACATATTGCAATTGCAATTGAGATTGCAAATCTCCGCCCTCAGAGTCCTAAAAGTAAGCACACCATCAATCCTAGCAGCTCTTTCTCTTCCAATTGATGCGGTAATCCAAGTCGCTGCACTCAAAATGGGTAATGTTAGTCTCCCAATGAGAATTGCTCTGTCTTTTATTATGGCGCTTGCAGTATCTCTATTCTTTTTTTCTTCTTCTCCAGATTATCTGCCTGGCTCTCTTTTTTTTTTCCCTATGTGTGAGCGCGCCTCACAATCTTTGACCGTTTCATATTTATCTCATATTCTGTCTGTATTACTGGACAGTAAGTTTTCATCACTGTTTGAGTCGAATATATCAAGAAATAATAGTTGTTATAGTGTTAGCCAAGTTACCTTGTTTGAACAGCACCGATACAGATCTTGCATTGGTAGAAGATAAAACTTTTTAGCATTGGCCGCGGAAGAAGGATCATGTCTCCGGAGAATCTCAGCAAGAAGGTTCCACAACCAACACCGGATGAGGTAACTATTACCAAATACATTGTCACCCAATTGGGCTCACCTACTATTGACAAAAAAGTACTACTCCTGAACATAGCTTACTATGTGCCAACAATAAAAAATGAGAACAACTTGCGAGCTATTCTTAATGGGTTTGTTAATAGTGACTTTGTCTTTGCCAGTCAGTTAACGGTGGATAATTTCAACGATAACTATACCATAATGGAGCTAATATCCACCATCTTTCTGAAAAAAATAACCGTATCTTGTCCTACAATTTCCTTGATGAGATTCTACAACGAGTTTCTATTTGCATTAATTTCAATTAACAACAGTACAAATGGTACCAAAGCGCGAGGACACATGACTCCGATCCACCAGAATTTGGTAATAGCGGGCATCATGCAGGTCCGGGACATCTTAAATGAATACGCTGTGCCTGAAGAAGTGATATTCTTTAACAATTTCGAGAAAGAGGCCATGGACATGTTTATCAAAAATTCAAACGTCACAGTTAGCAATCCCTCCATTAATGCCCAGGCATTGAGTTTCTTAAGTGTAGCGTATTGTTTCACATCCATCGATCAATTGCAAAAATCACAGTATTTACCATTGAACTGGATTTGTGGATTCTCGGGCTATTTGTTGTATGAGTCACTGTTTGGACTCAAGGCGGGCTTAATTAATTTGCAGAGAAGTAAGACAAACCCTGTTATCAGGCTATTGAATAGAATTTCATTTTTAACAAAAGTTGCCTTTGTTAAATGTGCTAATGATGGAGATTTTAGAACATTACAGATATTCATGGATAGATTAATTAAGTTTTCAAAGGGATTGCATGTGTCAACAACAGATTCTATTTTAAAAGATTCTGAGTTTTTGAATTTCTACAAGAATATCTTATTCTTGACTGTTATTATTTTTGAAAGTTTCACAGATTTATCACTCGCTAATAATGCTCTAAATAATCTGATTTTGACATATTTATTTGTCAAAAATAGGCAGCAACAGCTCTTGCAGTTCTCTATTTTGGCAAGAAAAGTGTTGGAGGTTTTATTTTATTTCCATTTTATAGTGACTATCATTGGCGTTGGAGGGTTTGATGCCTATCATAAGATGTACATGACTGTCATTGAAATCTTGATGCAGACCAGTTCATCAAAGGGAATAATTTTGGAGCAATTGAGTGATTATTTCCTCTCTCAGATCCGATTCAAGGATTTGCTATCTGACACATTAAACAGATCAAAATTTTTGTTTCTTCTTGGAATTTGGGAAACTTTGGTATCCGTTTGCTCTCAGAAGTATTATGATTCCATTATAAAGCCTATAACCTTCGAGTTTATCAATAAGCCATATGCTACTATTGACTTCCTGCACACCAGTACTACGCGTGCAATTTTGGAGAATTGCCATTCGGTGAAGTTGCAAAGTTTCAGGTTGGAGTCATTGGCCAAATACAATGCCAGCTCTACAGCAGTTACAGATTATATAGACATTCTTCTTCATCAGTATCCATTGGTGCTCAGTTCTCACCAATTGATTTTTGCTGTTACAAGCTTGGCCAGCGTTCTCAATTCCAGCGGTGTGATTGGCCAATATAATGCGAATCTCCAAGACGTGTTCCTTCACAAGATTTACAACAAAATGCTATTGGAACCAAGTGGCAAGAAAAATGAAGTGAGTAAGATGACGAGCGAAGACAACAATCAGGCGCAAAACAACGTGGATCCACCGACTACAAAGACAACCTTTATCTACGCACTTATTTGTTGTGTTCCGTACATCGAGAACGAGGTTTTAGTAGTGTGGCTACAGAACATTTACCAAATGAAAAACAAGTTGAATATTGAGGAGGCGAACTTTTGTGAAAAGCACTTGTGGAACGTCATTTCGAATGACTTGGGCCTTTCCAAGGCGGACGTTGCAATTACATGGTGGTACAGTAAATTGTAAGTTATAATAATACTACTAATATACAGAAGAATTGGCTGCGCTGTCTTATTCTATGAAATCTTGTGCTTCATGTAGACATTAAGCTAGCTTCAACACCAAGCTAAGCAGCCGCAGTACGAGCCCGCAATAATATCTACAGTTTTTGAAGCCTACAGTCGGAGACACATAGCTTGTGGCAGTGCTTTTTCATGACAGTATGTTGGATAGTCAAGAAAGAGTTCTCAATCTGGCAATCCTTATAATGTGTCTAGTGGAGTTTCCGCGTACTGAGACATATCAGCATACAATTTGCCGTGCCGGCAAAACCGGCAAAGTCAGAGGAAGCATCTCACCACTAGCACTTCTCGAGGCCAAGCCCTCACCAGCCATAAATGGGGATCAGCATCTACTCTATGCAGCAACATTTGCAAGAGAACCAATGCGGTGGATATGAACGAGGCCCCAGGGTTGGCCAAATCCAAGTTTCTGGATATTGGCGAGCTGACCGAGGAGCATCGAGCTCGCGGCGCCATAGGCCAGCAGGAACTGCCATGCAAATAGAGCAACCAATGATGGGAAAGCCAGCTGGCCCACATGTGCATCAGCAGGACCTGTTCTACGACCACATTTAGTGAATATTTCGTCTATATGAATACCGATATATCCAACAAATAAGGCGGATGAGCAACCATCTGAAAGATTTGCAGTGCAGTGGGCCCCAATCACACCACAAGCGCACTCCACGGTGCATTTGACGTCAAAAAAAAAGAAAACGTTAGGAGGAAAGCGCGGAAAATTCCAAAAAGTTCTATGATTTGCTGGAACTCTCCACGCAAAAAAATATCCCTGTAGAAGCTTCTGGCAAATCAGGTTGCTGGATGTAATTTGTGCCAGAAGGTTCTACGACCGCATGGTGTGACATCCTGTCAAGCAATCATTGGGGTATAAATAGTCCCGCGGATTCGCCATTCTGTGCAATTGTGTAGTTTCATTCTCTTTTCTTTTGTTATATTATATATATCACTAATAAAATAACTAAAACATAAGCTATATTCCATATATAACAACTATTAATTACATAAACAACAACTAACATGTCAAAAGCTATCGGTATTGATTTGGGTACCACATACTCCTGTGTGGCCCACTACACCAACGATCGTGTTGAGATCATTGCTAACGACCAGGGTAACAGAACTACCCCTTCCTATGTCGCCTTCACCGACACCGAGCGTTTGATCGGTGATGCCGCAAAGAACCAGGCCGCCATGAACCCTAAGAACACAATCTTCGACGCCAAGAGAATGATTGGTAGAAAGTTTGATGACCCAGAAATCCAAGCGGACATCAAGCACTTCCCATTCAAGGTCATCAACGAGGGCGGCAAGCCAAAGATCCAGGCCGAGTACAAGGGTGAGCTCAAGACCTTCACCCCTGAAGAAATCTCCTCCATGGTTTTGTCCAAGATGAAAGAGACCGCCGAGGCCTACTTGGGCACCACCGTAAAGGATGCTGTCGTCACTGTCCCTGCTTACTTTAACGACTCGCAAAGACAAGCTACCAAAGATGCTGGTTTAATTGCTGGTTTGAATGTCTTGCGTATCATCAACGAACCAACCGCAGCTGCTATCGCCTACGGTTTGGACAAGAAGGACTCTGGTAAGGGCGAACACAATGTCTTGATCTTTGACTTGGGTGGTGGTACCTTTGATGTTTCTTTATTATCCATTGATGACGGTATCTTTGAAGTCAAGGCCACTGCTGGTGACACTCACTTGGGTGGTGAAGATTTCGACAACAGATTGGTTAATTTCTTCATCCAAGAATTCAAGAGAAAGAACAAGAAGGACTTGTCCTCCAACCAAAGAGCTTTGAGAAGATTGAGAACAGCTTGTGAAAGAGCTAAGAGAACATTGTCTTCCTCTGCCCAAACATCCATTGAAATTGACTCCTTATTTGAAGGTATCGATTTCTTCACCTCTCTTACTAGAGCTAGATTCGAAGAATTATGTGCTGATTTATTTAGATCTACTTTGGAGCCTGTCGAAAAAGTTTTGAAGGATGCCAAATTAGACAAGTCTCAAGTTGAAGAAATTGTCCTTGTTGGTGGTTCCACCAGAATTCCAAAGGTCCAAAAATTGGTGTCTGACTTCTTCAACGGTAAGGAACCAAACAGATCCATCAATCCAGATGAAGCTGTTGCCTACGGTGCTGCTGTTCAAGCTGCTATCTTAACCGGTGACACTTCCTCTAAGACTCAAGACTTATTATTATTAGATGTTGCTCCATTGTCTTTGGGTATTGAAACTGCTGGTGGTATCATGACCAAATTGATTCCAAGAAACTCTACAATTCCAACTAAGAAGTCCGAAACTTTCTCTACTTATGCTGATAACCAACCAGGTGTCTTGATTCAAGTCTTCGAAGGTGAAAGAACTAAGACTAAAGACAACAACTTATTGGGTAAATTCGAATTGTCAGGTATTCCACCAGCTCCAAGAGGTGTTCCACAAATCGAAGTTACCTTTGACATTGATGCTAATGGTATTTTGAACGTCTCTGCTGTTGAGAAGGGTACCGGTAAGACCAATAAGATTACCATCACCAATGATAAGGGTAGATTGTCCAAGGATGATATTGAAAGAATGGTTAACGAAGCTGAAAAGTTCAAGGCTGAAGATGATGAAGAAGCTGAACGTATTCAATCCAAGAATGGTCTTGAATCTTATGCTTATTCTTTGAAGAACACTGTTGCTGAAGCATCTTTCAAAGAGAAGGCTGGCGAATCTGAAGCTGAAACCTTGACTAAGGCTATTGATGAAACTATCTCATGGTTAGATTCTAACACAACTGCAACCACAGAAGAATTCAAGGATAAACAAAAGGAATTGGAAGGTGTTGCTAACCCAATCATGACTAAAGTTTACCAAGCTGGTGGTGCTCCTCCAGGTGGTGCTGCTCCAGGTGGATTCCCAGGTGCAGGTGCAGGTGCTGCTCCAGGCGCTTCCGAATCCGGTCCAACTGTTGAAGAAGTTGATTAGTTAAATTGATTTCTCTTTTCCATTCTTGTTCTTAGCAAAACTTCTTTAATACTTTTTTTTATATACTTATAACGAATTTATGAATTGTTAATAAATACTGATTTATTTTAAAAACAATCTATTACTGTAGAAGATAGAAGATTATTCGAAACTTTTACCAATGTTGAATTTTTAGCGGGCGATTCTTCCAAACATGCTCTAGTTTAAAACTTAAATCACAATAACATTGTTTCTTCAAGGTCAAATGCTAAAACTACGGGTACATGTATGTGAAAAAGTCACAAATGCTAAAACTACGGATACATATATGTGAAAAAGTATATATTAATTATAAACTAATTATAGTACAATTTAATGATGAAATGCTATATTCGCATTTTTTTTTTAAAAAAAAACAAAAGTAGATGAAAAATAGAATGAGGCATTACCATCGGTTTACATGGCCTGAAGAATCAGAATAGCTGTTGGACAGACTATTATCACCAGTATTTCCGCCACCTCTTCTATTAGTATTGCCAATTGAATAATGAATATTGCCATTTGTACCACTATCATTGATTTGGTCCGGGCATAACACGGAGGCTGTGGTTGCAGTATTTGCTAGTCCACTGTTAGGGTGTACATTCAATGCTGGGTGCGACATTAAATGCGGCGAAGTAGTTTGGTCCATATACTGCTGCATAGGCACATTTACAGCTACCGGGACAAAAATGGGGACTGGAATAGTATTTGTGTCATTATTAGTTTGATCATTATTACTAGCATTGACTATTTTTGACTGTATGTTCATTCTCTTTGTGAACGCCAACGTGTTACTTCTATTATTATTGTGAATAGGAATTGTATTTGCATTATTGTCAACAACTGGGTACTGATGAATATTCGATGAATAATTTCTTTGCTGTTGCTGTTGTTGCTGAGAATTCATTGATGCGGACAATATGCTATTTAGTGAGCTGTGCGAAAAGTTTGTAGATGATTGCATTGGGTTAGGCAAAGAACTGTGAGAAGTCATATACTGATTATCTGTCATTGGTAGCGAAATATCTATGTTTGAATTAACATTACCTTGGCTAGTGCCACCCAAATTGAATTCTTGTTGTGCATAATTTATATTTGTAAAAATTCTTTCAACCGTCGGCGATAACAGAGACATAAGATTATTATTATTACTGTTAGTAACAGGATTCTCATTATTGGAAGCTGTAGGAACCTGAAAATTTGAAGCATCTGTAACGATTGAATCTAGCAAGGTGGGATTACCAGCAATGCTGTTCAAGTAGGCAGACACTGGGCTTAAATTATTTTGAAATTTGGGGTTGACCCTGTTTGGCTTGTTATTATTTCTGTAAAGATTCTCAAGACTCTCTTGTTTAGGAATAGATAGATTCAACGAGTTGGCAGGAGTAAACAAGGTATTGGAAAGAGATGCAGCGCTTGTATTATTATTTATATTAATGGTATTACCTGTGGTGCTACCAATATTACCACCGCTGCCATCATGTAGCAATTTTGAAGGCAACCTATTTTCTCTAACAGACATATTTGTAGAATTTTCAAGTCTGTCTTGGTAAGGCTGGGATACTGTATTTAGTGGATACTGAATGTCCCCCATTATCTGGCTATTATCAAATATTTCAGGCAGTTTGTTCAATCTTTCTGCGGAGATATTATCGTTTCGGGAAATGTTATCCGTCAGTGAAGACTCACGAAATTTTTCCAAATTTTTATTAAAATTGACCATCATCATGTTATCATTATTGAAAAAAGCTGGTTCAGCGATCTCCAGATGAGCAGTTCCGCCCTGATCCTTGAACGCGGTCTCTATGTCCCTATTGAACCTACCAACATCAAAAAACTGGCAGTCAACGGAGTTTCGAAGAGGGTGGTTATGCTCATTATTTACAATAGCTATGGACCATAGTTTGGTTTTGAATGAATGGTTCGCTCGTATTCTGAAAGGACAAATCCCCAGCGGTTTTCTCTGCCGTCTTTGCTGCTTTCGCTGCTGCTCAAACTTTCCTTTGCTGATCAAGTCCAACTTCTCCTTCTTGGTGATTCGCTTCTGCCTCACCTTTTTGAAGTTTGTTGAGTAAATGAATGATTTACATTTGAAGACAATTTTAGTCTCATCTGATCTTTCGATAACAATGAATATTCCGAGTGGAATCAATCTTTCTTGTATCCAGGCTTTAATTTCTTTTCGGTCTTTGAATGTAACTTGGTTTAAATGGTCTACTCCAAACAAGGCTTCCTGTGCTGTGAAGGGTTTTTGATTCATAGACATTCAAATATATGGGACGGGTATTGTGGACTCTACCATAAATCCAGTGTCTTCTTTATTTCCAGATTATAGAATTAAATCGTTTCCTTATTTCTTTTATTATTTTATTAAAAGAAGAATGTTTTTTTATTTCTTTCTTCCGCCGTCTATCGCTTCTTCTTCGTTTGTGTAAGAGATGGGTGAGTATAAATGCTAATAATCAACCGAAATCGAGTCTTTAGATCAAAGTACAAAACAATACAATCGAAAGAATAACAACTATAAATACTCGATTATTGACATGGAGCTCTCCGAATATGGAAATATTAGCTCTTATAGATAGTAAGACGTTTTACAGCATCGAATCGAAAACAAAAATTTCACACTATTTAAATCAGACCCCTACAGGGAACACTCTTCTAACTAATATCTTCAGATTGACGGAAGAAAAACTTTGAAAATCACCACAGAAAAAAATATTTTTTAACAATCTTTTAAGTTTACGTTAATTTTTTCTATGGGGTTTTATCTAAACAATCTCGTTGCAGAATTAACGCCTTGTCAAGCAGTTCCTTTTTTTCATGGTCAAAAACTAATTAATTCGTACAGCAGCTGTACACAAATGTATAATAGGAGCGGACACTTATTTCAGAGCGCAGGCAATTGCGAAATTGAAAAAAAAATTAGAAAAAAATAAAAAAAAACAATCTCGCGATGGTATGTTATGTGCACCGGGAGTATAAATAAGTCACGTGCACCACGTGAGTATATCTTAGATCTCATCTTTTGCTTTCTGTGACGGATTGTGCGTATGGGGATCTCCGTTTGAAATCAGACCGTATCTGTGAATCTGGAATGTAAACATGATGGCATTGGGGAATACATATACGTTATTTCAATCTTTGGACGTTGGATTCATCTATCACCAAATACGTTGGATAGCAAAGTTTCTAGTGCACACCTTTTGGAATTTTTCTTCAAATAGAAACACAACATGGCCAGCGAAAGTGACCTACATTCACCAGAGGTATCCGCGTCAGGAAATCTTGACAACGATCAGCTAGCGGAACAAGTATCAAAGATATCACTCCAAAATGAATCATATAACAGCCATATCAGCAGAGATTCAAAATTATCTGAAATAAGGAGCTCCAGCGGAGAACATGCTGCGAGGGATGGCGTGAGAATAAAGTTGAAAACAGATGTCCTGTTGAGATACGAATGCCAATTGACGAGATCGAAGGAGCTAATGTCTATCGAATTCCAGCTATTAGAAAACTTGACCACCATTAACATTCTGAACGATGGAAAGCCTATGAGATGCTTTAATGAAGTATACGAAAGGAAGCAGAAGCTTCAACATGCCATCCGCACAATATTTGACATTTTCCAGGCCCCTGTGAAATTCAAGGTAAAAAATACAAATGAAATTGTTACTTTTGCTTTGATAGACGTCGTCTCATTGGATTTATTCAATAAAGTCAATAATATCATCATGTCATTCATTGAGCTTATTGAAAACTTGGTATCAGATGATGATGATGATGACGATGAAATACACGGCGATAAAAACCATGTGGATGGTAGAATTGTTCTAAAAAAGGATACAAATATACACCCTCAAATAACCAAAATGAGTATAGGTGATGCAGATTCAGATCATTTTGTAGATAATAAGCTGAAAAATGTATCTAATGAGGAGTTGGCAAAGAGCGTTATTCAAAATCTGTCGAGGAATGCCACTAAAGAAATTAAATCGAAGCTCGAGTCAATAATAACAAACGGCAGTCTAGAGCTACATTCATCACAAAGACATTCCAAGAAAGATAATCACCATTTGATAAGAAGCAATGATAAAGAAACATTTGATAGCTCTCCCATAAATAAGCTTGGCAAGAAAAGCCTCTTTGATAGCATTTCATCCCAAAATGATGAAAAATACGATTTGGACGAGGACGATGGTAAGCTAGAATTTACAGAAGACGAACCGCCACAAGAGGAATCGCTGGTTTTGAGGTTGGAGCGTAGTCCGAGATATAACGCAAAACGTACTGAACTCTCATCAATGTTAAGAGATCAAAGTTTTCTTAGGTCACCAACCACACCAACAAAAAGCAAACTGATTAGAAACAACTATAATAATCTGAATTATGAGTATGTTAATGAGGAGGATCTGAGCGCTCTTATTGCATCTCCTAATGAGATGAATGCAGGCAATAAATCGTATCATGTCTTTCCTGGATTTTCTAACGAGTATGAAGAGGAGGAACAAACAGACGAATATATGCTTCAGAATCCACTTCGAAGAATTCATGAAACTGACATGAATAACAGTTTCAATAGAAAAGGTAGAGGTGAAAGACGTATAAAATCTATGATTGCGACCGACGGTTTCGACGTGAATAATTACAAGAGAACTTCGAGGCAGCTGCGGAATTCTATGAAACTTGGAAACCCAGCAATTGCTTATGATAAACGAATGGCATCGCCTAATGGCGAATTTAGTAACGCCAATAACTCCTACTTGAATTATCTGGGATCAAGTGATAGAGACTTTCCTGATGAAGATGCGCAAATATATAATAGAAGATTGTTCAGAGAACTTAGTAACGATGGTCATGATATCGATTTATACAACAGCACCGCTCAAGGAACAGTTACAGCAGCCACAAACTATCACAATGCACAATATGATCAGCACGCCACATCTTCACCTCTACATTACGATAACTTGAGTAGTCGTCTTATGAGCTATCGTAGCAATAATAATAGTTATCAACAGTTACAGACACTGCATTATCAAGCTAAGAGTAACCCATCAGGTTATGGGCATGGAGGATACTCAGAAGCTGCAAATAATGTAAGACGCTACAACTATTCATCAGCCTCATCGCCTACCCTGTTCCAACAGAAGCCTTCTCCTACTAGAGATCATCAAATACCACAATATCGCGGAAATTCAAGATTATTGGGCTCTCCATTGAGTAGAAAGAGCATACTACTGGAGCAAAATCAATACACTGATTCTCCAAGAGCAGAATCTAGAAGAGTAATGTCAACTTGTGCGGAAGGAATTGGTGGGACAACTACGAGGCGTAGTCTAAGTGGAAAGCCCGGTGCTGATGATATGATAGTTGTCAATGGAAGCAAATACATGCTATTTGAACAAGCAAGAGAAAGTAGTATTTCAAGTTCGTCTGGGCCAAAGGCTTGGAAGAGGCATTCTGCTATGTATTTTGATGAGATGAATAATCGTAATAATAACGCACATGGTAATTATGAGTATTTTGGTAATGAATCATTTGTCCCAGACAATGATGGGTATGCAGATTATGATCCCGAGTCAAATAATTCGCCACAGTCTCTTAAAAGATTACAAAGACACACAAGCCGTGGAAATAACAGATATAGTTATATTGTATAGAGTAAAATTTTTGATTCACCAAGTACTTATATTTTCAAACTTTTTTTTTTTATTTTTCATATTGATAGATTATTATATCTTTGTTGTTATTGTATATATACAAGGCTATATCAAGGTATAGAGAAAAAGATATAACAAGATAAAATAAATGAAAATTTGGAAAAAAAGAACTAATAATAAACTAATGCAATCTAAGACAAAAGTGTCATCAAAAACTTAGTTGATTTTTACCCTTATTTTCATAGCTATTTTCAATAATCCCTCTTTACTATCGGTGCCTATTTATGAGGATATCAAAAAAAGGAAAGAATCAAGCTACTATTTTGCGGTTACAATTTTCTCATTATTTTTTCATTGTTATTATTATTTTTATATTATGGATGAGCTAAAATCAAAATGATTCGCTTACTCAAGGGTGACCTTACCGCCTACAGCTTCAAGAGCCTTCTTAATCTTTTCAGCTTCTTCCTTAGAGACGTTTTCCTTCAAGACCTTTGGAGCAGCTTCGACAATCTTCTTACTTTCAACAAGGGATAATTCTAACAAACCTTTAACTTCCTTAATAATCTTTGGCTTGGTCTTAGCATCGAAACTTTCCAATTTAATATTGAAAATAGTCTTTTCTTCTGGCTTTTCTTTTTGTTCAGCTTCTTCAGCAGCTGGGGCAGCAGCGCCTGGAGCAGCGGCACCGGCAACCGGGAAAGAAATATCTGGAATGTTCAATGTAGATTTAAGTTCGGCTATTAAAGTGCTGGTTTCTAAAAGGTTCAATTTAGAGATTTCACTGACGATGTTTGTGATTTTTGGGTCAACTGGAGCCTTTGGAGCTTCTGGGGCGGCGGCAGCTCCAGTAGAGTTGAATCTGACAAAGGAAGCAGTAGGTATCCTATAAAAAGAAGAATGTTAGTAAAATGATCAGCTTTTATTACAAGTGAATCATCTAAGACATTAATTACTTATTTTGGAAACATGGATAGTGAAGCTGCGCATAAAGCAAGGCACAAGTTTGCTAAGACTGAAAGACATTAAATCCCTATTGGTATATCGTTAATAACTGTTGCCTTCATATTGCTTATATCAGGGACGCTAATATTTGATGTTTTTTAATTTTGAAGGAAAATTATCATGAATTTAGCTCCTTTTCAATATCTGTCAAGTGGTTGAACAATGAACTAGGATACTGTTTCAAGGAATGTATTTAAATAAAAAACATTAATTTTTGCTATCTCTTTTGGTAATATCATAAACTTCCATTTGATTCATCTTAGCAGGTGCATGACGAATCAAACAGGTGTCCCTTTGTTCACAGTTAAAATATTTTGGCCAATGTCTCATGTTTGATGGATCCCTCTTTCGCAAGTACACACAGCCGTTGTTTTCATTTATATTCCAATCCATAAATCCATAATACACATTATAAGTAATTCTAAATCTTTCTTCTGTAAAACATTAATTAAATTGAAACATACTTCTTAGCCACTGTTCTGAAGTTTTTACTGGATACACGAATAGCACTCAACATTATTAGTTATTTGGAATAGAAAAGGAGATAACACAGGACGAATATTAATAATTGAATAACTAACTGAATAGTAGTACAAGCAATGACTGTGCTAAACCAGAATTGTGAAATATTCACTATTAAAATAATGTGCAGTATTGTATTTTTTTTTCTCTATTTTTTTTCTTTCTCAGTTAGTTGGGATTTATTCTCGAAAATTTTTCACCAAAAAAATTTTTTTTATTCTTCAATTTTTGTTTGTCTCTAAACCTCTCCTAGTAAACTTGAAATTTGGAAATTTTATAATAAAGTGCATATAGATAATTTATTTTGCGGTACTCAAATGAAAATTAGTTACCCGGTTATGTTTTTGGTTGCGAGCACAGTCCGGTATTTAATTTCAATTTTTAATATCTTCATTTCACTTGGAAATTTATCATCATTTATTCGTTCGAACTCTAACTTGGTTAGGGCAATATCAGTCTTATAATTGTTAAAAAATCATCAGAATCCATAACTGTTAACTGCTGGAAGGTATCTCGGGTGAAATCACTGTTTAATAATACAGGTTATAGCATAATCGAATACTGCATATAGAATCCACGATGACCTCCTTCAAGTTCTGTTCTGACTGGTAAGTATTTTGTTTGTATAGGTAACCGCCTCTGTGCAACTTGCGTACTAACATCTTCGTTTTTTATAGCAACAATATGTTGTACCCGAAAGAAGACAAGGAAAACAGCAGGTTGTTGTTTTCATGTCGTAATTGTCACTATACTGAGCTCGCCGATGATCCAAAAGTGTACAGACACGAATTGAAGGCTGACGTGGGTGAAACTGCCGGTATCGTTCAGGACATTGGAAGTGATCCGACATTGCCTAGAACTGATAAAGAGTGTCCATACTGTGGTGCCAGAAACTGCGTCTTTTTCCAGTCCCAGATAAGAAGAAAAGACACCAGTATGATTTTATTCTATGTTTGTTTGAATTGTAACAAAACGTTTAAGAGTGCATGATTTCTGGTATTAGATCTGATTAGCAATATGGTGTCTCACGGTGAATACAGCCTGGTGGCATTTTTGTGTATTGCATTGTTATTTGTCACATAGTAGCACAGTCCATTGTTAATCAGTCAGACGATATTTGCCATTCTTGCTTGTTTTTTCGAGTCCCTCTCTTTTCCCGAGGCCCAATATCTATGCCTATTCAGACGAGCCCCAAAGATTAAGTTCTCAGTTGTAGAACTATTTTGTCATTTATTGTCCCTCTCCCATAATTTTTAGATTACCGGTTATATTAGCACCCTGTATGCATTCATTATTGTAATCATCTCTATTTCTTTCCATTTCTTTGTTTTTTTTTCAAAATCATCTTCCCTTTTTATTGTTCAATGTTATACACTGCCCCCTTTTATTATCATTATAAATCTGTTAATGTCATTTATCTATTAGTTGATTGTAGAATTGATCGATAATTTCTGAGTTAGGATGCCAGCATCCACAGCGCATATAACAACCCGTACACAGAGATAGTATATGGTGTCTGGGTTCTTCTGTACATCCATGCTGTTGTATTATTCTTTTTTTCTTTTGCAGCAGACAAAGTTCTGTCCACGACAGGAAAGAAACTTAAAGGAATGTGCAAGCAATATTGATAAAGAAACTGACTGCATATAATAAGTGAACAGGAAAGCAAATGCACTCACAAAAAAAAAAAAAAAAGAGAACTTAATTCATTTCATTTTTTTAGTCAATCGAATACAACATTATGAGGCCAATTGTAGACAGATACATTATCACAAATTGTCATCACGAGTTCCGCTAAAACTTATCATATTCGTGATTCTGAATAGATAGTCACAGGCATTAATTACCAAGTTTCCAATCTATTTTAAGCTCAATTCAAGTTAGCTGCTATCACCCATCTATTCATCTCACGCCAGTCATCTAGTTGAATTATCTCTTATAAAGTTTATTATACAAAAAGAATTCAGTAGCATCATATTTCAAGGAATAGCCGTCAACAGGAAGAAGTAATATTTTATCAATTAAAAATCCTGACTTCCAGCCAAACCTCCCGACGTCCCTATCTCTTTCTCACGATGAACAATCCGCAAGACTTCCAACAACCTAAGACGCCAATTGAGATCCCCAGAATACCAACTTATGAGGAACTTCAAGCCCAGGCACGTCTCAAGACACAACAACAGCAATCTTCCACAAGCAACCAGGATACCACTTCGAACAACAATACAAACGTATCGTTTTTGCCTAACAAATCCACTGTTTCCAAAGGTAAATATGCCTTGAAAGATTTCCAGATTATGCGTACTTTGGGTACCGGCTCATTTGGCCGTGTCCATTTAGTCCGTTCGGTTCATAATGGCCGTTATTATGCTATCAAGGTATTGAAGAAGGCACAAGTGATCAAAATGAAACAAGTGGAACATACAAATGATGAACGTAAAATGCTTAAATTGATAGAACATCCCTTCATTATTCGTATGTGGGGTACTTTCCAAGACTCAAAGAACTTGTTCATGGTCATGGATTACATAGAAGGTGGTGAATTATTCTCCTTACTTAGAAAATCTAAGAGATTTCCAAGTCCCGTTGCTAAATTCTATAGCGCGGAAGTGGTCTTGGCGTTAGAATATTTGCATTCCCATAATATCATTTACCGTGATTTGAAGCCAGAAAATATTTTGATTGATCGTTATGGTCATATCAAAATTACGGATTTTGGATTTGCCAAAGAAGTACCCTTTTACACATGGACTTTATGTGGTACCCCAGATTATATTGCTCCTGAAGTAATTACAGCAAAGCCATACAACAAATCAGTAGATTGGTGGTCTTTGGGCATTTTGATTTTTGAGATGTTATCAGGTTATACTCCATTTTATGACAAACAGCCAATTAAGACATACGAAAAAATTTTACAATCGAAGATTTATTACCCACCATTCTTAGAATCGACCGTAGTGGATCTTTTAACCAAGTTGATTACCCCTGATTTGACAAGAAGATTGGGTAATTTGCAAAATGGCGCACAAGATATCAAAAATCATGTATGGTTCCAAGAAGTTATTTGGGAAAAATTGTACGCTAGAGACATTGTTACTCCTTATGAACCTCCTGTGAATGCTGGAGTTGGTGACAGTAGTTTATTTGATTACTATCCTGAAGCGGAATTAGATTATGGAGCCGTGGGTGAAGATCCCTACGTTCAGTATTTTGTGGATTTTTAACAAATAAATAAATAAAAAAAGGAAAAAAGTGATAGAAGAACAATATTCTCTAGAAAAAACAAATAATAAGCTTAGGTATAGTATTATATAGTATTATTTGCTATTTTTATGTTGTCAATTATCTCTAAGCTAAATTTTATAAAAAGGACAATTAATAAATTTCAATTTCGTTTGCATCGATTTGCACTAAATTACCATAGAATGAGTGAAATTGTCATATGTAAATACAATTTTTTAGAGAACTTGTCAAAAAAATACCTTCCAGAAAGGTAGATCATGTGATATTCGCGTGATAGAGCACATGGCTTTTTCTGCGCTCAAACAATTGTCCAAAGTGTCTATATTACGGTTTTTGTGTCTATTATCTCAGTGCCAAACTGGTATAGAACAAATAAACATGCAAAAATATATCTTTTTCCAAGAATAATATATAATTTCATAATATGTCAAAGACATGTGATTTATTGTTGTAGGCCTCACATGTACTTTAATTTGCCATCAGAATAATCGCTTTAGTATTGCCGGCTTGCTTCTGTGAATTGCGCCGGCCGGTCTTGATGGAGCACTTTAACGCACGCCTTTTTTTTTATCCGACATTTTTTCTTTTTCGGGCTCTTTAGAAGTAGTGAAGAATTTAAATTCTAAGTTTATTTATATTTATTGAGAGGATCAACCAGCTGTTTCATAATCAAACTAATTTAAAAATACATTCAAATTTTACGTATCTGTTATTTTACAAATCTTGTGGTAAATAAAATTAAGGATATTAATAACAATTAAGAAATTAATAAAGAAAAAATGGCCTTTGCTCCAGTAACAACAAAAATCCCACCTTCAAAAGCTACAATTTTAAAATTATACAGGGAATGTTTAAAGAATTCTTTGAAATTTGATAACTATAACTTCAGAGAATATTTCCTTAGAAAATCAAGACATGAATTCAGATCTGCTATGAATCTTAAAAACAATGAAGAAATCATTGCTAAGTATAACGAAGGGTTGAAAAATTTCCGCGTGATGAAAAGACAAGCTTTAATCTCTGAGCAATACAAATTTGATCCAATAGTTGTTGAAAAAGATCATGGTAATCGTCGTTCTAATAACTAGATATTTAACTTTTCTATTATGGTATGAAAATATTGAAATCTTCAAATTACACATGAAAAAAAAATAACTAGAGAAAACAAAAATTGGTTACTTACTACCTTTGTATATATATGTGTTTCTGAATTAATAAACGATAATAAAAATAGACATGTAATACTGAAAGAGCAGAAAAAAATTATTTGATTTAATAAACATTCTTCTATTTTATTGCACCTTCCTCTATGTCATAATGATCAGTTAACAACTCAATCCGCCGGATTACGCATTTGATATATGATGCAATAAGCATCAACTTTGTTCAAATAAACATAATCTAATAAATATTACCTTATGTAGTAATAATGGGATTTATTTCCAAATCTAAGAATAGTAAAAAACTTAGCTTCTTTTCTCTTTTCGTTTGCAAAGGTATATCAGGGTATATCAGGATACCAATGTAAAATCTCCCATATCGCTTTTGATATTTAATCCATCCTGGATGTAATATAACATTAAATGCCTTCACGAAAAAATGCATATATAGATAATTAATATATCTAACTTTTGCTCTTTTCAGCAAAGATTATTATGGCCAAAAGAATCTATTTTAGTTCAACAAAATATAACAGCATTCTTGATTTGTATTCACTCATTCATAGAATTATTTATTTAACAAAATCACACTAGGATTACAATTTTGTTCTGCCAATAATTTTTTCCTTTGCCTTCTGCCCTAAAGAATATAAAAACTTCCTAAACAGTACATAAAATGTAATGAGTAACAAGGTAAATTATTTGATAGCACCTACGTTATTCGTACATTGTACAAGATCGTGAGACAACCAAACTTCATGAGCGAATTAATTTTAATAACTTGAATACCGTATTTTTCTACCATAAGAACTGTATTTTAGTAACATTATTTACATAAAAAACTGGTGCTTAAAAATGTTGGTAATCTTAACTCCTGTAATTATTTCAATAGCAGGACCACCTTCTTCTAAATGCTATCAAGATCTTAGAATTCCGTTGCATAGTTGTTATATCCGGGATTGAGGGAGACATATATGCTATTCTGAATTTCGACATAATATATGTATCTAACCAAATACAGAAAGAGGATTAATAAAATCAAAACATTAGAAATAGAGATCGCCTAAAATTGCAGTTAAAGTGCAGATGTTCTGCAAATGTGTAGCAAACCAAGTGTAATTTTCTCTATTAATCCATCTGTAAACATTTGTCTTAATTAGATAAATCTTGCTTGTATTTTCTGATATTAAATTAAAATTAATTCCAAAAATTTTAGAAACGTTCAGGTTATTATCTGCATCGAATTGGACTTTACTTTCTCTATCGTCTCTGCAAAGTGCAAATCACATACTCCATAGGCATTGGTTAACTTTCCAACTATGCTTCTTCTTAGACTATAAATCTCACATCTAAAAGTCCTTTTTTTCAAAATTTTTATTTGCAATATGATGCATTGCAAAATATTAATATCAGGTAGTATCACGTTTGACGATTTTGGTAAATCAGAGATAAAATCGTTTTATTTTCCGGTTTTAGACATATTACATGTTGAAATCTTCCCTCTGCACCGAACATACTAATTAATTATAGTTTTGGCGCAGATGAAGTATCCGTGCCGGTAAACAGTCGGATTATTTTTCTCATCAGAAAACACAGCATCAATACTTTAGTGAGAAGGGAAAAAAAATTGGAAGATGAACACATGCTATAAGCTAGTTCAAAAGTGATGGAGGTACAGAGAATCAGTTATCTCTAAAAATAGAAATACTCAGAAAAAGAAAGTACATATCACAAAGAAAGTATGGGTGTTGTTGAAAAAATTGCGCAAATTGAACTTGAAATTTCAAGAACTCAAAAAAATAAAGCAACGGAGTACCATTTAGGTCTTCTTAAAGGGAAACTTGCTAAATATAGAAGAGAACTTCTTGAACCGGCACCAGGCAGTGGAGGATCTGGTAAAGGGCAGGGATTTGAAGTAGCCAAAAGTGGTGATGCTAGAGTTGTTTTGATCGGATTTCCTTCTGTTGGTAAATCGAGTTTTCTTAATAAGATTACCAAAACTAAGTCTGAGATTGCTCATTATGCATTCACTACGTTGACATCGGTTCCCGGTGTTTTAGAATATGAGGGTGCTGAGATCCAGGTGGTGGATTTGCCAGGTATTATCAAAGGTGCCAATGATGGTCGTGGTAGAGGTAGACAAGTTGTTGCTACCGCCAAGACTGCTGATTTGGTATTAATGGTACTTGATGCCACAAAGGGAAAAGATCAAAGAGAGATCTTGGAGAAAGAATTAGAAGCTGTTGGAATCAGATTGAATCAGCAAAAGCCTAATATTTATTACAAAGAGAAAAAGACAGGGGGCATTAAATTCTCATGTACCTCCCCACCTAAGCATTTAAATGAAAGAGTGGTGACTGGTATTTTAAGAGATTACAGAATCCACAACGCGGACGTATTAATCAGAGATGAAAATGCTACTGTTGATGATTTCATCGATGTCATCAATGAGCAATATATACGATATGTGAAGTGTGTGTACGTGTATAACAAAATTGATTCTGTTTCTTTGGAAGAAGTTGACCGTATCGCAAGAGAGCCAAATACTGTGGTAATGAGCGTGGAGCAGGACTTGGGGGTAGAAGATGTGGTTGAAGAAATTTGGCATAATTTGAACTTGATCAAAGTCTACACTAAGAGAAAAGGTACAGAACCAGATTTTGGTGATCCTATGGTTATTAGAGCGAATAGCACGTTGGAGTCCGTATGCGGTGCTATCCATAGAGATTTGAAAGACACTTTCAAATATGGTCTCGTTTGGGGCACATCAGCAAAACATTCTCCTCAAAAATGTGGATTAAGTCATGTGGTAGAGGATGAAGATGTTGTCTCCATTGTGGCCAAATGATTGCGAGAAAAGGAGCCATATATAAACATATATTTTTAGCAGTAATAAAAAATAATGAATATTTTTCCAGATGCGTGTGTGCATCTGACGACATTGCTTACATAGTACTTAGCGTAACTGATTATTATTCTATATTCTTTGTTATACAGTAGTATAGCAGCACATATACAAGGGGAAAGAAAGAGCGCAAGGGAATAGTAACAGCAGGAGAATAAACAGGTGAAGGCTCAAACTAACTTGTCTATTTATTCTTCATGCCACCTCTTTTCTCTAAGAAGTCCTTGGCTTCGTTGATCTTTGTGGCCAAGTATGGACTGCCGCCCTTATCCGGGTGGTTAGCCAACATTATTCTTCTGTGGGTTTCCTTCAACTTTGCCTTGCTCAACGTACTCTCTCTCAAGCTCAAGATCTGCAAGGCCTCTTTGGCGCTCATTTTGTTACCGAACCCGCCCTTGATGAAGGCTTTGCCCCCAACGCCTGGTTGTGGCTTCTTGAAGAAGCTTGCAGCCATGTAGACGGCAAAAACACCGGCTGCAGTGGCCACGTATGGATGCTCGGAGGCAGATTCGTAGGCCTTGTTGAAGTATTGTTCGGCAGTGCCTATCTCCGGGTTGGCGGAGGCAGTGGAAAAGGCAGCGGGGGAGGCAGCGTCAAGGGTGCCGTCCTGGAGCTTTCTCAAGTATTCAAGTTCTTGTTGCTGGGATGCAGAGGACATTTCTGGTGTTATATTGATGCGCGAGAGCGGGCCGCTGGGTTCTAATTAGCAAAACGTCGGTAAGATGTACTTTGGGTTTGCCAAAGGAGACTTCGTGTGTGGCAGATTCGGGGTCAGCTGGACAATTGCCCTTCGTTGGTTTGATATTTCAAAGGAAATTCTCGAAAAAAAATCAAAGCGGGAAAAGGAAAAAAGGAAAAGAAAAGAAACAACGGAGATCGGGGCATCTGACCAGATGAAAATCCGGTCAGCAAGTAAATATCACGTGATATGCACGTGCAATGGTGGGCATTTTGACTCTTGCTTCTTGACCAGGTTCTGCTCGCTTCTGTACGGGCCAGTTGCAGCGCAGATGGCAGCACGGGCCGCACGGGCGGTATCCATGACGGAGTTGCCGACAGCATTGCAGACCGTGTGGTCGCCTGGGTGTCTCTACTAAAAAAAAAAGAGCGCGGGCGCGCAACGACGACGATTGTGCTGCGCGGTACAATTTGACTAGAAGAGGCCATGTGCCCTGGAGGAGTTGCCGGACGGGGCACGCATGCGCGATTCGCTTTCAGCCAATGAAAACACAGACATTCTTTGGATAACTGGGCTGCGCAACCTCACAGGCTCTGTGCGGTGCCTGTCGGGTGGAACTGTGTGCGTTCGTGCGTGCAGGCGCTGGGCCAATAAGATCGCAGGATTTCTGCCACCCGACAGCCTGTGCTGCAGCAGCCAGATTGCACGGTGCGCTCTATTAACCTGGGTGAAAAGAACAAATAGAAAACGAGAAAATGTATGAGAGAAAGAAGAACCGCACCTCTACAAGAAAAAATTTCGACAATACAAATGAAAATTGAAGTACCACTACAAGAAAAAAAAAAATTTTAATTTGTCCAAAAGAAAAAAATTTTCTAGTTAAATTGGCCCTGGCAAAACAAAAAAAAAATGGTGTAAAAAATATTGAGAAATTTGTTATAATATTCATACTGTTTTCTTTCTCTCTTGGTTTTTTCACATTCTTTCCTCTTTCTTTCTGCTTTCCTTCCCTTTCCTTTTCTTTTCCTCTCCTTTTCCAGTATCACAATTGTTTGTTTAGAGTTCCTTAGTATCTATCCAATTAATTAGATTCATAATTATCCTATAATTAACAAAGTAAAAATGTTGTCCAGACAAGTTTTAAGATCTGCCTCCAGATTAGCTGTTGCCAACTCCTCCAGAGTTGCCTTGAACAGAGTTGTATGTCTATGTCAATTGTTTGTCCTGGCTGCGCGCCGGCCGTGGGCGTCGTCGACGCTCGCCATGCCACACTGTCCTTCAAGAGTGTAATTTGGGTGTTCTCAGGGATTCCCCGTCTTCGGGGCATGTGTGTGTGCCATATTTGATCTGGTGTGCAGCCGGAAACGTCCTCCTACACCAATGGTGTGTTGTTGTATGGCCTGTCCTGCAACAGTGTGTGTGTTCTTTTTTACTAACTCTGTTTTATAGGCTCGTCCAGCTTTAATGGTTGCTGGTAGACGTTATGCCTCCGCCAAGGCCCAACCAACCGAAGTTTCCTCCATTTTGGAAGAAAAGATCAGAGGTGTCTCTGAAGAATCCAACTTAAACGAAACCGGTAGAGTTTTATCCGTTGGGTATGTATCTTAGCCTTTTGAAAAACGACAATAATTGCGATCCTGCCACAGGCTTCCGTTGTCGTTGTCCATACATTTTTAACTCTTCACATTGTACTAACATTTTATTCTAGTGATGGTATTGCCCGTGTTTTCGGTTTAAACAACTGCCAAGCTGAAGAATTAGTTGAATTCTCCACCGGTGTTAAGGGTATGGCCTTAAACTTGGAACCAGGTCAAGTTGGTATTGTCTTGTTCGGTTCTGACAGATTAGTCAAGGAAGGTGAAACCGTCAAGAGAACTGGTAAGATTGTTGATGTTGGTGTTGGTCCAGCTTTATTAGGTAGAGTTGTTGATGCTTTAGGTAACCCAATCGATGGTAAGGGACCAATCGATGTTGTTGGTCACTCCAGAGCTCAATTAAAGGCTCCAGGTATTTTGCCAAGACAATCCGTCTCTGAACCAATGCAAACTGGTTTGAAATCTGTTGATGCTTTAGTCCCAATTGGTAGAGGTCAAAGAGAATTGATCATTGGTGATCGTCAAACTGGTAAGACCGCCGTTGCTTTAGATACCATCTTAAACCAAAAGAGATGGAACAACGGTAGTGACGAATCCAAGAAGTTATACTGTGTTTACGTCGCTGTTGGTCAAAAGAGATCCACTGTTGCCCAATTCGTCCAAACTTTGGAACAACACGATTCTCTTAAATACACTATCATTGTTGCCGCTACTGCTTCTGAAGCCGCTCCATTACAATACTTGGCTCCTTTCACTGCCTGTGCTATTGGTGAATGGTTCAGAGACAATGGTAAGCACGCTTTGATCATCTACGATGATTTGTCTAAACAAGCTGTTGCTTACCGTCAATTATCTTTGTTATTGAGACGTCCACCAGGAAGAGAAGCTTACCCAGGTGATGTTTTCTACTTACACTCCAGATTATTGGAAAGAGCTGCTAAGATGTCTGACAAATTAGGTGGTGGTTCTTTAACTGCTCTCCCAGTCATTGAAACCCAAGGTGGTGATGTTTCCGCTTATATTCCAACTAACGTTATTTCTATTACTGATGGTCAAATTTTCTTGGAAGCTGAATTATTCTACAAGGGTATCAGACCAGCTATTAACGTCGGTTTGTCCGTTTCCAGAGTCGGTTCTGCTGCTCAAGTTAAGGCTATGAAGCAAGTTGCTGGTTCTTTGAAACTTTTCTTGGCTCAATACAGAGAAGTTGCTGCTTTCGCTCAATTCGGTTCTGATTTGGATGCTGCTACCAAACAAACCTTAAACAGAGGTGAAAGATTAACTCAATTATTGAAACAAAAACAATACTCTCCATTAGCTTCTGAAGAACAAGTTCCATTGATTTACGCTGGTGTTAACGGTTTCTTGGATAACATCCCAGTTGACAAGATTGGTAAATTCGAAGAAGACTTCATGGCTTACATGAAATCTTCCGAAGGTGAAATCTTGGAAGCTATCAGAACCAAGGGTAAGTTATCTGATGAATTATTGGCTAAATTGAAGTCTGCTACTGCTTCTTTCGTTGCTACTTTCTAAATGTTGAGTCAGTTTAAATGATTTGATTAATGAAAGTTATCTTAAGAAAGATCAACAGACATTCAATATTATAAAAACTTTTTTTTCCAATAAAGGTTAAATAAAAACAAAAAAGCAACCCAAAAAAATATATAAATACACAAAAGACAGCAATTCAAAAAATATCGATACAGTTATATATAAGCCAGTCAATAAAGTAAATTAAAAATTAATTCAATAATTTTTTTTTTCATTGATTAATTAATTAATTATCTAAATATATAAATAAATGAATTTTTAAATTTTCAATTCATGTCTTCGTATTCAGTTTTTCTATTTTCCAGTTTGACGTGAGTCATGAAAAAGCTTGATATGTTTACATTCGTGGGGAAACGAAACTAATTAGTGTTATTACACATTCATTTATATATTGACAATCTAAATCTAACTAATATCAACCAACCACTATAATTAGTTAATGGACAAGCAGCTTGCTTACTTACGCTTAGTAGCAGTGGTTTCACCTTTCTTAGAAGAACTAGTCTTAACCTCTTCTTTTTCTTCTTCCTCTTCTTCTTTGATTTCTTCAATTTTATTAACAGGTTTCTTTTCTTTTTCGTCTTTTTCTACTTTGCCATCTACTGAATCATCAAGGCTAGAAGTTACCTTAACCATGATAATAGCAAAGATACCAAATTGAACAAGACCCAAAATAAAGAATATAGTAGCGTAAATTATTAATTCATTAGGTCTTTCAGTAATAACAGTAACCGGGTCGGCGACCAAGTCGGCGACATATAAATTGAAATTGCTAAAGAATTGCTTAGATAATTTGATAACGAGTTCCACATATTCTTGAACTGATTCAGCAAAATCTTTATTATTGTTTTGCAAGAAGGATTTTTTACTCTCAAGAGCTTCATCTGGATGCTTTGGTTCTTCTTCAAGTTTACTCTTCATAATTTCGTTTTCCAAGTCGCTTTCAATTCCAAACTTTTTCGAAAATGTAGCATTACCAATGATTTCAGCTTCCTCAATAGAATGTCCCAAGTATAAATTGTCAAACAAAATATCTTTATCCATTGTCCAAAGCTCAAATCCAAAACCTCCGATAGGTTCTAAGTCAGAAGCATTTACATCAACAAAGTATTCAGGGTTATCAATTAATCTAGGTTCCCATTCGCCCTTATAATTTGGGTTTTCAATCATTGGCTGAACCCATTTTCCTTTATAGGCTGGGTTTTCAATCAATGGAGCTTTCCATTTACCACAACCGTGTTTTTTACACTCAGGATTATCGATTTCTGGGGCTACCCATTCACCATCTTCTTCTTCATCCCAATCTTCAGGAATCTCAGCATCTGGATCTGGGATAGTCCATGGAGCATCTTCATTCCAATCATTTGGCTTGGAAACGCTTGGATCTGGGATTTGCTTTGGTGCATTTTCATCCCAGTCTTCAGGCTTTTCTGTTTCAGCAGGATCTGGGATCTCTGGTTCATCTTCCCAGTCTTCAGGCTTTTCGTCAGTGGCGTCTGGGACCTTCTTTGGCCGATTGAAAGGTGGTGTGAAGAGGGTTTCATCTAACAAGGAGCCTGCTTTAACGGTTTCACCGTTGATTCTGATTTCAAAGTTGTTATCCTTTGCTATAATCAAGGTGTAGAGAGTGGACTTATCGGATATTTTGGCCATTGGTGGGATTCTAAGATGTTTTTCTTCGTAGAGGTCATCGTCGTCAAAGGTTTTGTTGCTGTTAGGATTGATATCTTTTCTTCTTCTAATGATGAGATGGACTTTGTTAGTGCTGCCACATTTGTCAGGGCCAAACATGACCTGGTATGGAGTCTCATTACTGAATTCGGAGTCGTAGAGCTTTTCGGACAGGGAGAGCAATTTGATGTACGAGCCACCACAATTCAAGCCCTTCTGAAATTTGACTTCGTATTGCAACACCAAGTCTTTGCCGGTGTTGTCAAAAGGCGCGTCAAACACATAGCTGATAGCATGGTGGGCCGCTGGCGACTTGACAACCAATCCCTTATCGTCTTCAAAGGCTTGAAGCACGGTAGGAGGCTCAAATGCCCATTTGCCAACATAGCTGAACTCCCCGTCTCTTTTGGCATGGGAGATTCTCCAGTTTTCGTCAGTCTCAAACTGCTCAAAGATGGTGTCTTCGCGGAGGGCGTCGGCAGGATATGGAGTGAACTTGGCTGCGGTGGCGGCGTCAGCTGCAACGCCCACGGCGGACGAGGCAATGAAGAGAGCTAAGGCGCCAAGAATAGATGGATCAAATTTCATTTTCAGAATATCAATGCGGTTGCTGTTTGCGGATACGACAAGACAAGAAACTGTGGGGAAAGTAGTGGTATGATTGATTGATGTAAAATTGGAAAAGATAGGTGATGAGGACAATGATGCTGATGCTAGCTTAAGTAGGCGATCAATCAATGTAAGTCAACACTGATATATAGATATATATATATATATACAGGCGCCATAGATGGCGGGTGCTCTCCAGTATATTTTTCAGCCTCAAACGACGCCGACGTGTTTGTTAACAAAAAGAAATCAGTAAGGGAGAGGAAGAAAGAAAAAAGGCTGCGTCGTCGTGCGCATGGAACCCAATCGAAGCCAATGGAAATTTTCCGCGTTTCAGTTGCAAATGGTTGCGATCCAGTGCCTTCGACTTACTTAGCTAGCTAGCTAGCTGCCGGCTGGATGACAGCTCACAGTAGTCGCATACAACAAATGGCACCAGCCGGACGCATGTATAGAATAGGTATATACATATATACAGTAGTCAAATTCAGGAACTAGTCACTACCTGGATGAAAGATATTGGACGATACACAATTGGACTGGAAATATAGCAGAAACGTTGAATGCAACAAAAGTATTACCAAAAATCAAAGCCGAAGAAAAAAGATAAAAGAATTAACAGCAAAAAAATAAAGTGCGAACTCTGTGGATCGAACACAGGACCTCCAGATAACTCTGATAGACCGAAGTTTTCTTCAGTCTGGCGCTCTCCCAACTGAGCTAAGTCCGCAACTTGAAAGGAGAATTTTCTCGGATGACTAGGCTGCTGTGTTCCTTGGGCGTCTAGCTCATTTCAGTCTCTTTTTCTGTGGACAGAGAAAAAAAATTTTTGTCAGCATCCGTCTTTCTCAACTCTATTCTATCATAGCGCTCTTTTTCACTTGGTGAGTCAATACAAAGCAAATAAATGAAGAAGAGCCTGATGAGAAGTCACAACTCTCCTCTTTCAACCTGATTCTTCCTTTTGGTTTTGGTACTTTTCGCATACCTTTTCCCATCAAGAAACCGAGAAGTACACTTCTTCGTCACACTATTATCGCCGCTGCTTCCTTCTATCGTAGATAGAGCCTGTTCCAGAGGAATAACCGTCCGTCACCAACCAGCAAACCCATCCAACCAACCAATCCACAAAAATGGTCTCCGAAAACGAAAAATATGCCACTCCGTTATCCTCGAGATACGCCAGTGAAGAAATGTCCCGTATTTTCTCTCTCAAGAACCGTTTCTCCACCTGGAGAAAGCTTTGGCTCACCTTGGCTAAGGCCGAGCAAGCTGTCGGCTTGGAGATGATCACCGATGAAGCCATCGAGCAAATGGCTGCTCATTTGGAAATCACCGATGAGGAAATTGAAGCCGCTAAAAAGCAAGAGGCCATAGTCAGACACGACGTCATGGCCCACGTTCATGTTTTTGGCCAGACTGCTCCTGCTGCTGCCGGAATCATCCACTTGGGCGCCACTTCCTGCTATGTCACTGACAACGCTGATTTGATCTTCATGAGGGATGCGTTTGACGTCATCATCCCTAAGTTGGTCAACGTCATTGACAGATTGAGCAAGTTCGCCTTGCAATACAAGGACTTACCTGTTTTGGGTTGGACCCATTTCCAGCCAGCCCAATTGACCACTGTTGGTAAGAGAGCAACTTTGTGGTTGCAGGAGTTGTTATGGGATTTGAGAAACATCACCCGTGCTAGAAATGACTTGGGTCTCAGAGGCGCCAAGGGTACCACTGGTACACAAGCATCTTTCTTGTCCTTGTTCCACGGAAACCATGAAAAGGTCGAACAATTGGATGCCAAGATTGTCGAGTTGTTGGGTTTTGACTTTGCCTACCCTGTTACCGGTCAAACCTACTCCAGAAAAATCGACATTGACGTCTTGGCCCCATTAGCCTCCTTAGGGGCCTCCGCCCACAAGATGGCCACTGATATCAGATTGTTGGCTAACTTGAAAGAGTTGGAAGAGCCATTTGAAAAATCTCAGATTGGCTCTTCAGCCATGGCTTACAAAAGAAACCCAATGAGAAGTGAACGTGTATGTTCCTTGTCCAGACACTTGGGTTCTTTGTTCACCGATGCTGTCCAGACTGCTTCTGTTCAATGGTTTGAAAGAACCTTGGACGACAGTGCGATCAGAAGAGTTACCTTACCTTCTGCTTTCTTGACTGCAGACATTGTTCTCACCACCTTGTTGAACATTACCTCTGGTATGGTTGTTTACCCAAAGGTCATTGAGCGTAGAATCAAATCCGAGTTACCATTCATGGCCACCGAGAACGTCATCATGGCAATGGTGGAAAGAGGTGCATCCAGACAAGAATGTCACGAGGAAATCAGAGTGTTGTCTCACCAGGCTAGTGCTGTTGTTAAGCAGGAAGGTGGTGACAATGACTTGATCGAAAGAATCAAGGCCACAAAATACTTCGAGCCAATCTGGAACGACTTGGACTCCTTGTTGGACCCATCTACCTTCGTTGGAAGAGCTCCAGAGCAAACTGAAAAGTTTGTTAAGAAAGATGTCGCTAATGCGTTATCGGATTATAAACAATTCATCAACTCTGAACAAGTCAGTTTGAATGTTTAAGTTTTTCTATGTACTCTTTAATTAGTAATTAGATTTACATTAATTGATTTACTTTATCTGTTTGATAAGGCTATTTGATTTGCACTTCAGCTGTCCATCAATTATTGATGTTGTAATGATTAATCTGTGTGGAGGTGTAAACTTCTAACCATGCTTTATTGATTGATTTTTGCACTGTAGCACCTGCGCTGAATCTCGATTTTTTAATACGTGGTGTATAAAATGTTCATGCAGGCTGTACTCAGAAAAAGAAGTATTAAAATAGAAAAAAAAATTTACTGAAAAAAAAATTATTCTAGCACACTGTGTTTTTTTTCTTTCTGGTCGTTGTTGTTAAAATGTTCGTGTGTGGATTAATATTTCACGAAAAACCAGTATTGTAAAGTTTTGCAACTTTGTATCTCGACATAGATCTAACACTTTAAATAACTGAATATCAGCTCTCTATTCCTGGTTTTTATTATATTATTAGCTGCTGTACTTCTTAGCATCATATATTAATATTTTATTTCCAGATCTTATCGAGTTTTCCAGTATAATTTTTTTGAGAGAGTCTATTCAACATAAATTCTAATCAAATCGATCCCAATAGATTCTTCTGTCGATAACTCGTGATCTAGTTGTTAATTTGGCAAAGAATAAAATAACGTGAAAAGAAACAACAAACATAACATAAATTATCAAGAAATATACACATATACAGAGCCCCATGAGTAGCAATAGCAAAAGGAGCAGAGATGCTGTGTCATCAGGTGTGGACTTGCATACTCTGAAAGAAGGTTTGACAAGCACAAAAACTAATAATAAGTTAGTAGATGAAGCTGAAAATGAAATCAACGTTGATGAATTAAGCACAGATGATCTTGATACTGACCTTGATAAGTTGAAGGCTACTCAGGAATCAGATTTCTGCAAATCTTTGTTCAAGCTTGAGTCCATAATCATGCCTATCTTCTTTACAGTTGTTGGTATTATGGTCAGAATCTATAAGATCGGTGCAAACAGAAACGTCGTTTGGGATGAAGCACATTTTGGTAAGTTTGGTTCGTATTATCTCAGACATGAGTTCTACCATGATGTCCATCCTCCTTTAGGTAAAATGTTGGTTGGTTTATCAGGCTATTTGGTAGGCTACAATGGTTCTTGGGATTTCCCATCCGGTCAGGCTTATCCAGAATACATTGATTTCATCAAGATGAGATTGTTTCAAGCTGCCTTCAGTGCTGCCTGTGTTCCATTTGCTTATTTCACTTGTAAAGAAATTGGATACGGTGTCTTGCCAACTTGGTTCTTCACCATCATGGTTGCTTTGGAACAAAGTTATGTCACTTTAGGTAGATTCATCTTATTAGATGCTATGCTTTTATTTTTTACTGTTACTACAGTGTTTTGTTTTGTTCGCTTTCATAATCAGAGAGGCAAAGAATTCGGTCGTAAATGGTGGAAATGGCTTTTATTGCTTGGTTTTTCCATTGGTTGTGTCGATTCTGTGAAAATGGTGGGTCTCTTTGTGACTTCTTTGGTTGGTATTTACACTGTTGTTCAACTCTGGCAATATTTCGGCGATAAGAAAATGAAAACTTCGACTTATATTTTCCATTGGATCAGTCGTATTGGTGCATTAATAGTGATTCCAGCTATCGTGTTCATGATCTGTTTTAAGATTCACTTTGAATTACTTTGGCATTCAGGCACTGGTGATGCTAACATGAACTCTCTTTTTCAAGCTAACCTTGTGGGTTCGAACGTAGGTATCGGCCCTCGTGATGTTGCTCTAGGCTCCAGTGTGATCACCATGAAAAATCAAGGACTTACTGGCGGTTTATTACATTCCCATGTTCAAACTTATCCAGAAGGCTCAGGCCAACAACAAATCACTACTTATTCTCATAAGGATTTCAACAATGAATGGTATTTCCAAAGAGCACGTGGTTCAGATCAAGGTGATGTCACCGGTGATGAAATTGACTATGTTTACGATGGTATGGTTGTTCGTATAGTCCACAGAGCTACTAGTAGAAATTTGCACACACATGATATTCCTGCTCCAGTGAGTAAAAGATATTTGGAAGTCGCTGGTTATGGTAATGCTACCATCGGTGACGCAAAAGATAATTGGATTGTTGAAGTTGCTTCTCAACTTGGTAATGAAAACAAATCTCGTTTGCATACTCTTACCACCTCCATCCGATTAAAGAATCAAGTCTATGGCTGTTATTTGGGTGTCAGTGGTGTTCAATTGCCACAGTGGGGTTTCAGACAAGGTGAAGTAGCGTGTATCAGTTCCATGTTCAATAGGGATAAACGTATCTGGTGGAATATCGAAACACATGAAAACGACAAATTAGAAACTCCTACTGAAGGATTCAAAATGCCAAAAACCTCGTTCTTTAAAGATTTCATCCAATTGAACTTAGCCATGATGGCCACCAATAACGCATTGATTCCAGATCCAGATAAGCAAGACGATTTGGCTTCTAAATGGTGGCAATGGCCAAGTTTGAATGTCGGTATCAGATTATGTGGCTGGAACGACAATAACAGAAAATACTTCCTTATTGGCTCACCAGCCACTACTTGGACTTCCACCGTTGCAGTTGCAGTTTTTGCTGTACTCTTTGTTTTCTACATACTAAGATGGCAAAGACAATATGACGATTTCCCAGCAGCTACTGAAAAATACACTAACAAGTGGAACTTATTTATGATGGGCGGTGTCTATCCAATGGTCGGTTGGGGCTTACATTTCAGTCCTTTCGTTATCATGGGTAGAGTCACATACGTTCACCATTACTTGCCAGCATTATACTTTGCCATGTTGGTTTATACTTACGTGTTTGAACTTGCCGTGTCTCCATTGAACAAAGGTAAGAAAAGAGCATTATATGTTGGTTTGTACATGGCCAACATTGCATTTATTGCTACTATTTTCTGGATTTTGCGTCCAATAAGTTTTGGTATGGAGGGACCAAACAGCGAGTACAAATACTTGAACTGGTTGCCATCTTGGAGAGTCTCTGATGAAAAACTTTGGGATTGGGATTACTAGATTGATGGGCTGTCGTTTGATCTGTTTGATCCATATCCCTCACGAGAGATACAATATTCGCCTTTCTTTTGTACCTTAATATTATTTTACCCTATATGTCACTTTAACATCATTATTAAAAAAAAATTAGTAGCGGTAATTTTATATTTATCTAAATTTATATCTCCATGTAAATGAGATTATCGTATTCCATCGCTTGATAATATTCATGTTGGAAATCTTCGAAGTATCCCTCTTCGGATATAACAGTTTGGTGCGCATAGAAGATCTTCCGCATAATATGACTTATTCCATATTAAAGCAAAGACAAAACAAAATTGAAACAAAGCCTCTACAGTTTCACCCACAAATTCAAGTTCGGCGCAAAAGAAAATAAAAAAAAAAAAAATAGTAATAATAATAATAACAACAGCACAAAAATGATAAACGTTGAAGTGGAAACTTTGTTGTACCTGAATCATCTGTTCGCTACCTGTACTTAAATACCTTTACATATTCTTTTGACAAACACTGGCAACCTTAATTCATATCAAAACCACCAACTATTTAAGAGTAGTAATAAGCGATTTTAAGAAAAAGAAAATGGTTGGAACCACAGATCATCCTGAACTCCAACAACCGATGGCATTTGATAACGGCTCGACTGTCATGCAAGAACCAAATCATGAAGAGGACCAATTCACAGCACATTCAGCACAAACTGCTCAGCCAGATGGACCTCCGGCAATTCATGAAGATGGTCTACCTAAATTTTCTGTTGATCTTTTAAATGATGAAAGAATATCAACCATTTTAAATTCAGATTTGGCTTTAGATGCTCTTTTGAAGAGATTCAAAGAATCTATCAATAATTGTGATGAGTTTGCTAAATTCATAAAAAAGAAGGCTGCATTTCAAGAAGAATATGATTATCAAGTTCGAAAATTAGCTAAGAATACCCAAGAATTCTTGAAACATAACTCCCAGTCTTTGAGGCAAGACTCTTTTACTAGAAATTTTGATCAAATCGTCAACTTTGATGATCGTTTACACAACGTTGGTTATGCATATGTCACTGCATTACAAACAATGTCTGATGAATTGTTCCAGTTATCTGCCAACATGTTAAGACAAAGAAGAGCCTACAAGGATGAAGGGAAAAGAAGAGAAAAAGATGTCATTGATTCCATCGTTTCTGCAGATAAAGCAAAGGCAAAATATCAACAATTATGTTCAGAGTTAGAGAAGGTTAGAACTAATGAACCTGTTAAGAAGTTCACGTTGAAATCTAAGACAGCATCTCAAATAGAGACCGATTTATTGCAAAGGATAGAGCTTGCGAATAGCGAATATGTCACCAAGGTGGAAGCTTGTAAAAGATTGAAAGATGAATTACTTCGCATTCATAGACCTGCATACACAAAGACTTTGAAAGATTTAATTTTAGAAACTGATTTGGCCATGAGTGTACAATTACAGAAATATGCAACTTGGTGTGAAAACTTATTAATGAACTCAGGTGTTTTAATTTCTCCCTTAAGAGAAGAATCTCGCGCCTCATCAATGAAGGGGCTAGCTGCATTAATTGATAACGAAAGAGATTTATATGATTACTTAATGAAATATTCAAATGCTGGTCCTTCTAAACAATTAACCGTCACCGAATATCAAGTTCATCCAGCAATGGCAGATAGTTACACAAATAACCAAAATAACAATTTCAGCGGCAATGTGAATAATAACATCAATAATACTAATTTCAGTTCTAGTATTAAAAGCAGTAACACAATGGGAAGTATCGGTAATGATACTTTTGGTAGGCCTGCCTCCATGGTGCTAAAGGGGAACAATGATGGTATTAGCAAGATGGCTGACCGTAGACAAAGTACGCTTCCTGGCAGTTATCCATCATTAGACCCATCTCATGGAAAGCATGTTGTGGATCCTGCATCAATACACAATAACATGGATGATGGTAATATGCATATGGATAATAGTAACATATCGGATACTTCAGAACCGCAAAATGGATTGCCTTCTTCTGGCGACTTGCAATGGAGTATTATGAAACCTAGAAATAATGATGTTCCGTTGATGTTTGGTAGTCCAATTGAACAATTATGTCTTTATGAAAAGGGATCTGTGCCAATAATTGTCAGAAAATGTATTAAAATTATTGATGTGTATGGTCTTGAATTAGAAGGTATTTATAGAATGTCTGGTAATTCATCCAAAGTTACCCAATTAAAGGATGCATTGAATCATGATCGTTCTTTAATGGATAGGCTTATTGCTAATCCTGATCATATTATCGAAAGTGACATTTTCTGTATAGCATCTTTGTTGAAATTGTATTTCTCTAAGTTGCCTAAGCCTTTGTTGACTAAAGAAATGTATCCACGTTTCATTGAAGCTGTGAAATATCCTGATGCCTTACAGCGTAAAAAGAGATTGCATGAAGCTGTTTATGGATTACCCGATGCTAATTATTTCACATTAAGAGCTATTATCTTGCATCTTACTAGAGTGACTGCTAATCAAAATGTCAATAGAATGACTGCTAAGAACTTGGGTATTATTTGGGGGCCTAATTTATTGACCAGTAGTGATGATGGAAACACGGCAGAGTTCAAAGAACAAGGTGAAGTTGTTGAGAATTTAATGCATATTGCAGAAGCTATTTTTGAACCAGAGTGATTGATTTATTTTTGAAAATTAAAAGCAAAAATTAGAAAACGCTAAAAAAATCATTGAAAAACATATCATTTTTTTTCTTTATTATAATTTTTTTTTACCTATATATTTGTTATTTCTCTATGTACTTTTATTCTTCAAAATCTATTTTATTATGAATAGTATTATTCTGAAATTTTTTCAGCAATTTTCTAATTGTAGATTTGAAAGATTAGTTATTCACACTGTGTTGGTCAAAATTGATTATGAATCAAATTCATATAATTAAATAAATTCTGAATCACTTTTCATAAATCCAATTATGCCTTGATATGTTAAATATAATTGACATTAGCATCAGTGTTTCCGAATGCATTTAGCTCAATTTGATGCTTATAATTACATGTTTTCGTTTTCTTTTTTTTCTGAAAAGAATTTTTGATAAATAATTAATTTTTCAACTTTAGAACACAAAAAATCCACAATATAACTATGAAAACAAGAATCAATAATTTATGTATCATTTTGGATAGCTGTAATAAATATACTTAACTATTGTGTTTTTTGAGTGTCATCTCAACATGATAGTTTCTATGGATACATACAACGTGAAACTAGAAAAAGTTAAGAGCAATTGAAATGCTGTTTTAAAAAATTAAAACTGTAATTTGAGAATGTGATTTCATTTCACTTCTGTTTACTTAGTTTTTTCAAAAAATAGAAACAACATAAACTGCCAAATTTTCAATCATCTATCAATAATCTGGAGCTAGTGTATAAATGAATTATATTGTGAAGTCATTGTCGAAAGTATTACAAGATTATTCATAATCATTAATTGTTACGCGTATGGGGTGCACACACCCTCAAAATATGAAAAAAGAATTCTTTAAAGAAAATATATAATACCAGCAGACATTCAACATATGCCCTTCCAATTAGTGATATTTAATATTAATGCTACTTGTAGACTGTTTAAGAATAATTCATATTTATCAGAACATATGACCTAAGTGGCACATCATTGGATCTTTAATGGATTTTGGGTGCTTCTGAAGTGTCATCACAGCAAAACATTGGTCATTAGCGCTGTTAAAAATGCTGCGGAAAATGATAAGAAACATCCAGACATCGTTCGCTACCATTATTATCCATTTTTATTCCGGCACCATAAAAATTTCTACTGCATCAAACAAAGACGAAAATTCAATGAAGCAAAAAAAAAAAAAAAAAAGAAAAATGAACAGAACATATTAATGAAAGATTTATTGATGTTTCTACTGTTATAAACATACTGCTTAATCACTTCCATTCCTAGATTATTTATTTTTTATTGACTTTAAGACCAATCATATAATAATAATATTATATATATTTATATACATATTCCTCAAACTTCTGGTTTATAGAATATATTGATAGTATTATTGAATCATACGAGACTATTTACTTTCATTTAATTAATATTAGCTAGTGTGATCTTGCAGAAAATTGGTTTTGATAGAGATTTATAATATTTAATTTCAGACACAATTGAAAGCAACATAAGGCTAATAAGAACAATCATTTTTGAACAATAAAAGATTAAAAAGCAAGAAAATGAGCACCTTTGAAATTGGTCAAATTCTTCAAAATGCTCTTTTGAGTAGAGAACCGCTGGAAAGATTGGAAGCTCAAGCTCAATTAGAAAATGCTTCCAAAGAAAATTTTGTTATGTATGTCACTCTTTTAACAAATAAATTCGCTGATGAAAGTGCTAAAGTTGATATCCGTATGTTGGCTGCTCTTGCTTTTAAGAATGAGTTGACTTCCAAAGATCCTAGAAGAAAGAAGGAGGTTGCTAAACGTTGGCTTGATCTTGAAGATTCATTTAAGGCTAACATTAGAAACACCACCCTAAAAGCTTTATTCACTGAAAATGAAAAGGTATCCAGACAAGTTTCACAATTAGTTGCTGCTATTGCTGATATTGATCTTCCATTGAGTGCATGGCCTGATTTAATTAGTATTATTGTTGAAAAGACAAAAGCCGGTGAAACTGAGCTTTCCAAAAAAGCTGCTTTGTTAACCATTGGTTATATTTGTGAATTCGCAGATCCACGCAATGAAGGTATTCGTAAGCAAGCAAACGGTATTTTATTAGCAATTGTGCAAGGTGCACAATCTACCGAACCATCCATTGCTGTTAGAATTACAGCTCTTAATGCTCTTGTCAACTCATTAGAATTCATCAATTATAATTTTAAAAATGAAAACGAAAGAAATTATATTATGCAAGTTGTTTGTGAAGCTACCAATGCTAACAGTTCAGAATTGAAAACTATTGCTTTTGGTGCTTTGGCAAAGATTATGAGTTATTATTACACTTACATGAGTTTGTATATGGAGAAGGCTTTATTTACATTAACAATCAGTGGTATGCAAAGCAATGATGAGGATGTCGCTTGTATGGCTATTGAATTTTGGTCTACTGTATGTGAAGAAGAAATAGAAAGAGCCTCAAGACTTAACGAATTACCAGATCAATTTGTTGCCGATGATCCAGATGTAGTTCTTTATAACTTTGGTGTTATTGCTGCAACTGAGATTATTCCAACTTTATTGACTTTATTAACCAAGCAAAATGATGACATTGAAGATGATGATTGGAATGTTTCAATGGCTGCAGGTTCCTGCTTACAATTATTTGCACAAAATGTTGGTGACCATGTTGTTGCTCCTACATTAACCTTTGTTGAAGCCAATATTGGATCCGATAACTGGAGAGAAAGAGAAGCCGCTATCATGGCCTTTGGTTCTATTTTGGATGGTCCAAGCCAAGTTACTTTGAAAGGCTTTATCAGTGAAGCGTTGATTCCAATTCTATCCTTGATGGATGACTCTCAATTACAAGTTAAAGAAACCGTGGCTTGGTGCTTGGGTAGAATTGCTGACTTGGTAGTTGATGTTTTAAGAGATGATAGATATTTGGAAAACACAATCGGCGCCATTATTAAAGGTTTGGAAGATCATCCAAAAATTTCTACTAATTGTTGTTGGGCCTTGATCAACCTCGCTGAGCAACTTGCAGTTAACCCAGATTCTCTTGAGACATCTCCTTTGTCAAAATATTATCCAGTATTAGTTCCGTTGTTAATTAAATTATCTGATAGACCTGATAATGAGTTCAGTTCCAGAGCTTCTATCTACGAAGCTTTATCCATGTTAGTCTTATATTCTGCAAATGACACGCTTTCATTTGTTGATAATATTGCCAATGAAATGGTAAAGCGTTTACAAGTCACAATTGATATGATTGACAAAGTTTCTGGTATGGACGACAAGGTCAACTTACAAGAATTACAAACTTCTATCTTGAATTTATTAACTAATGTTATTAGAAGAGTTAAAAGCAACATCAATTCAGTTAGTGATAATTTAATGGAAATTTTCTTGAAATTGTTGGACTCACAAAAGAAGGAAATTGTTAATAATAAGGAAGAGTCAACTTCATTGATTGAAGAAGATGTATTTATTGCTATTAGTGCCATTGCATCAACTGTCGGACCCGAATTTATCAAATACATGTCTGCATTTTTACCATTCTTATCCGCCGCATTAACGAATACTGATTCCCCAGTATCTAATACAGCTGTTGGATTAGTTGCTGATATTGCTAGATCATTGCAGGATAATATCATTCCATACTGCGACGGCTTAATGAATATCTTAGGTGATAGCTTATCTAACAGTGAACTTAGAAAAGAGTTAAGACCAGCCATCATTTCGTGCTTTGGCGATATTGCTTCCTCAATTGGAAACGGCTTTTTACCTTATTTAGATGTTGTCATGAAAATTCTTGCAGCAGCTCAATCTATTCAATTTGACGATGGAACGGTGGAAGCTTACGAGTATCTTTTTGATGTTAAGGAATCCATATTGGATGCTTATGTAGGTATTGTTGCAGGTTTACAGAGCAATCCTGAAGCTATTTACCCATATGTTAATAACATCATTCAATTCTTGTCCACTGTTGCATCAGATTATAACTGTACAGCTAATGACTCTATTTGTGGATCATCTGTTGGTTTGATAGGTGACTTGGCACAAATGTATGGTGAGAGTATTAATCCATTATTGAGTGAAGTTTGGGTATTGGAATTCTTAAAACATGTTAAGAACAATGTATCTTTCAACCAAAACACAAGAATTACTGCTAAATGGGCTAGAAAACTCATTACTAAATAAATAAATAAGAAAATGCTAATTTATTAGTGTCTAAACTATATCATTTATTATATATATCCCTTAAAGATTCCTTTATTCTTTTTAATCATTATCATTATTTACATCTCCCTTTATTATTATTATGACATTACTCTTTCCTCCCTCTCATTATATATAAGAAGACACGATCATGTCTGTCTGTTTATTATTATTACTTGTTTTATACATTTTTATTTTATTATTTACTCCCTCATTTATTTCCCCCTCTTTATTAATTGTTTTTTCCCCATATTTTTCATATATATATATTGATTTTTATTTTTTAAAAGATTATCTGTAGTCAGCCGCTAAATAATCTTATACATTGGTTTGCAACTATCGAGATAGAACCCTTCTATCTTTTTGTTAAAAGCATAGCTTGCTTTTAAACACCAGTCATTGTCGTCTAATAAAACTAGTGGATACTTTAAAAGTTTTGTGAAATATGATATCAAGATATATTTCCGATGCAGGATGTGGATATATATTAGTTTTAATCATCATTATAAAAGTCGTATGCTATAATATAGTAAATGTAATACAAATCATCAGATCATAAAAGAAATGAGGTGGGAATAGTTTTTTATCTTTTTTTTTTTATTTTTTTTATTTTTAAGCATCTTAAGATCTACTCAGGTACCAACGAATAAGCCAACCGAGAATTTGAACAGTGTGAACTACTCAAGAAAACATGAGTTTCAGCACCTACCAAGTCAATCATCTTTTTATAATAATTATCCAAGATTTCATGACTATATCCTATACCTATATATTTTGGCGCAATACTTAAGCGCCTTAATCTCACCGAAGTATTACTATTAGTATAAACCCCACCACTAGTGCTAGTAGTAGCAGCAGTTCCAGCTGCAGAGGTGATACTACCTGTAGTGTTGCTTAAAATTTTGTCATTGTTGTCGAAACTTGAATTTAAAGTCTCAGAATTCTCACCTGTATTTGCCATGGATTTGTTGGTGTCTTCTAATTTTTTGAGGTCTTCTCCATGGTAATATTCAGGCTCTCTAGGAGATAGTGTTTCTGAAATTGTAAGTCTATTGGATTGGCTGGTCAGACTGATATTCATTTCATCATCAGCGAACGCGAAAAAAGAGTCATTTATGGCTAAACTATTATCGTTTGTCCTTATTCCGTTATTCGATGTTATTTTTTTGGATATGTCACCTTGTGAATGATGTCTTTTACTTCTACGACTTATTTCGTCGTGCTCGTCATCATAATCGTACTCATTGAAGCCATTTTCCAGCAATTTCTTTTTTCTTGAGTTGACATAACTGTGCTTTGTTTGAGCAGATTCATAGTCGTTGTTATTTTTGGGTATATCAATCAATATTTTTGTATTATTGATGATATCGCCACTGATTTCCACATGATTGTCATCCTTGTGGTTCGTTTCTGCAGCAGCGTTGTTCTCCCCATTGACAGCGTTGCTTTTGTCATTTTCATTTTCGATTTTACCATCGATTTCGGTTTCGGTTTCAGCTTCAGCGTCATTTGCGTCTGCGCTTGCATCCAAGTCGTCGTCGTATCTAGGAATGACTCTCCAGCCAATCTTTTGAAGAAATTCCATCTCCAAGAAGTTCAACTCGTTGACATTTACACCACCGACTTTGGCATAGTGATTGTTTGTGCAGAAAGAATCACAGAGCCCCTTGGCAGCTACGGTAGTTGAAGTCAAAAGGAAACGATGCACGGTCAACGAATTCAAATTGAATTTTGAGTAGTTGTTGGAGAGAAGATCAATGTAGTAAACGGCTATGATAAGTATGGAATTCTCCAACAGGTTGTAATGAGAGAGCCGGAGCAAGTAGTCAAATATCGAAATCGATGGAGGAGCTCTGGAGTGGAATCTGGTCAAGGTGGTGTCGCTGTCAGCGCCCGCGTTCTGGTTGTTGCTGGACTTCGCCTGGGCGTAGCTGTCATTTATGTTGACGAGAGACACCAACATTCTGGATATGAGGACCAACAAATCCTCTTTGGGGCACACTAGAAAGTCTCTGGGGAGCTCTTTGGTTGCCATTATGCTGTGTGAGAAGGAAATTATGTGAAGTAGGAGCGAGACTTTGCACTGTATCTGAGCTAACCATAAAGTAAATCGTCCTGTAATTCAAAGCCACGAATCACCAGAAAAGAAGAAGGTCAATATCCCGTAAATAGCGTCACAGTAACTGCTTTGGATGAAATAAAGGCCATGGAAGGTTAGCTGAAGTTTCAATGTCGGGGTTTTTCTCCAAAGTGCCAAAATGCAAGCTTTCCTCAAGAAATATTGAAGGACTCATTACACTGCTATCCAGTCCTTAATGCTCAAACGCAGACAAACGGGGCACGAGTAGGCGCACGCGGCCACATTCGCTCAAACAATATGGCGTTTGGCTTCACAACCTGAACCTATTTACCTCAACGCTATTCTGTTATCACGACAAAAGCAGCAGATACTGGGTGATAGAAGCTTTTCTGACAACAATCGCTGCAGCATGTGTTGAGCAGACTTGCTGCTGCTGCCGCCTGCTGCGGTGTCACCGGGCGGCCTGGCCTGGTCACCCAATGTGTCGCGACACGTTTTGCTTGTCGTCCTGATCTTGCATAAGAACCACACAATTTGGGCATCTGCAGAAATGGTAGGCCGCCAGACAGGCATATTTGGTCTCATTGGGCCACCAGCAGGATCAGAAGTAGTGGAAAGATCTCCGGTAGGATCTCCACGTGCACTTCCGCAGTTGTGCCTATCAGCTTGTATCGCGTTTGCTATTGTTTTGTAACCAGTGGTCGTGTGACCCAGCACCAACAGGGTGCAAGCTCCCAAAAAGATGTAGACTAAGCGAATTTTGATTTCCAATATCGCGAGGGAGATGTGGGCCGCAATAGTAGCGACACAGCTTACAAAGGTGCAGTCAAACGAAACACGACGCAATTGTGATGTCGAAGCTGACGATATGTATATTATCTAGTAAATTGAAAAGACAGGGTATGTAGTGGTATTTAGTACTTATATTAAATATTAAATATTGTTGATTATTATTATTGCTAGGTTGCGAGCGTAGCCTCGTTTGCTTATTTTATTAGTTTTCCGGCCCAGTCCAAAACCTCCAAACTGCTCACGACGACCACTATGGTTGTAGGCAAGGTAAGAATAACATATCCCCAGAACAAAACGCCCGCCATTTCCATTTCATAGATCTCGTTCAACTGGCAAATCTGCGATAACTGGATAGCTGGTGGCGAAATAGTCAAGATGAAGGCAACGATCAAGAAAATAGGATCATCTAAGATGGAGATTTCAATGTACTTGACACAAACGGCGATCAATGGCAACAAAATAATAGGCGGCAAAATCATTCTGGAGACCAAAGACCCAAAGATAATCTTCTTGTGGTTCTTGCTTGGCGGCGCCATTTCGGAGGACGGAGCCAAATTGGAACCCAACACAACCAAGATCAACGGAATGGAAACGGTACCCAAGTCTCTGATAGCAGAAGCAATGGTGTGTTCAATAAAGCCATCGTTGACATAGAAGGAGTCGTGCAACTTCGGTACAGAAGCGACAAAAACCGATAAAGCCATGGCATATAATGGGGGGTTCATAAAGTTCAAGAACTGTGTAAATCTCTTATTGACCTGTCTTTTAATGGAATTCCATGAAAATGGACCGCTTGGTTGGTAAATCTGTTGTTGCTCACAATCAATTTCCAACGATACGCTTTCTGGCGTGTACCCTCTATTGCTGGAATCAACGCTGATCTTGTTTCTGTCATCTTCATCGTCGGTCGTAAGTCTGCCTTCTTCTAATTCACTGTTGCCGACCAATGTTTCTTCACCGCTGTTTCCCAATAATGTATCTTGCTCTACATCATCTGAGTATGGGTCAGAGTTCAACTCCTTAGTACTTCTTCTTCTTAGTAATGTGTTGTAGCCCCAACTCCATCTCAAAACTTGACCCAACTGCTGGAAGATAAGCAAGTACAAGATGCCTCTACCGGCAATCATATCAGGGTTATCATCATCCAAGATATCCCAGTTCAAATTGGGCAAAGTATACGCTAAAGCAACGGTCAAAGAAACAGGCAAAGAGTTGCTGTTTCCGAATGCAGACATAGCGGTGACAAAATCAGTCTCAGGCTCGTTCAACTTCAAAAGTTTGCTGGTAGCTCTAGAACACACAACAGAGACACAAGTGGAAACGGCAAAGAAAACAGGAATGACGGACACCTCAATCATTTTCTTCAAAGACAAAGATGACGCCAACTTGGAAAAAATAAGAGCAGGGGTAAACACATTGACGTTCAACAACGATATGCTTTTCTGAGCAGAGCTGGATAAAAGGCCGGTTCGAGCACATACGTAACCGGTAATACAGATACAAATGACCTGGACGGTAGCCTGGAAGGTCAAAAACGAAATATTGAGATACGACAATTCACTCATTTTGGGATGTGTCTTCTCTTTTCCTGAAACTTCTGTTGCTCTTCTAGACTGAATTTATCTTAATTGCAGATTCCTGGCTTCTTTTTTATTTTATATGCAACAAATAACTGTCTGACAACGTCAAATATCCAATCGATAAAAAGGAAAAGCAATAATTAGACAACGAAACGGAAAGCAATAGTCAAATGATGAATCCTCAAGATTTGAATAAATGGATAGATCTGCAAGTTTGGCAGGCCCAATAAATAAAGTGGTAAAAATAAGAAAAAGGAGAAAAGCAACGGATAACCTTTACATTATTTATAAGGGGCCATACACAATTTGTTTTCTTGTTACGCAGAACAAAGAAAAAAAAAAAAAAGGCAAAAATTTGGCGTGCAAAAAAAAAAGAAATAAAAGAGGCACAGAAAAATATTATCAGCTTCTAATTTTTCTCCTATTTCATATATATGCAAATCAAAGAAAAATGCGACAGACATCTCTTATCAAGCATAACTACGTAGAATCGTGACTAACGACTGAAAAATTAGTATATTATGAAGTATGTATATATATATTACGATACAAAATTTCAACATGCGAAGAGATTAATTACACGGATTAACCGATACTCACGGGAATTATTACTGTTTTTATTTTATTACTTCCAATATTATTATTATTATTATTACTAATATTACTACTACTTCAATTTTGGGCGGACTTCTATTAGTATTATTACTATTTCAATTATGGGTGACTTCTATTAGTATTATTACTATTTCAATTATGGGTGACTTCTATTAATCTTATTACTATTTCAATTGCGAGTGGACTTCAATTATGATTGTTACTATTTCATTTTTGGGTGGACTTCCATCTATTCAATCTCAACGAATTGCCAACAACGCACACACTGCTGACACTCATCGAGGCAGCACCTAACAATGGCGTGACAGTTCCAATAACTGCCAAGGGAATCATCAATAAGTTGTACATCGTAGCCAACACAAAGTTCATTTTGATCGTGTTGAATGTACTCTTGGACAATTCCAAGGCATCTATCAAATGCCTCAAGTACGTATCGTCCAAGAGAATCACATCTGCTGCCGACGCAGCGATGTCGGTAGACCCATTGAAACTGACGCCTACATCAGCAATGGTGATCGCGGCGGCGTCATTGATACCATCGCCAATAAACAAGATTTTCTTTTGACCATCGGAATCTTCTTTCAATCTGCTGACGATACCTTGCTTCTCATCGGGTGACACTTCTGCAAAAATGTTGGCAGCAGGAATGTTCAAAATTTGCCCAAGCTTGCAAGATACCTGCAAGTTATCACCAGTGATCATTAATGTTTCTATTTTAGACAGATGGAGTGCTTCAATGACTGCTTTAGCATCAGGCTTTAACTGATCTTCAAGTTTAAGAATACATACCAACTCATCATTAACTGTAACATATATACTGGTACAAATCAAATCATCCTCATTTCTGTCAGCCATTCTCTCATTTTCCGGAAACCTCTTGTACTTGCTCAAATTGGCCCTTTGCTCATCACCGAGACTTAAGTCACCAGCTAGCTTATTATTTCCGATTTTCAATATAAGTTTGCTATCGGAACTACTACCATCTTTTAATTTAAATTCTCCAATCAAGCCTTGACTGATAATATTGTTTACCTTTGATAAAGCATAATCAGAATCATTTGATAGGTTCAACTTTTCAATGCCCTTAAGAATAGCCTTACTGATTGGATGATCATTGTTGCTTTCCACTTCTTTAATCAAACCAAATAAAAAATCAGTTCTTGGGAAATATTTTTCAATTTGTCTTTCATCAACAAAGATTCCCACTAATGACATTTCTCCTGTTGTCAAGGTATTAGTTTTATCAAAGCAAACAACATTAACATTACTAAGAGCTTCAAATATGTCGCCACCCTTAATTAGAATACCATTCTGAGCGCCAACCCCACTTCCCACCATAATAGCTGTTGGCGCCGCCAATCCGAGAGCACATGGACATGCGATAACCATGACACTGATTCCAATTTTCAAACTATTGAAAAACACCCCGTTTTGTGAATATTTCTTGAATACTGTAGGACACCAACTAGATTCGCTGTCAATAATCTTCATTCCTATTAGCACGTACCAGAATAAAAAAGTCACAAAAGCTAACAGAATAATCATCGGAACAAATTTACTAGCGACATAATCACTATACTTTTGAATTGGTGCTTTTTTAAACTGAGCATTTTTAACTAAAGAAATAATCTTGGATAATTGTGTCTGCTCACCAATTTTGCTCACTTTCATATACATGATATTTGTCAAATTTATAGATCCACCAATTAATTGTGAACCAAATCTCTTGATTACTGGTAATGATTCACCCGTTAATAATGCTTCATTCACTTCCGATTCTCCTTGTATCACAATACCATCAGTTGGAATCTTCTCACCTGGCTTGATAAGAATAACATCATTGATTTGAATTAAATCCACCTGGACAGTCTCTATATTTTCATCTCTCTCAATTGTATTATCATCATTTATGTTGTCACCACTGATTTCAAAATTTTTCACGATATGGCAATTATTCGGAATCAAATTCATTAGTTCGGACAATGAAGATGTAGTTTTACCTTTGCTTTTACTTTCTAGCCATTTACCTAAACAAACAAACAAGAATAACATGCCAGCAGTATCAAACAATAACATAGGGGCTTTGTCTGAGGCTGATATGATAGACAAAAATAAAGATATCACACTAAAAATATAACTTATCGTAGTAGAAGTAACAATTAACAGATCCATAGTCATTGAACCATGCTTGAAAGCTTTATATGCAGAAATATAAAATCCTTTACCAACATAAATTTGCAAATACGTGCCAAAGATTAATTCTAGAAGATTGTCCACATATAAACCGGGGATTATTTTAATATTGAGAATTTTGAAATGATTGAGAAAGAACAACGGTAAGCCAAAAACCAATGATTTAATCACACATTTTTTCCAATAACCAATCTCCTTATATTTGGCTAAAAGTTTTAATTGTGACGCATTGTTGTCAACAACAGAATTCATCATTAATAGGTCAACTGCGAACTTGTTTTTAATAAAGGTGACAAAATCTCTAATTCCAACTTCATAAACATTGTACTTTAAGCTCAATATTCCATTGTTAATATTTATCGAACGAATCTTTGGGAATTCACCCAAGATAATTTGTTCACTATTATTTGGCAATGTTCCATAATATTTAAAACTAGTGTTCTCTACAGAGCCACTTGCATTGTCTACATCGCCTTCTAATTTCTCAGAGGCAATCAAATTTCCTTCAAACCCAATATCTATAATTTTCTCTATTATTTTTTCTGCACTCAAAGTGGAACTGTGCTCCACAATGGCTTCTTCCGTTAATAGTGATACATGAACATCCTTAACACCATAAATTGCCTGTACCGCATCTGTAACACTCTTAGCACATGCAGAACATGTCATTCCTTGGACTCCAATCTTTGATATCGTGATTCCACTCGGCAACGCTTCTGAACCGCTTCTTGAATATTCATCTTCCTCAGATATTTCGATTAGCTGAGCTTCGAACCCACTATCATCAATTTTATCTACAATGCTTTTCGCCGAGCTCTCAGAAGTATGCCTGATAATGGCTTCTTCAGTAAGTAAGGATATTTGAACGTCTTCAATTCCTGGCAACTCTTTAATGGCTGAAGATACACTTTCCACACAGGCGGAACAAGTCATACCGCGCACTGAAATGGTTGTTCGGATATCACTGCTCTTTTTTGCAAGCAAATCGTTACTTCTAGAGGCGAGCCCGCTTTTGACGACAGAGGCATCAAATCCTATTTCATCTACCGCATTCTTCAATTCTTCAGCGGTGACTTCACTATTATGGTCAATTATGGCTTGATTTGTCATTAATGAAACGTTTACGGAGTTCACTCCACTTAACTCCCTGATAGCATTTTCAACGGAACTAGTGCATGAAGAACATGTCATACCGTCTATTTGCAAAGCAGTCTCATAAGTGGTTAAATCGTTCAATGGGGTAGCCTCCACTTCATCTTCAAACATAGGAAGTTCGGAATATTTGGCATTTTTTGTATTCCTTTTGAATATGTTCATCTTTGACTATTATTTCGCAACTAATTATCAAAAGCGATCATAAAAAATACTCCTTTAATACTGAATATAAAGCCATATATATAATAAATATTAATTCCAGTAATATTAGGCTAAAATTGACGGATGATTATTAATTTTTTTACTTCATCTTTTATTTTTTTTTTTATTTGTAATTGTGAGTTAATTTTCTTTAGTGTATTTTCTTATCCTACTATGCACAATGAAATTTTCTTTTTTAAGACGCACCCAAAGATTTCCTTTCGGTTTTACTTATTATGTTATTAAATAACTGTAATTATCTCTAAGGGTGTTGAATCATTCTTTTGAATTCATCATCCTGATGCGTTTATTGTCTAATACTAGGATTTAATCTATTTAATCAAATAGCCACGTGTCACGTGTATATCACATGCCACCAACACATCAGGTTATTTACTAGGCTTTATTTTCTAATATGACTAGTATAAAATATATAATCTATATAATTACTGAGCGTTTCATAGCGGTACGCAAACACGAAATGCTTGAAAGATTACTTAATTATGTATATTATTCAATCTAAATAGATCTATAAAATTAAATATCAATTTATGGCATTTGTAAAATTCGCGTCGGTAATAAAGAAATAACACAACAGTTACCACTATTAAATATCTATTAAGATCCTTCAATTTAATAGACAAATCGTTATTATACAGACAGTGTTTCTATTTCTTAGCGCTCTTCTTTACCAATTTATGCTTGATATGCTTTTTCATTTTTGTTTTTCTTTTTTCCTGTTTTTGCTCTTTAGCTAGCTGTTTTCTCAACTTCTTCTCGTCTTTGTCTTCAAATTTTTTGAGTTTTGAAGATTTCTTGAAATCTTCTGGATCTACTTCTTCATCGCTTTCATCACTTTCGTCACTCTCATCACTCAATAATTCATCATCACTGCTAACATATTCAGCTTCGTTCGAATTTAAAAATAAATTTGAATCACCACCATCAACGACCAAATTTTTAAAAACATCAATTTTACCTTCTTTAAATTTGATGAAATCAGTTTCTTCTAGACTATTTAAGTCTCTTATAAGGTGTAATCCTCTAAAAATCTCATCTTCTTTTTCATCCTCTTCAGTTAATTTTACCTTCAAATTTGGAATAAGATACAGTAAGTAAAACTCAGAATTATCCTCATATTTATCTTTATTCAGACCCAAATCCAATTTCAGTAATTCTTCTTCTAAAACTTGTACACCATTTTTTGTGCTTTTTTTGGCAAAGCTTTTCACTACAACATCAAAATCTTCAATAACAAATTTGAAAATATCTCTTTCTAAGAAAATATTTAAGTTTTTCTTTTTATCAAAATAATCATTGATATTTTTGATATCCATTCTTAAGAAATCAAGTGCCATAGGATGTGTTGGTTCAATTGATTGGGATACGTCAATAATGTATATCTCTCCTCTATACATTATTAAGTTATATTCCGATAAATCCGCATGAATTAGACGGCATTTATGATACATTAATCTCATATTAATTAGAATTTGGTAATATATCTGGTACACTTCTTCCACGGATTGAAATTCATAATCTTTTAATTTAGGAGATGGCCAACCTCGGTCTGATGTTTTACCTGCATCTAGATTGATTATTTTGTCATCAACAGCATCAGATTCAGCTGAAGTTTCTTTGGAAATTTGCGTACCATCCTCAATAAACTTTTTATTACTATTACCGTTGTCATCTGTGATATTTTCACTTTCTTTGGATAAAAATTCCATCAATAAAATATTGCTTTTCAAATCAAAAGGTTCAGGAACATTGAAGCCATTTATCTTTAACCTTTTCAAATTGCGGAATTCCTTTTCAGACCATACTTTGATTAATTTACGAGCATTGATTTTATTATTTTTCGCAAAACTTTTAAAACGATATTCTCCACTGATATACCTTTCACGATCCTTGAACACTAAAACAGAAGTCTTGTAGACTTTGATTGCATATTCTTTGTTTGTTTCTGTATTAAATCCATAATAAATATTGGCTTCTTTTCCTGTAGACAAACATCCATCAATGTTAGTCAATGTACCATTTTTGATAAATTTTATTAAACGTTGATATGTTTTGGGATCAATGGCGTTTTCAACAGTGGCTCGATCACTCTTATCCTTTTCGACGCGAGCGGATTTAACCTTGTTGTCTTTAATTTTATATTTTTCTAAAATTTGGCCCTTTTCAGAGCCGGTAATAGTTCTATGATCGTTATCCGAATCAGAATCAGCGTCGTGTTTCATCATTTATAATTATAGTATTTACTACAGCCTTTTTATATATTTCCCTCGGTAAATACCATCAAATAAAATAGAGGTACTTATTTGAAACCATCTAGTATATATTCCAATCTATATATTGCAGTATAAATTTCTAGTTTGGTGCCAGGCCAAAAAAAAGAGATGAGAAGAGATACAAGAAATATGCACCGTTTTTTTTGAAGTCAGTGAATATTGATTATGTGCACCGTGGTTCGCGCAAATAAGCGCTAATAATAAGGTAATTTATACTAATACTGTAATCCTTTATGACAAATGCTTATCCTGAATTAGATAGATCAGAAAGGATAAAAATCCATATGCCTGCTGCTGATACTATAGTATAATCAGCATGTAATGAATCCAACAATTCCGTCGAAGATTACATGGGGATACCAAATACAGTAAATCATTCGGCATTTGTTCTCTTTTTCGTTTGACAAGATTCATGTTGCATGTTTACCACTGGCTTAAGGAAGCGCGAATTAATTGTTAAATACGAGTAAAGGGCGAACCTTAATAACATCTGTGGTTTGATTTCTCCGGATGTGATAACACACAATCAATTCGGTATCATTTCACGTTTGCTACTGGGCGCACAATGGCAAATAAATGAATGAACTAGATAACATTGAAAGTCTATTGATTTTTAAACCTCCATTTATAGAAATTCGTGTGGGCTTTATTATAGACTTAGCGGAGCAAGAGAAGTACAAAAATTAATGTTGTTGTGAGGTATATGCAATAGAATGCATGTAAAAGCAAACGTCAGAAGCTCTTTTATGCATATGGATGTAAGCATGCATGAAAATTGATCCTAAAACTTGGAGCATCCAAAATTTTCAACATTACCAAATTTGCTGATTGAGTAATCTTTAATGGTACCATCTATTGCAACCATTGGGTACCAGTGCCAATGAGCCAGATCTTCAACATGCTTTCATGGTTGTGACATAGTAATTCTATAATTATAACAATTATTAGCTGTATGTTTTTATAAATACCAATGCATTTCTCCCTTCATTCCCTTTCCATTTTTTTTAATTTGGATTCCTGTTTTTTTTTTTTCCATTAAAACATTTTTTTTTCTTTTTTTAATGATATAACCTCTCCACTTCTTTTTTATTATTGATCAGGAAATATATAAACAACAGATATTCAAAGAACCTTTTTTTTATAACATAGGTTTATTTATTCTCCAATAGATATATAAATTCAAGCAAAAAATGTCGACACCAGAAAATTTCGGTTCCAATATGATAGTTGATATTTCACTTTCAAATGATGGTACCCCAGTTTATCAATTCCAAAAGGAAGAATTAGCAACAGCTGCAGCTATAAATAATAATAATAAAAGATATTTAGCAGAAACAGATCTTGAAGAAAACAACAATAAGTTAAGAAAATTCGATAGCTCATTCGCAGATATTGAAACATCTAGTTTTGTCTCTGCACCACCTGTGTTCAATGGTTCTATTGAAAGACAAAATGAGGATGAAACAGAAGTGTGGGGCCCTGATGTTGAAGCTGCTTTTGAAGAAGCTTTAAAAATTATTCCAAAGAATGGTTTATCTAAGATTAAGGTCAGCGGCAGAAGTTGTGGTAGAAATGAATTAATAAGTGATTACATTTACCAACAAACAAATAAATTAAGAACCAGAAAACAAGTTAGTTCTCATATTCAGGTCATCAAAAACTTGAAGAAAAATACAGAAATTATTGATTTGATTAATAACGGTCCTTCTGATCCATTATCTTTACAGAAATTCGAAACTGTTTTCTCTAAAATTAACTTTAGAAAATCCGTCTCTGCTGGCACAAATTCTGTTGCATCATCTAACGCTTCTGTTATTTCATCTATTTCCAATAATTCTGCTTCTTCTAACGGAAGCAGTTCAACCACATCTGTGTTTAGTAATGTTAAAAACATTTCTGAAGTTACATTAAAAGGATTTGAAATGAACGTCAAAGGTCACAATTTGTCAGTTTTGAAATCTAAGGATTTTGAATCTACTTTGAAATTGAAAGGCAATGCTAACATAAACACCAGGTTTCCGAGACTCCTTGACCTTTTCAAGAACAGTAGCACCAACAATGGTAAATATCATCAAATCTTAAATCATTCCATTCCGTCGTTACATGGTATGTGTAAGGTTTTACTACCTGAGAAACATGTTCAACAACCAAGCTTCAATACTCACGTTGATATAAACATGAAAGGTCTTTCCATTAATGAATCTAGTTGGTCGGTTTTAACAGTGATTTATTCATTTGGTCAAGAAGTCGTTCGTTTGGTCGATAATGCTGAAGTTGTTGGCTCGGAAATGATTAATGGTGTTAAAGATGTCAGTTTAAAAGTCAAATTTGCTAATGAATTTTGGAATGCATTTTTGGCGTCCTCTTCAAAAATAAATGATGACAAGCAAAAGGATATTGCACTAAGAGCCATCACTATTAAACAAATTATTTTCAAGAATAACAATTATCAGCAAGAGAAGAAGAAAGCCAGTTCTGTAAATATTTTGAAACAAGATATTAGAACTGTTTTCTTATGGGAATTCTTAAGGGCTAAAGAAGAAGCAAAAGCTTTGACTACCATTAGAAGAATTCATTTGATGAATCCAGTTGCACCACCACCAACTATACCAAGACAAAATATTCCAAAACAACAGCAACAACAAAGAAGATACATGGCTGCTGTTTCATACACACCTAAATCGAATATTCCTGCTTCTTCTGGTGCTCCATTCAATGGTGATCTTATTTCCAGAACTGAATCTCCAATTCATGTTATGAAACAACTTGAAAGATTGAACAAGAATAATCATCAGAGCTCTTATAAGAATTTCGATTTCAATTTCGAATTTGGCAATAGCAATAATTCAATGCAAAATGGATACATGTCAATGCATAACGCTAATGCCATGAATAATAATGGTGCAATTCTTAGTCCAATTCCAAAGAACTTCGATTACTCAATGATGAATTTCGTCAATGCATTACAACAATCACAGCCACAACAACCCCCACAAAATACTACGACTAACAATTACCCACTTGGCAATGATCAATTCAATTTTGAATTCAACATGATGTTAAATGCTGATGTTTCATCATTAGCTAACCCAATTCCATTTAATAATAGTACCAACAATAATAGCACTCAAAATGTGACATCTTATGTTCCAGTGGGAGGCAGTACTCCTTCTGCTAATGTATCATCATTAGCAGCTGGCCTACCAATTGGTGATTTGGGTTTCTTGGAATCTAAGAACAGTAATGGTATTTCTTCATCTCCTACAAATATGTTTGGAAGTTTGAATAATATGTTTAATACTACTGATAACATTTTGGAAAATTTGATCAACAATTAATGTTGAATATAACTATTTATAAAAACGAACCAATTACAAGACCTTTTTTATTTTTTTTTTTATCAGTTTAATTTTTTCTTTTACGGGTTTATTTATTTGATAGAATTGAGTATTGTTGTCATTTACCGATTATTTTTTTTTAAATTACTATTGTTACGTTATTATTTTTTTTAGCATTTTATCTACAAAGCATTTTATTTTGGCATTACTTATCATATCTCTTTTTATAGAATATATACGACAAACAGCATTAAAAAAAAATTAAAATCTAATTGTAATTCATCAATAATAAAAACTTGGCAATAATATTGACGGTATATTATTTTATGAAAATGTAATATTATATATATAATGTAGATCAATTAATATATAAGCACCAAAATAAAGAAAGAAAGAAAAACAAAACAAAACAAAACAAGCCAATACAAGATATCAAACTTGTTAATATCTATATCTATATACCTCATCATTACTGCTATTATTTGAATAGCAGACTCATACGCATTCTTTTACTATCATGCCCATGTCCATGGTGATTACCATTACTACCGCTACCACTTCCAAAAGATCTTCCAGCAGAAGAACCTGAAGAAGAGTTATATGCTACTCCTTTTCTTGTAAATCCGGCGCCATTTCTATTGATACTATTGCTATTATTGTTAGTACGATACAGATCGTCGCCATGATATCCACCAGAATTGTCGGAAGGAGCGGACCTAATACCAGAAATCATAGGTTTTAAAGGTAATGAAGGAACGTGTGGGTTACTACCATTGTTGTTATTAGATGAAGATGAAAAGGAACTGCTGCCTAATGTCGAATTATTATTGTTATAATAAGTGCTAGTTTTTGGGGAAAATCCTAGAGATTTCGGCGGTGGTGTGCTAGAGGAAGAAATCCGATTATTTCCGTTTATTATATTATTTGAAGAAGATTGACGATAATTATGATTATTATTTCCATTAAAATGTGAATTAATGTTATTGTTTTTAGAATTACTATTATTATTAAAAGTGTAATTTTTAGTGGAGTAAGAAGTGGAAGAAGAAGGGTCATTTTCATTATTTTTCAACGAATCTTCTTGATTTTCATCGTTTTCATCATCATCAGAGCTAAGTGGCTGTTGTTCACTCCATAAAATTTCACGAATCTCTGCAAGTTCATTATGTAAATAGACCCATTTTTTTATGAGATTTACATCCAGAGAAGAAGGATTATCACGTAAATTATTAATTTCATAATGAAGTTCTTTATAAGTTGTATATTTTTCTTTAAAGCGACAAATCATTTGTTTGAGTTCTGATTTGGAGCGCTTTTTTCTTTTGCTGTTGCTGACCAGCCTGCTATTTTCATCAAGGGATCGTTTCTTGGAAATAATCTGTGCAGATGCTTGAAGTTCTTTGGAATTGTTTAGAGGCAGAGAGAATAATGATTTGTGGGAAGAAGTGGTATCCCCTAGAATGGATACACTTGCCAGCTTTGAATATGAAGTTGATGGAGGTGGTCTTGAACCAGAAATTGAAACCAAACCTGGAGAAGAAGTCGAGGCTTTCTTTGCAGAGGAAGACGAAGAGCTGCTATTTACTAAAGGAGAACGGGGTGTTGCATTCTTAGGACTTTTATTATCATTACCTTTTGAAGTATATTCTAAAAACTGACTTTGCTTTTTTAACATGTCTTGTTTTTTCAACTCATGTTGCTTTTGTCTTTCTAATTCTCGAAATTCTTGTTCCTTGATTTGATTCTCTTTTAAAATTTTTGGGTCTATTAGTAGATTTCTCAATGGATCTGACTCCGGGATTTTTAATCTATTAAATGACTTCTCCATATTTTTCAAAATTTTTTCTTTTTCACTTGGAGAATATTTCCAAGTCCAAATCCTTAAATATTGATAAGTTGAATCTTTTAATATATAAAAAACATCATTTGAAGGTTGATCAATATTTCTGCCAATATTGAAAGTTGGAGGCAAGTTGGAATATGTGGGATAATCATCCTCTTTATAACATTCTAACTCATCAGATATAGGGATACCAAACTTGTTAACAACACTTTCCACCAAATCATAATTGTTAATTTTACATCGTTTTTGAATTAAAGGAATAGAATTAGGACCAAGGGCCATTAAATGAATGATTCTATTCTCTGGAGACATTTTAATATTCAAATTGCTAACAGCTACCAAAATTTGTTTTTTAGGAGCCAGTTTCATCTGTTGCGGAGGAGGAGTAGGGCTCTGGTTTGGAATATCAGGAGACAGACTATTGCTACTAATATTATTGCTGGTGGAAGAACCACTATTACTTGTACTGCTATTACTTCTACTATTCGTTAATGAAACTGTAGTACTGCTTAATACATTTTCAGATCCTGATTTTGATCTTTTAATACCACTTCCAAATATACTGATTCTTTCAGTGAGATCAGCAATCATAGTGTAAGATTTGTTTCTGTCATCATTGATCAAATCCATCCCATCGTTGATAACATCTACACCTTCAATATGATAGTTTTTAGCAGAGCTGGTTTGAGAAGGAATAGGGTTCTCAGACATGTAAATTCTTGAAATGGACGATTCAGACAGAAAATTAGTATCATAGGTGAACGAGGAACCATCTTTGTTTGTAAATTTAAAAAACAGCTGGTTATTTTTCACTATTAACTTACAACTGGAGGATTTGATAAATTTGGATAGTAAATCTTCGGAAAGTTTCAAGTTGTAGGCTATATCTGGTTTGTCATTGCTAGGTAGGAGCGCAAAAGACATTTTGTTGTAGTATTGTTATACTGATGACCTGTTTGTCAGACAAAAGCGACGGGAAGAAATGTAATACCTAATATATATGTATGCACATATATATGTTGTGCGAGAAATCCCTGGGAATAGTACTGATAATAAAAAACTTGATGATAGGATAATACTTAGGAGATAAGTAGCAGAACAGCAACACAGGTAGCAGCTATAGTGATAATGATGTAATATGAGAAATGAATAGACAGGGATAACGAGGAAACCAAGGCTATAGCTGGTATGTCAAAGCTTCTTAGTGTGTGCTTGGGTATCTGTATAGCTGATTCTAGTATGATAAATTCGTGATAATATAGCTAACCAATTAGGTGGATAAAGCAGTACTATATTATCTGTATTGACCGAACAGTAAGAGCTTAACTTAGGAGTGAAGGGGAAATTGTTTTGTATGCGTGCAAGTTGCCAAAAGATTGAGGAGAAAATGTGTTTTTTGTTGTTACTGCTAATCAATTGCACACTAGACCTACCCGCCCTCGTGCCGTGCCCTCGCATTTACGTTTAAAGTAAAAACAAATATAATCTGCATGAGACAAGACCCGCATTTCTGGTTATTTTATATGATCTGCTTTACAATTATTAAATGTATGAATGTATTTATAAATGTATGAATGTATGCACTTGACTGAACAAGCAGCTTATTGTTCTCTGTTTAAAAAGGGAATTGGAATCCTAAGTAAACCTCATTCTCCTTCAACAGTTCAAACTCGCTTCTAATCAACTCCTTTTCACCTAAATTACTTACTTTCATTGCCTCATTTCCCACCAATCCCAACACGTACTGGCGAACCATCACTTCATACTTCTTCTCTCTTCGAGCCAATTTATCAAAAATACTCTCTCTTAGCCCAACATTCATCCCTAAATACCTCAAACAGTTCTTTAAATTTACTTCAATATTCTTCTTCAATGCATCCCTCTGTACTTCTCTTATTTGCAAACCTTCAAATCGCAGACTGTACACTTTATCCACATCGATATCCACCCTAGAGATAATAACTTTGACAAATTTACTTATAAGCTTCGATAATTCCGCAGACTCGTTAGGGTTTCTCCTAGCTCTTTCTTGTACCTCTTTCAATGTACTGCTTAACCCATCCTGCGATTTTTTGAAATATGTGCTCATAGTACTTAGCGTTTTCCATACGTCTTCTGGCAGCAAATTACCTTTATTATTGTTATTATCAAGAAATATTTGATAACTGTCTGCCACTATCGTATTCATTTCTGTTTTCACAAATAATGTATCACTAGCTGCGCGATTTCCTATTATATTGTCAACAGTTCCACACCATAAATTATTAAACTCTTCAATACTGTTATTATAATAGTTTCCGGTAAGTGATTTAATAAACGTCTTAGTGATTTCCAAGTTTACTAAGTCTTCCCAACACAAAGGCTGAATAATGCTGGCTTGTTGCTGTTCCTGCAGTACATCTCTATTAGCAATAGGTGGAAACCTTACTTGCAAATCGTCACTTATCCTGTTCAATCTTTTTGAAAATGCATCAAATAATGGTTCAGAATACTCTAGTAATCCTTTAAAGCTCATAGATGAGATGGTATTATTATTATTACTCTCCTGTTGGAAAACTTCATAAGATGATTGAATAAATGAATAACCACAAATGACAGTTTCAAGAACAGTGCTTGGAATAATCGATTCTTGTGATGCAAATTCTTCATCTTTGTTAGAATCATCTGCATAATCATTTTCAATTTCTTGAGAACCGTTATTATAATCACTCCTATCACACTCGTTTATTATTTTTTGTAATTCCAGGACTTGGTATTTCAAAATTATCTCATATAACAGAATCGTTCTCTCAATGTATCTCTTCAATGCATCTGCCAGTAAATCAGCAGTAGTCTCAATCAATTCTGTATAGACCAAACACAAATTCGAATAAAGGTCCCAAGGCACCAATACTTCGTCATTGTTTTCACCTTCCAGGAAGAATCTTTGGTACGCAGTAACTGCCCTTTCATGTTGTTCACAAATAGAATCCAACGATTGAAGTACCAGATAATCATTGTTCACCACTTGCTCTATAGATTTTAAATCATATTTGAAATTCACTGTTTCATCTTTTATAAACTCATTGTATATGTGGAACAATAATCTGCAGGAATTATACATGGAATCTAATGCATTAATTGAATTAAATTGATCAATTTCTGCGGCTTGTAAATAGTATTCATACGCTTTTTGATAAAATCTTAATGACTTAGAAAGATCCAGAAGGGTGAATCTGTCTCCAGACTCCTCTTCTTCTACTCCTTGATTAAGATAATCATCAGAAGTTGTCAATATATGATATTTAGAAGAAGAAGAAGCGTCATGGTGACGCTTTTTCTTATTTTTAAGAAGCGGCTTAACTTTAGAAATTTTAGTTAGTAAAAATTAGTCATTCTATGCAACATGAAGGCTATCAATTTAACCTAATTCAAAACATACAATCGCTCAAAGACATCTTTGATTTTATATTTAATTTTAGGCAAATAGATTTATAAAGGTTTAGCTACAAAGTGCCAATTAGTTCTAATAAGTTCTGTTTAGTTTTTCGGTGTAATTCAATCGTTTGTTCTCTGGAAATTGCAAAATGTGTTTTCCTCCATATTATTTTATTTCATTTGACATCTTTACATCTATAAACCAGTTGTGGCAAGTTGTTATGCGCCCAATAACCGTTTTTTTCCACAGTTTCTAAAAAAATAAAACAAGACATACGCCCTGCATAAAAAGAATTATTGTGTCAAATTTTTTATGGGCGTATCGATTTAATAGTTTGGCGTAAGGTATTTTGATCGAGAAGGCGTTGGCTAACTAATTTCTGGAGTTACAAATTTTTTTCAGTATTATTACACCATATTTAGCAACTTTTAGAAACGCTAGTTTCAAAAAAAAAGCAGAAGAAAATACGAAAAGTATAATTTTACACATTCGATTCTTTATTCTTCTTTATTCTTTATTCTTTATTCTTTATTCTTTATCCTTTATTCTTTATTCTTTATTCTTTATTCTTTATTCTTTTTTCATTAATATTTATATTTATTGAGAAAAATAATTTTAGCAAATAAAAAACAGAAAAAGAAATAAAATAATTGCAGTCAATCATCATGCTTGAAAAGACAAGAGGATACAGTAAAGAAGAAGAAGCGAGATCTTATGCTAATAATAACAACAATGACGACTTACCTCCACCGTATGAAGAAGTTGCAGGTTCTCTGAATGAGGTTCCAGAATATGCCAACGCTAATGGTAACATGCTGCAGAACCAACCAAATTACACCTATGAAACATCGAATGGTGATCCCACCATCAATAGTAATCAAAACAGCAAACAGAATTATAATAATTTTTATCCGGCACCTGGACACACTAATGATTTCATCAACTATGATCCAAGATACAATTTTGGGGTGAATGCGGACTCAAATAAACCGATTGTTATTCCAGGGAACCCTCAGCCCGTGGCTCCTGCCAATGCCCCACTACAACAACAGGTTAGACCTATGCATAACACTAACGCTGTAAATAGTAGAAGAACATACCCAGGAAGAATGAACTCCAGCTACGGTACCCAGTACGAAGAGTTACAAAGAAAGAAAGAGAATGGCCAGTATAACGGACCGTGAATTAAGGGGAAATAATATATGCATTTTATACATTTACATTCTATTTATTTAACTTTCTATACCAATATTTCTGAATTAAGTAATATGGCATCTTTTTTTTGTATTTTTTGATGTAAAATCTGTAAGAATTTCTCACCAAATCGTTCTTCGTGAAATGCAAAATATTTTTGTTTTTCATTATCATTGGCCGGGTTTTCCTTGACCACTCTAAGCGGGAAAATCCATGATATTATGTTGCTTCCATATATCTCATAAATATTTTCTCTGAATGTAGATTTCGTATACGGATAAATAGGCAATCTCATCTCAACTATATATCTATTTCCCTTGTACAAAACATTAATATACGTTGGCTCTTTGTTATTTTTTAAGCTTTTCTTGTTTTTAATACGTTCTATCGTTGTGACATTCAATGCAATGTAAACCAAATGTTGGGAAATCAAAGAACTTAGACACACAATCCAAATAAATGAAATCACCAAAGTAATTGGTAAATTTGGATTAATTTTGATGCCTGCAAGTTCCTTTGATTTTCTATAGTTAACTTGTTGTGGAATGTAAATCAAACAATTTACAAACAAGTAGATGAAATAAACCAAAAAGTTCATAGAAAAATTTAAAAAGTTCTTGTAATTGTTTTTTCCTATAACACTTCCAATATAAACACAATAATGGTCCATTCTATAAACACACCTTTTCAACGAGCTTGAATGCCTAGCTCTTAATGGCTTGACAGATCTGCATTGTGCACAATAAAATGGATATCCGTTAGAGTTACAAGAGAAATATTCGGGTGGCATTGAGAATTCAGAGTCTTCTTCTATTGGAACTTTAACTCCCTGATCATTAAGTGTATAATAAGTCACTAATTTGTAAGCTTTGATTTTTTCATTGACAAGTCCAGCTCCATTGACGAATACCATTAGCCAATTGCCCAACAAGCAACTTATAATCAAAAAATAGAAGATTAATAAACACGCTACTGTCGCTCTGCATTGCCGAAGTTCTCTATGTGAACACTGAATCACTATTTGCTGAACAAAAACATATGAGCCGTAACAGAGTCCTGCAAAAACTGTTAAGGGTATAAGTACGTTGAAAACTTGTGAATAATAGCGCCGCAATCGCACTATTGTTGATGGCTTGATGCTGAGAATCTTTAGCATCCTATTAGGAAAACCTTGTATTATAATTATCGCTGAAATGTCATTTATAATTGAAAAGAGCAACAACAAATAATTATAAAATGATTGAATTTTTCATAATTAGGCAAATGATTAAATATAATCAGAAGCAAAGTGAAATAAGTTAATAGTTCCCTTTTAGGGGACATCCCGGGGCACGCAATTCATGATACATTAAAAAAAAAAAATCAAAATTAGCAGAAAACTTGCAGTTAAAAAAAGTCCATAAAAAAAGATTATTTTTATGTTTATCAAGACTGGCAAGTGAATGCTATTTGTAACAATAGTTTCAATCAAGTAGCTGGATCATTTTTACTCAAGCTACAATTTATCATATAATAGTTATAATCTGATAATAACAACCATAAAGTAGTAATATAATAATGTCAACTCCAAGACCTAAACCATGGGAGGTCTCTGAAGGTACTTCAGCTGCAACAGTTAACGAAGTCAACAATACTCCACCAGTTTCTGGTGCCTCAACTCACAATAACAATAATATAGACATTCCATCAGTCGACTACTCGGCTGAAGAAATGAATAGTTTTAACAATGGTGGAATGAATAATAACGACATGTATGGTGGTGCCGGATACAACAGATATGGGTCTTCACTTCATGGTGGTGGACTCGGATATGGGGGTGGCTTTGGATCATTCGGAGGATACGGTGGTTATGGAGGATATGGAATGAGTCCATACGGTATGATGAACAATAACATGATGATGAATAACGGATCTTTTGGGCAACTGACGCAAGCTACATTTCAGTTGATTGAAGGGATAATAGGTGCTGTCGGAGGGTTTGCACAAATGTTGGAAGCTACTTATATGGCCACCCAATCTTCATTCTACACCATGATGTCTGTTGGAGAACAATTTGGAAATCTAAGAAATGCCTTAGGCCAAATATTTGGTATTTTTGCAGTATTGAAATACTTAAAAAAAATATTACATAAAATTACAGGCTTCAAAATCTTTAAAGATAAAGTTAAGTATTCAAAAGAGGAATTTATAAGATTTAGTGAAAACAAGGAAAAGAAAAAAAATATTTCCTTAAAACCTTTGATTTTTTTTATTGCTGCTACTTTTGGTATTCCTTATTTGTTGAGAAAATTATTCACTATATTAATGAAGCAAAATCAATTACAATCAGACCGTAGTAATCAATTAAGGAATCCTAAAACAATAGAATTTTGCCGTGCTTTGTATGACTTTAATCCAGAAGATCAGAAGATGGAACTACCGTTGAAAAAAGGCCAATTATATGCCGTGGTTTCGAGAACTGATTCAAAGGGGAATCCAACGAAATGGTGGAGTTGTCGAAATAAAAATGGGGATATGGGCTACGCCCCTTATAATTTCTTGGAAATTATTGATCGTAGTGCATTGAAAAAGAAAGTTGAAACTAGTCAACCTTTAGCTAAAGTAACAAATGAATTTAATCAACTTTGATTATTGCTTAAGGCTTTTTCTTTGTTTTCAAAAGACTTTCTTTTTTTTTTTAAATCTCTTTCGTTCATCTTTTTTTCCAGTTCATTTATATATATCCCTTTTTTTTGTATTATTAGATTAAGTGGATACATGTGTCATTGCTTTATTATAACCCTTGTAATTATATATTCGTAGGAATTCTCTTTTTACCTTTGTAATGAAATGTAATTCCATGGTTCATTTATTTTATTCCTCAACGAAGAGGGAGAACTGTCACGCATACCAATGGAAGAAAAAAAAGTAAAAACAAAACAAAATGATAAACATACGAAACAGTAACAACTATTTTATTGTTTCTATTCAATAATTTTTATTAAAAAGGAAAGAAGTGAATAATAGAATTATATACAGGAAGTGATAATGAGTCTATATGAATCAATACTGAAACAAAAACTTTCAAATGCAGAATTAGAAGAAATAATATCCAAAGTTGAAAAGGGGGAAGATTTACTCTTTGATAGCGAAGAAGACCTCAGTGATACTGATACATTAGATATATCAGATACGGAAACACTTAATCAAGTATACAAAATAGCAGATGATAAAATGCAATCCGTGATACGAGAACTGTATGATTCCAAAGTACAAAACTCACATTTATCTTTAAAGAGTTTTGTAATATTGAGTGCATCTGTATTTTTCCTCTTCATAATTGTGGTGTTCTTAGTCTTTCGGAATGATGGTTGGACTGAAGCTGTTATGAACTTCCCATATTTTAAAAACTCAAAAAGACAGCCTCTTTCTCTTTCAAAGTCTTTGGAAAATGTATCATTTAAAGGAGATATGAGTGAAATTAAACGATCACTTCAGACATATAATATTGAGATAGAAGAGAAATTGAACAACTTACAGAAAGATTTTAAAAATGAATTGAGTAAGCAAATATCAATTATTAATACTGATTTGATTGAATTGAAGGATTTTAGAAAGAAAGTTGAATCACAAGTCAACATAATTCATAGTAGGTTTGATATTGATAATCTACCACAGTATATTCCTGTGTTTAAATCTACAAATGGATCTTTGGAAATCATCCCTGAATTAAAGGATCTTCTTAAGGACTATATTAAACAATACGTGTCGAATGTATTATTAAATAACTCCACTAATGTTGAGCTCCAGAGTTCTGAAAAGCTATATAAAAAGTACTTGGATGATTATTTCTTACAATCTAATAATACGGTATTAGTAAATTTGCGTCCTTTAGTAACAAATGATCTTTTTAAAAAGTTGGATTATGACTCAATAGCATCAAAACTTACAGAAAAGATTTCTGCTGATAAATTAGTTATTAGCTCAGCTACAGAAGTTGGACTAACCTCTCTAATTAAGAAAATATTAAATTCGAAAGATCATGAAGACCATTTTAATTTTGCTACTTATGAAAATGGTGCTAGAGTTATTTCTGAATTAGTCTCTTCATTTGATTCTTTCAACATTACAGAGCTTTTTCTTAAACAGTACAGTTCTTTGAACAATTTCCACAGGAAGTTTTTCAATTTCATATCCATGGGATTGTTCTATAATGCCAAGTTTTCTCCAATTTCAGAAAATAAGAAATTCCAAGATAAATTAGTGTTGAATGCTTACCAGACAATTCTTCCTTTAGGATTACCAAAAGATATATTATTACAACAAGCAGATTATAAAGTGCCTACACAGACAGGTGTAAAAACGTTTGGTATAAAGTTGCAACATCCTATTTATTTGAGTGATGTCATAATTCATTATCCAAAATACTTGGATTCAGCATCAACAGTATTTTCAGCTCCTAAAAAAATTGCTATCTGGATCCGCTTAGCCAAATTTGAAGCTGACTTCGACAAATTACAGAAATATCTTTATGAAAAAACAAAAGATAGATATTCATATGTTTTGAATTTGGAAAAATTAAAAGAAGATGCTAGTCAAGTTGGAAATAATGAAATTCCAATGAAAAGAGTTAAATCTGAAGAGGAAATCATATATGAAAGATTCTATGAATCAAATTTCAATTTATTCGAAAATCAATATGTCAAAATAGGTAACATGATCTATGACCAAAGGTCAGAGAATTCTGAACAGACATTCGATTTATTAGATAAAAGCTTTAAAGCTTTGAAAATCCAAGTTGATTCATTATTTTTCTCAATAGAAAGTAATTATGGTAATGACAAATTTGTCACTAATCTTTTTAAACTTAAAGTTCATGGTGTTAGTGAATTTGATTTATACTGTATGAAACAATTACTTTTCAACGAAGAAGCTAGAGATAACTATGATTCAGTAAACCAGGATGACTTAATCAATATGGAGAATTTGTTCAATAAGAGATTTATCAAGAATATTAATTACATATCTGAAGGAACTAACTTTTCTGCTACAGAAGCTGATACTGCCAATAGAATAGTGATAGATGATGAGAATATTGACTATTTTTAATTGTTTCATACATTTTCAATATAAAAGCTTGCTTTAATTTTTTTTTTTTCATTCGATTTAAGATTAATTAAGATAGATACATTTAAACAAAATTCTATGATACAAAAAGAAATATCTTCAATAAATAATTGTAATCATAAGAAAAGCGACAATCATAATTCATTATGTAACGCTGACTTTGGTTTCTTCGTGTTACCACCGTGATTATCATAAAATTTTTTAAAAATAAAAGTTAGCAAATTGATGGTATCAAACAGAATAAACCCATTAGAAATATCAATACTTGACCTTCCTTCATATTGGTATTGTAATAATTCATCCAAAGTTACTTTAGATAAATTATTAATATTTGAAAGTGTACCGGTTGCGGCATCATTTTTTTTGATAATCTCGATTTGAAAAATACCTGCAATATCACAACTAAAACCAAAATCTGCTTTAAACATATCCAAATTGCTTGCACCGCTAATAGAGAGCAAAATACCTCTTTCATGCAAATATTTAGAACTGTATCTATAACTTCCAAAATGTGGAACTTTCCCCCTTCTCTTTAGTGCCCACTGATAATAATATTGTTTCCTAAATGGAAGTAATAATTTATTTTTGCCCTTCATAGCTTTCTTCTTTTTAACTGTCAGCTCCTGCAAATTAATAATGGAATCGTGAATATATTTTCTGTAAGTACTCATTAAATTTTCCAAGTAGCTTTCCTTTTCATCTAATGATGTCAACGCTTGCAAAGAAATATTAATTTGTTTTTTTCTCTTTATTCTTTGGTCATGCTTGAACTTGATATCTAACCCAATGTCGTTTAACAAAGCTTGGAAATTATCTCTTCTTGTAATCTTTTCCATATTTTCGAGTTGTTGAATAACTTCCAAACATCTAACCTTCAACCTACGATAATCCATACTTGAGATATCCTTGAAAAAAGCAGATTTGCTAAATTGATTCTTTGCTGCGTCAGCAATTTCATCATCAAAATCAATGATACTATCATCATTATTGATACTATCACCATATTTATTTTCATGTCGTTTATTAGTAAGTTCTGCTTCTTCTCTTTCCATGTAAAGAATATGCTGAAATTTAATTTCATCTTGTCTTGTAATATCGGACGTAAGTAAGGAAAAAACATCTTGTTGTTTTGTTTGTACACGCATCATATATAGAAGACATCTTTTGGCATCAAGAAACAAAGTTTTTGTCTTGACTCCGCTGAAGCTTGTAACAGATGGATTCAAAAAGATTTTAACGGTGGCTTTTGACATGCTTTCAAACGAGGCAGTTTCAAGCTTATTAATATATTCCAATATTGGATCAGTCGGAGATGGTGATAACACATTCCTATTTTTCAAAATAAAATCCTTCATGTCTGATAATTCAAACTTCTTTATAGTTAAAGTTGGCTTGGTGCGTAAGCTTAGATCATGATAGATTGTAGTTTTATAAGTGCTTTCAAGATCACCAGAAGTCATTACTTGATTCATAATACTCTTGATAGAAGAGAAGCAAGAAGTGATAAATCCATTCAAGGGACCATAATAGGTATCTTGTAAAGAAAATTCTTTAAGAGAGGCAATTTGTAATAGCACCTTACATAAATATCCCAAATTAGTTTTTAATACGACCGCCTCGTTGGTACTAAAAGTAATCAAAGGAATCTCGTATTTTTCGGGATCACTCATAACTTCCGTGACATAATTTTCCAATAACATATTCAACGCAAAAATGTACGCCTGTTCTTCATTTAGGATTGATTTAACAGTATGGAAAATATGGTAACAAATAGCACGAATGTATTTTGGCAATATTTCAATGTTATCCTCCAAAACAGATAGCACATTAAAAATCCAATCTCTTATCAGATCCAAATTGTTAATGTATTGCTGTCTCGTCTCATGGTCTTTCAAAGCATCTTGAACATTGACATTTGCTGGTTTTTTGGATCTCACGCCAGTCTCTAACTCTTCTTGCATGATTAAATCTTGATAAATTAATAATGGGTCAGTCTGCATGGATAAATTATCGATTTCGGAAATTCTTGTAATAAGACCACCAAAGATTTGTTTAGCTAAAGCAGTTTGGGCCTTTGTGGCAATATAGCTCATAAGCAATTTTTTCCATAAGACATTGACTGAATCAACCTTGAATTCGTCAAAATTCAATATATTCATAGAGCTTAATTGATCACTAATGGCATTGATCAATAAATTGGTGAATAAAAACTCATTTCTTTGTATAATACCATCATTATAATTATTTTTGAAATTATAAATGTTGCCTGCATTAATATTCCCCTCACTATCTGAAAAACTATTGGAAATATTGAAGCAAGCTAAAACTATTTGTTGCAATTTTGTTTTGGAATTTGTTCGGTTGTTAAATGCACGGAACATTCTAATAAAATATTCTGGACAAGTCTGTAAAACATAAATCAATGATTCAAATACCTGATATTGATTATCTTTAGTAACATAACTGTATTTTGAAACTTGCTTAAGTGATGCTTGCGCTGGTTTAGAATTTATTGTGACCTTCTTCTTAAATTCTGCAAAATCTAATCCCAAGTATTTGTTCTTATGTTGAACTAATTCATCTAATGTTAACTTATTCTTCACCAACAATTCAATTTTACCATCTAATTCATTACAATGTTTTTCTAAGGCTGCATTTTGTTGTGATTTCATTAAGATTCTATGATTCAAATTTTCCAATTTAACCTCTTCATCAAAATCTCTAAACGTATCATTCAATAGATAAGCAAATTGCCTAATAACATTCAAGGAGGGATTCTTGGTATTGATCAATTGTTTGTAAGCATCATTTTGGTTATAAGCACGAATATAACTTTGACATTTAATAACTGTATCAATGTTTCTCTGATAATAATCAAGCATATCGAATACTCTCTTTCTGGTTGAAATACCTCTAAATTTCGCTTGCAATTCAGAAATTTCAAAGTCATAATCTCTCAAGTTAGTAAGGTTAAATTCAATATCAAGCCTGTAAAGATGACCTTTGATGACCGATTGTAGTTCAATAATACTTTGGGATTCGATTTGCAAATCATGCCTGAAAAACAACATATTTTTTCTAAGAAGAAACCCACGAATTCTTGAATTAAAATCATTCAATAAAATCTCTGAGTTAAAAATGTTTGTGATAACATTGGAAACAATTCTTCTTCTGGTAATAACACCTCTAGAAATTGACTGAATAGCGGATATCACATGTTTATATTGGTTCAAATCATAATAGCAATTCTTATATATTATGCGGGAAAAATTACCTCTGATTTTTGATTGCAATTTGATAATACCAGCATCATGATACTCAACCATTGACTTTTGAACATTGACTTGAATTCTTAGCTTATTACCTCTTATAATGGATTGAATTTCAGTCAAAATTGGAATAGGTATATTTTGCAAAATGCATTTCAAACCATTTCTTAAAAGTACGCCTCTAATTTGAGCTTGGAACTCATCTACATTATCAGAATGAACTGAAAGCTTTTTCAATCTCTTGGTGAGTGATAATCTTAAATTATTACCTCTAATATGTGCTTGTAAAATTGACATTTCACCAGTAAAATCATCCACTTTCAAAAGATTACAGTCCAAATTAAATCGATAGATTTCACCTCTGATTATGGATTGCAATTCAACTATACTAGATCTGTTTCTTCGCAAATTTTTCAAAATGCGTTGAAATCTTTTTCTCGTTACTGCTGCTCTGATTTGAGATTGTAAATCAATAATGCTATTTTCGGTTTCCATTAAATCTCTTGCTTTCTTTACAGAGCTATATTTTATTTTTCTCAAATATCTAGATGCTCTTTTGATAAATAATCTCTTTCTTATTATAGATTGTAACTCGACGATTTCATCCTCATACATATTCAATAATGTCTTCTTAATAAACACTTTGTACCTTGACAAGAATCCTCTGCTGATTGATTGAATAATAACAACGCTTCTTAAAATCTGATCAAGCTCAGTCTGATTGTCAATCATAGTATTATGCTGGATTACTGTCATATCAGCAATCTGATCATCTCTAGTATAATCAAAGGTATTATCCATATTATGGAAACTTTGCTGCATATAGTATTCCGGGTTTTCCACGATTGATTTTTCATGCTGAATATATGAGTTATTATATAAATCCTGCATTGAACTATTTTCATCTTCTGTATACTCGAGGATCTGCTCAGTATTTGTAAGTTCTTGCTGTCGACCTTCCTCTTCTTCACGTATGAAATCTAACTGTTTCTTATAAAAGTAGGTCTCACAACTTGATTCATTAGGAATAGATATTTTTGCTCTTCTAATGACTTTTTCTTGATTTTTGATATCAGATTCGCTAAAATGAATCTTTCCTACCAAATTTTGTAATTGTGGAGAGCCCGGTTCTCTGCTAAGTAAGAAACAGGCGTAATAAAGGGAAAGTACAACTTTAGGAATATTTTTTAATTCATATAAGTCTGTTGCATCAAACAAAAAATCTTCACCAACACCTAATACCGTGATAAAGTGTAAAAAACATTCGATATTTTCCATATAAACGTATTCGCTATTCAATTTCTTATTTAAAGATTTGGGAGCTAGTTCAGGCATGAAATGTTTTGTGAATTTTGCCAAAACTATTCCATTTCGTAACGACTTGTCAGCTAATTCTAATGCAGTAGGAATTTCCTCCTTGATACAATCTTCAATAAACTGTTTACATTCTGAGATACGACATAAATATTCGTAACCTTGATTACCGATAGGAGCAGTTCCTTTTGCTTCTTTATTGACCTTTTTTAAAAAGACTTCTTTATTTTTTCTCCTTTCTTGAAACGACACTAACTCATCAAGAAGTATATTTCCACTGCTTGCGTTGGTTGTGGTATCGTTGAATAAATCGGTGGACAGCGTCTTTGTAGGCGAATATCTTGATTTGCTTGGAGAAAGCTTCGTTGGAGAAGACGATGTCTGCGCTGATGAATATTTGGCAGGAGAAGAGGATCTTATGGGAGATGACCGGTTTGAGACTGTAGTAGCTATACCATGTGAGTCATTCTGCTTTGCTAAGTTTTCCAAATACTTAGCAGCTATTCCAGATGCCATTGCTTGTGATAAAAGAATAGTTGGATCAAAATCGCTTTGCTATTGTTTATTAGCTTTGTTTTCGGTTAGTATTGCTAGATAGTACTATGGTAAGCAGAAAAGAGGTTGGCTTAGCAGTTTATTCGATAAAGTATATGATTAGCTATTGTAGATGTAAAATTATTGTAATTTACGAAAATGAATTAACAATATTGAATCAAAAAAAATAAGTACGTAATGTTTCCAATCAAGACAGGATTTTGGATGAGAAATCGCCATGGATCGCATCCTACTAAAATCAAAAATTTTATGGAAATGTAAACAAAAACAAACAAAAAACATAAACAGCCGCCCACATAAAAGCCATTAAAAAAAAAAAAGCACTGTTATCATGTACTAGATGCCCTGTCATACAATCAATTACTTCACGTGCCGCACGTGAACCTTATTTGCTTTTTTTTTTGATTTTTTTCTTTGGTGCTGCTCATCGAGGTTTTTTTCGAAAAATTTCGAATATTTTCTCTCGACAAGTTTTAACATATTCATAAACACAAAATTTGACCTTTTAATTTGAATTGTTAGTTGTAAACAATACATATTCCAAAATTAAATAGTACATACATATATAAACAAACAAGCCATAATTCAGATTTAATTATAACAATAATAAAGTTGATTTATATATATTATTATTTGGCAGACATCTTAAATAAATAACATACGCATAGTCCTTAATACTTATTTATTTTTGAATTTGACTTTACTGACTGATCTTGTAGTTAATTACATCAAATCATTCACTAATTCATTCTCCCAATACAATTACTATATGAATAAAATATTCGTCCTCTTTTTTATAATACTTTTCAGAGAATTTGTTTTTGGCCATTAATATTATTAATTCAACTTAATAAAACTGCCTTGCACCACCACTTCATATACTTCACACATAGCATATCCTACTTTTTTGTTTCACTAGTTCATTTTTATCTTATTTATTAGCATAACCAAAATATTTCCAAAAGAAAATAACACTTAATTGGCATGAGCGAAGAGAAAGTTTTACCTAGCAATTTAATCCCTCAACAACCAAAGACTTTAACTTCTAAGGACAAATCTACTAAGAGACTTATTGTTGTCTTATCTCAAGCCTGTTTGGAAACTCATAGAATCAGCACTAGTGATGGCGACAAATTTGCATTGTTAAACTGTGATGATCACCAAGGTTTGTTGAAGAAAATGCATAGACCTGTGGGTGATGTTAGACCTGATATCACTCACCAATGTTTATTGACTTTATTGGACTCCCCTGTGAACAAAGCTGGCAAATTACAAGTGTACATTCAAACATCCAGTGGCTTATTAATCGAGGTCAGCCCAAGTGTCCGTGTTCCAAGAACCTTCAAAAGATTCAGTGGATTGATGGTCCAATTACTTCACAAAGGTACTATTCGTTCAGTAAACTCCAGAGAAGTTTTGCTTAGACTTATCAAAAACCCAATCACTGATCATCTACCTACGAAATGTCGTAAGATTACTTTATCTTTTGATGCTGAAGTTGTCAAAGTTCCTAAATATCTTGAAACTTTAGATGAAGATGAAAGTATTTGTGTGTTTGTTGGTGCTATGGCTCGAGGCAGCGATACTTTTGCTGATGCCTTTGTGGATGAAAAAATTGGTGTTTCCAACTATCCATTGAGTGCCTCTGTTGCCTGTAGTAAATTCTGCCATGGATGTGAAGATGCCTGGGGTATCATGTGATCATTCATATCCATATATTTTATTTTATATATTAATTAGTATTTCATAATATACTAAATTTCAGATATTTTCACCTTATAGTTATTTTGTAATAGCATAATTTGGATAATATTTTGCATCTAGAAGGAGTCGGCGCTTAATATGAGAAATGCTGTGCTGCTACAGAGATGAGAATTAGCTACACCTAGAGTAACCTTACGGTAATTCTAATTTTCTTTTGACTTAATTAACTATTAATAAGATCTAATTGAAAAGAAGTTTAGTTCTACCGTTGAGCTTGGTAAAATGAATTCAGGATTCATTTTTATTTTATTTTTATCTTGTTAATATATCAAAAGTGAAATTGCCTTGTTATCCAATTGTCAAGAGTTGACCTTTTTTTTTACCTCTTTATTTATTTCATATTTTCAAGGTTTGAATACTTATCAAGTTGTTAATATTAAGTATTATAATTCTTTTTGTTGTTTTCAAAAGAATTTCAATAGTACAAAAGTAACATCATAAAATAAGAAAGCAAAGTATATTTAAAAACTATAATTTTTTTTAAAAAAAGACGATAAATACCACGATATGTCTTTTATTGAAGCCCCAGCTGTCTATACACAGGAGATTTACTTAACTTTTGCAACTTATATTGCTGAATCCCTAGGTTTAAAGCATTTATTGGACTTTCACGTAAATGATGCAAACGTTTTACCATTGACAGAAACCCCTTCTGCTTTTTTTGTAAGAAGAGATAGAAAGAACAGACATAGAGCGGTTAATGTATTTAATAGGGATGGAGACAAAGTTTATGTTTTTGAAAGAGAGAGTCCATTGAACCCAGTTTGGTCATTAAGGGAATTGCCAAGTAGAAAAGAAATTGCAACTATCAAATGTGGTTATTTTAACACATCAGTTGACTGGCATACAAAATCCAAAGTCCAACATCGTGAAATTATTAACGAGAATAGCAGTATCTTTGGCGGCAACTTTAAGAGCTTTTTCCTTGATGATGGTGCTAAGTATCAATGGACTAGAGGTACAAAATTCTTGGAAAAGGTCATCAACCCAAATGGTGGTGAAGAAGAACTCAGAGAAAGAATTGCAAAAGTTAGATTAATGAGACAATTCAAATTTGATTTCGAAATATTAGTTGATGAAACAAAGATTGATCTTGAATATGCCTTGGCTACTGCTTTTATCTCAATGATGGTCCAATGGGGTGTTGGTGATTCCACAGAAACTCGTGGTCCAAGTTTCGTTGGAAACTAAAAAAAAAAAAGGTACTAAGCATGAAGATTCAAGATTGTAAAATTTTGATTTACAATATTTCGGTTTACAATATTTCGGTATTCCATTTCAATATATATGTATTTTTTTTCTCAGATTGATATAGATCTATATTTGATTCTGGAGAGAGTTTATTCTATCTTCAACGTAAATATATGCAAAAATATTATTATGTGAGCTATTAAATTGCCTGGCGGAATTACAATGTGAAACTATTTAGATGAAATTAACAGATTAGTTTAAAGTATATATTTGTCATATGTCATGCATATCACGAGTCAGATTTGATACACCATAATAATATATTACATATCAGTAAAAGCGAACCAATAAAAATAAAGGCAGCTTGTGGTAAGGTTTTAACAGTGGCGCCATATATCCATAACATTGTTGGCGTAATCACCATAAGAAACAAATTTTCAAGTAGTGAAATAGCACCAAAGAATTCACCAACTTTAGTTGAATTTTCCAATGATTCATTACCATCGTTGAAATCATCGTCATTAGCATCACCATTATTAATCTCTCTAGAGAAGATATTAGATTTACAAAGCTTCACAAGAACGTGATGACTTACAGGCATTCCTAATATTCCAAATGATCCGACAATGATGGCAAAAGTGACATGAATTTTGTTTGATGCCATAGATAAAATGCAGATCTCTAGTAAAATCATAAAGGCAGAAAATCTAAGATTGAAAAGATCCAATGAACTAAGTAGATCTGAATACTTGGTGCTTGATATATTTGTAGAAGTAATGCATCTTGCGGTGAATTGATTATAAGCTGGTATAACAATAAATGCTTGAATTGCTTTTGTGATACCAGTTGTCATCAAAAAATAACTAAGATCTGCCGATTGCCAGCTCAACACATATGTGAAGTACAACAACGTTACTTGGATTACTGACACCGTGACACACTGCATGACACAATTATTTATAAGAAGAATGAAAATTTTCAAGTTTTTCGTTCTCGCTGACTGTTTGAAAGCTTCAAACTCTTCATTGATTTCGCTGCTATTATTGAATTGTTGAAATGGTGGGAATCTAACTTTGATTCTGAATAATCTTAATGCTTTTGTTGATTCCGACAAGTGCTGAAAAATGGATTTGGGTTCGATATGACCGAGACTTGCAATAGAATTGGATATATTTATGGTATTATTTGTGTAATGAACTTCTCTTATAAATATCATCACAGCTATGATTAACGAAAACATGATGGTCAATTCAATGTATAACGGAATAACATTACCCATTTCTGGAAAACATTTTTGAAGAATTGTATTGATGGTTGGTCCCATGGCAACACCAACAAAGAGAGATCCCATAACTGAACTGAGAGCAGATACTCTGTCGGCTTCTGTGCTAATGTCAGCAGCAAAAGTTCTAATTGTACTCATGAAGGATTTCAAACCACCAAATAAAGCATCCATACAAGAAGCCATAATGAAAAGAACAACATTGAATTTGTATTCTCCACTAAGAATAAGATATGTGCAACATGCTTTTGCTATGAATAAAAACGTCAAAGAAAGAACCAAAGTGATCTTTCTACCATATATATCTGAGAATTCTCCAATCTTTCCGGCTACAATCAAACAAATCAAAGACAGTAGAAACATGAAGATTGAGTTAATTTGAGAGTTAATTTTTTGAGATGATTCAAAATCACAAGAACCATCCCCCAAAGGGCATAGGTCAAAGCAAATTCTATTCAACGTTATTATGACTCTTGAAGAAGCACCGATCCCCATAGCTGTAAAGAATAAAAACGAGATTATCAATATCTTGAAAAGATCCGCTTTTTTCGACGTGAAAATCATTGACTCTGACATTAAAATTCCGTCATGTTCTAAATCTTCGATATACTCCAACTCTTCTTCACCATTGAGGGTTAATAAGCTAGTTCTTTCGCTTGCATTATTATCCTGTGAATTAGCCGAATTGATTTTTAAACTTGTTTGCTTTGACATCTGTACAAGATTGCTGCTTCGGAAAATTAAAAAATCTCAATATTCTGGACGCTTAGTTTTTTAAAATATGATTACAGAACTCAAAGTCAAAATAATGAAAATATGCCAAAGAAGAGAAAGTGCATCTTTTATCGAATGTTGTCCATGTAAGAAAAACTGTCAAAACACCTTGTTTTTTTTTCTTCGGTGCTTATTTTGGAGATACAATGCAAAGAAGAGAAAAGAAAAAGTTATATTTCGAAGCCACGCCAAATATGTTGGACCATCCAGCTGCGTTTATCTAAGTATTGAAGTGAATTTTTAAATTACAGCATGTGAATGCTTAGCTGCGGGCAGTTAAACTGGATGGATTATGAAGGCCTAAAGCGAAGAGATGAGATGACTTGCTGCTTGCGATTTCAAAATATGATGTCTTCCCGCTAAAGTCCGTTACATCCTTTGCGGACTGCTCTTTCTGACATCTTGCAAGTAACATGCGGGTAACCGGAGCAGCAATTAAAGGTCACATTACTAAAGTAGAGATAATAGAGATAGTAGAGATACATTGGTATAAGAAGTATGACTACACACAAAATTCTCAAGCAGCTTTCTAGTATTACTACCAAAAGAGCTCCAATGGTATGGGAGTGAGGGCTATTGTGTTGAAATTACTATGCAGAATGTAAATTACCAACATGTCAAAAGGATTAGCGATTATATTTAAAAGTGAGGTACGGATGGTCCTTCAGGCTGAAAAAGTACGATTACACTCACATTGGAAAAAAAAAAAAAAGAAAGCCACTGTAAAGGGCAAGCAAGAAAGAAAAAAAAATTTGAGAGGGATAAATATTAGGTAGGATCCAGATAATGGATTCAGTGGTTCACCAAGAAGTATACATATTTGAAGAGAATACTTTTGATGTTACTATTTAATCTTTTTGCTAATTATATCGAATAGTAAAATAATATTTCAATATACATTATAAAAATGGGTTGGTTCTGGGCAGATTCAGATGCTTCTTTTTCTTCCTCTAATGGAAAACTTCTTAAATGTAATAAAAGTGACTTGCCTGCTGTATGTCCTATGAGATCCAAGTCTGAGGAAGATGAAAAAACACCGGCAGTATGTCCGATGAGAGATTCTAAAGATGTCTCTGGAAGTGAGAAAATCAATCCATTAAATAATATGCCTACTTTTATTTCATCAACCAAGGCTCCTGGCCAGCAAAGTGAATTGCCAACAGAACGTACTGTTTCTACGATCCCAAGAGGTGAAAATTTGAAAGAAGGTTTTTGGGAATATCCGTCGCCTCAACAGATGTTCAATGCCATGCTTCGTAAAGGTAAGCTAACTGATGATGCCGAAGATTCGGTGGAGTCCATGGTTGACGTCCACAACTTCCTTAATGAAGAAGCTTGGCAAGAAATTCTTCAATGGGAAAAACCGCATATCATAGATGAACAACCTAGATTGTTGAAGTTCACCGGTAAGCCTCATGACTTGTCTCCTCGCGCTCAAATGTACTTAGGTTTGGCCAAGATTTTCCCGGATTCTTTCAGTGGAGAGCCGCCGTTCGATAGACATGACTGGACAGTGTTGAGAAATATCGGTACAGATGAAGAAACTGGTAAAAAAAAATGGAAAGAAGTACGTTATGTGATTGATTATTACGGAGGTCCTGATAATGAAGAGGGTTATCCAACTTTCTTTTTAGATGTCAGACCTGGCTTGGATAATGCGGAAAACGCTGTTGACAGATTGAAGCACTGGAGTGGGCCTTTAATCTCTAAGGCTTTGGGTACACTGCAGGAAATGTCTAGCTCAACTGAAAAGAAGTAGGGAGTGTTAATTATATTTTTAAGCACACTGGGTATATCTCTATCTACATAACACTCTCTATTAAGTTAATAATTACATTTTCTTTAATATTGTTATTGTTTCATTTTTTTTTTTTGCTATTTTTAATTCATAGCACAGCATACATTACATATATTTTCATCTGCCCTTTAGCGCACATGTAGTTGTGATCTTCATTTGTTTTTGGCAACTTTCTTGGCATATTATACTCAAATCAAACGAACTATTATTCTTTACAAAAAGTACAGACCTATGCAGATAATGATTGAGAGCAGTGTAAAGAAACATAGCATAGTATTTAAAAGGATCAACATATGTACAGAAAAATATGATTAAATACAATAAGGAAAATGAAAAGAGGAAAGGTAACAAGGAAAAAAGTTATTTAAGTTTCATTTTAGTGCTTGGAGATCAACGCAGAAATTTCGTTTGGCAAAATGATACCTCTCTTTTCTAAGGCCTTAAGAACCCTCAAGACTTCAGGACCATAAATAAATCTCTGGGAATTCAAAGAGGATTCATTACCAGATTCTAACAATAATTTTACCCTTTTTTCGATTTCTGGAATCATTTTATCAGTTAAGACTTTAGTGACCATACCTTGGACCCTTTTATCTTTGTTATCTTTTTGATACATGTCCAAACATTTATTCAAGATTGGGTAAAAAGAAAAATTATTAGGAATCATGCCTAATTCAGATATCTTAGATAGGTATTCGTAAGATTTACTTAAATCATTGTCATATGCGTAATTCTTAACCATCAAGTTAAACATCTGAACTTCATTCTTAGATGCGGATTTATGTGTCTTTAAATAGATATTGAAATAATTTTCGATGTGCGCATATTTGTCAAACTTATTAGCATTGTCTGTGGATGCAAATTCACCTTGAATCATTGCGGTTAACATAGTTCTGTTTGGAATGATTTTCTGTTTCATCAACATTTCAAATAATAAACGGCCAGCTGCGACATTAGCACCATCTTTCATTAAACCGTTAAGAATAGTATTATAAGTAACGAAGGATAAGTTGATATTATTGGCTTCCATTTCTTGTAAGAGCTGATTTAAAGTTTCTTCGCTAACAACTTCGCCACGTAATTTAGCTTGAGAGAACATCAAGTTGATAAGAGTAGTATAAGTTGCAATATCTGGATGTAAGTTATACTTGGTCAATAATTGGATTGCCTTGTTAACATTATTAATTTTTTTCATCTTGGTATAAATACTCAAATAGCTATTAATGATATCAGTATCTGGATTAAATTTATGTTGTTCAATTAATTCGGTGAACAAATTGTAAGATTGTTCAACATTAACCTTAGATAACGCAACCAAATAAGCCTTAATAATTTTTTGTGGCATTGGCTTACTTGAATATTCTTCATTTAGCAATTTATTGTAAAGCTGATCAGCTTTATCAAATTCATGAATGTTGCTGAACGCAGAGATTAAAGCAGCATAGGTATTTGAGTTTGGTTTAACATTATCATTTTTCAAAATGTAATCCTCATATAAAGTTTCAATCTTCAATAATCTACTCTTATTTTCACCAAATTTAGAAAATGTAACAATCAAGCTGTTAAATGCTTCAATACTAGGTTTAACGCCTGAAGCAATCATTTCATTCCAAATATCAGATGCAAATTTCGAAGAGTTGTGTTTGTTGTAAATATTCATAAGTTCTACGTAAACAGTTTCTGGTATTTTTTGGTTCGTATCTTTTGAAACAGCTTTTAAGTCATTAAAAATAGAAGTTACTCTATAAATGTGACCATTATCACTGGCATTTTGCAATTGTGTTAAAATTTTATTGTCATTTAAATCAACCATGATTCTTGAACATTTCTTATAGTATTCAAGAACACTATCAATTTGAGAACGGTCTTCCACATTTAATCTATTTTTCAAGATAGAAATGATTTTATCTTTGCTTGGCAACTGGCCGACAGATTGAATCTTGTCAAAAGTGGAAGTGACAAAAACCTTTTCAGGCTCAATCTTATTAGACGAAATATAAAACAAATAAGTAATGAAACCTGCGATTTGAACACTGTAGTTATATTTTTCCATTGAATTATTAGTGGATTCTTTTAAATAGCCCAAGTAAGTAACGTATAATTGTAATCCCTCTTCATAATGACCTGATTTTGTCAAATAATAGATAACGTCCATGAATTCAGTATTAAAAGCGATTTTGACAGTGATCAAGTATTCCAATATCTTCTGAGGAGTGACCAAAGCTGAAGTGAGATCAGCGCTCTTATCATCTTTCATCAATAATTCTTGGCATTGAATGGATTTTTGAATCATTTTCTCCAAAGATTTATTTAAGACTGAAGAGTACATATAGGAACGTTGATACGGGAAACTTTTTCTCATCTGATTCAAGTTGGTGGTCAAAAATTCAAAGGATTCACCCAAAGTAGCCTCATTCATCAATTTCTTCAATCTTTCATCAAATTCCTTCAAGGTGGTGTTAAATTTTTCTCTGTTTTCTTCAATGACTTTTTGTCTATTATGTGTTTTTGAGCCACCAATCTTGACAGCTTTATCACCAACAGTTTCCACCTTCTCAGTAGTAATGGATTTTGGAGCTTCGGTAGAATTAAATCTAACCATCATTTGATTAGCAAATCTTAAATCACTTCTAATCACATTCTTAGATCTTGCTGATACACGAATAGTATCAGCTATCAAGTATCTCAAAGGCAAATTTCTTCTCAACATTGTGAAGCACTTCAATTATTTATTGAGAGATATGTATTTTATTTTATATTATTTCTCTCTCGATGTTGAAAAGATTCTTGTTCTGGGTGGACTATAATAAACGAGGTTTGAAGATTTAGTTATTGTATTCTCAGACTCAAAGAGAGCATTCAATGCTCGAAAAAAAAAAGTTCACTATTTTCAATTTAATAAGCTCCCAATTGAATAACTAACCAAAAGAAAAAAAATTTTTTACTCGAAAAAAAAAAAAAAAAAAAAATTTTTTAAAGAATGAAAAAATTGAAAAATAATAAAAGGGTTTATGCATGTAAGAATGTAAAAATATGTAAATGCTTAAGTATGTACGATTTATTTTATGTAAGAAAGCACGCGTGTAAGGAGTGGCATAACGTTTATTCTCTGTAGTTTCTGTAGTTCCTGTAGTTTCTGTAGTTTCCTAATAAGTATTGTAGAATAAAAATGTTCCCTTTCGCGTCTGGAGGAAAAAAAGAGAACACATTTAAAATGTGTATGAGTTTTTACAGAAAAAAAATAATAAACGTTAAATAATGGAATAGACCATTAACTTCGTTCATTTATGTTTTCAATTTATTAATATTTAATTCACACAATTAACCACACAAATTTAAGTAGTATCAAAATGTTCAGAAACTTTATTTCCACCACCACTAGTGTGGCTAGAAGAAACGCTTCTACCTTTGCCAAAGTTAGAATCTTAGGTCGTGTTGGTCAAGACCCAGTTGCCCAACAAACCTCCGCTGGCAAGGATTTTCTCACATACTCTGTTGCTACCAACCCAACGAAGGAAGGCCCGCCATCCTGGTTCAGGGTCACTGTCTTTGATGGTAAACAAGCTGAGTTCACCAGTAATTATATTAAGAAGGGCGCATTGGTCCATGTTGAAGGTAACATTGTTAATGGTACTTATGAAAAGCCAGATGGTACCACTGGCTACAACACAAGCATTTTTCAAACTGCCATAGACATAATTAGGGGAGCTCCTTCTGGTGAAAAATCAGAGGCTGTTTAAACAATTAATGTGGTTGCTAGAATGATGACTCGTTGGCTGTTGTTATTTCTCTCTTATTAATTCTTACCAAGTGTATTACATAGTTTGCTCAGTATATTTTTTAAATCAGTACAATATTTCCCGATTCTAATGGAGTACTCTGTAGGATTATATATCTATTCGATTGTTGCCTACTAAGAAATGAAGTAAACTGACGCGTTTCTGTAAAAAAAAAGCTAATGCTATTTTCATTTATCTACAAAGCAAGCCATTATTATTAAGCCACGCGTAACACTTTCGACTAATATGTATTTATGTGTTCTTTTTTGCAAAAAAAAAAAGAAAAAAAAAGAAAAAAAACAGTTTATTTTAATAATCAATGCAATTTGTAATCATGAGTAGACCAAGAAAAGCATTTAGTCATCTGAAAGACTATCCACGAAATACAACATGCCGTCACTAACAACCCACAAGTTCAAAAATGCATATTCGCTGATACAATCGTCAAACTGCGATTTTGTAAAACCTCTCGCAATAACGTTATCTTGAATGTCAATTAATGGTAAAGTAACTCTGTTATCAGCACCTTCAATAGAGGCAGAAGCTCTCGCAGCCATTTGCCTAATAATTTGATAAATATTGGTTGTAGCACTGTTGTCTCTTCTTTCCTGATCTAAGTTGTCATCACGATACAATGAAGCTTTGGACACTTCAATTAATCTTAATGCTTCTTCCACATCTGCAAACTTGACTTCATTATCGAATCGAAGTCTAGCTAAAGCTTGAGACATACGCATGATTGCAAGTAATGTTCTTGGAGTAGTGTGTGAGAATTGTTTAATAGAGCCTTCATTTCTCTTAGATTCTTGTCGCATCTTGATATAAGCACCCACTGCAAATTCACCGACTTCTTTTGGAATTGTAGGCTTATAGGTACGGGCCCTAGAAATGAACTGACGGATAGTAAGTGGATCGATAGGTTCATCAGTATCATCTGATGGTGGCGGTGGCTTGTTATGCATGTGCACATAAGCAACATGTTGAGCTAATCTGGTATCATGCTCCATAGATGGAGTATCCAACAATAAGAATAAAACATCGAATCTCGATAATAATGCAGCCGGTAAATTAATATTCTGTAAAGGTGACAACTTTTGATTATATCTACCATATACGGGGTTAGCAGCGGCAAGGATAGAAGATCTAGCATTTAAAGTGGTGTTGATACCAGCTTTAGATATTGAAATGGTTTGTTGTTCCATAACTTCATGAATAGCAGTACGGTCATTGTCATCCATCTTGTCGAATTCATCAATGCAGCAAATACCATTATCGGCCAAAACTAGTGCACCACCTTCAAGTACCATTTCATCAGTTACTGGGTCACGCATAACTGCTGCAGTTAACCCAACACCAGAAGAACCACGACCAGTAGTGTAAACTCCACGAGGAGCGATTTTGCAGATACTTTTTAATAATTGGGATTTAGCCACACCTGGGTCACCCATAAGACAAATATTAATATCACCCCTAATGCGCATACCGTCTTTCATTTCTTTACTAACGCCTCCAATTAAAAGAAGTAAAAGTGCTTTTTTAACGTCATCTTGACCAAAAATTTCAGGGGCGATAGACTTAGCCAATCTCTCATATAAATTGCCTTCGCGACGAATTTCATCAATGCGAGATTCATCGATTTGTAAATCTGTGTAAACTTTCTTGTGCTGTCTGACAAATTGTGCCTCTAAATAAGTATCTGTTAATAAGCCAGCTCTAAGGGCTTGAAATCCAGTATATGGAGCAGGAAGAAAAATACCGGTAACATCAATGGTGTCACCAGGATTCACCGATCTAACTAGATCACCATTGAAGTGAATGTTTAGGGAGCGAGGAATGTGGCCAACTGGGACTTGACTAGCTAGTTCTTGAATACGAATATCTTGGAAAGCCAGGAACTTGCAAGCGCGGGTGCTCATAAATAAACGGCCACAAGCACGGTTACGAATACATTCAGAGGAGGTGCACTCTTGCAATGGAGTAAAAGTACGAGAATTAACCTCCTGGAAGATTTCAAAACCACATGTGTCACAAGTGTAAGCGTTGACCTGGATTAAAGGTTTTACATCGGAGACTCTAGTGACGATACCACGCACCGTAAGAAGTTGGCCTAAATGTTCACCTTTGATGTCTCTAACCGCAAGAGCTTTTCCAGCACCCTTATAAAGGTTTGTTAAGGGGCGGAAGTAAAGACAGTATCTTCTGGTCAAGGAAGGTGGGAACATTTCTTCAGAATCAGCAGATTGCAGTTGAGTATTATTAGTGTTGTCTATGGAAGCTAGGCCCGAGGATGCCAATTCTTCTTGCGCTTCAGAGGCGGCACGCAAGTTTCTTAATTTTCTTTGATTAATAATAACGTCTAACACGTCATCTTTATAGGAGATATCAACAGTTGGCTCAGGAAGGATGCGATCAACGACTTTAGAAAATAGTTCTGTATAACGGGCAGCATTTGAAGTGATTAAGTCAACTAAAGAAGAATTTTTGCTTGAAGAAGTTCTTGTAGAATTATTGAAGAGAATACTTTCCTCATATTCTTTAATATCATCCATATCGATATACAAGGTACTCAATTCACGATTGGCAATCTTCTGCAACAAATACATGTATTTAGGACCAGTACCAATGTTTGAATTTTGAAGGTTTATAGCCAAGTCGTCGATATGGTATCCTGCATCTTCAGCATCGAGTTGATTATTTAACACTGAAGCCGCTGAAGTTTTGAAATGCAAGAGAAAATCAGTGATCTTCGAGGTGACATCTCTGTAATCAACATTGATATGGACTGTTCTTAAGATACTAGCTGATGATGTTGTTTGAATTGCGGTAGCCATTTCCAGTTATTTCTGATTATTTATGAGGTGAAACCAGTATTTAAATTTCGTTAAATGCGAGAAGATCTATAAGGTTTCCGAATGCAAAATTGGTGAAGGAGTCAGATGGTAGCGATACAAAATAGAATGTGGCTAGAAAAGTAAGCTGATGAAATAAAAATTGAATGAATTGAAAGTATTAGGAATAAATTATCCAAGTAATACCGACTATACAATATGAGAGTAAAAACTATAGAGATTATGATGTGTAACACGAAAATTTTTTCCTTCTTTTTATATCTGAACTACTCGCCTGCAAGTATATCTCTTATAAAATGCAAACTCGCAGCAGAAAAAAAAACTGGGAAAATTACTGAAAAGAGTAATATTTAATATTGAAAGAGACGACGCGATTGCATTACCAATGAAAACAAAAAGTACCTCGTGTAGTCCGTAAAAAATCTGAGGCATGCGCTATAACCTGCCAAAACACTTAAGTGTAATTACGAGCACTTGCCTCTAGTTTTTCAAATAAAATTTCAAAACTCTGCATGTATTACTTCTCGGACCGCTTGAGTCATTTGGGCCAGGGCCGGCTATTTTTGTGTGTTTTTAGTCTTACTGGCGTTTGATTGAAATAAAAGTGATCAAAAAATAGCAAAAAAAGTATAAATACTTGTGCAAATCTAGTCTTTTTGATTTAAACTTATTTCTTTTTGGTTTTCAGTTTTTCTTATCTTCACTGGTTGATCAACAAAAAATAATAAGGTTTCGAGATTCTTTCAAATTTTATACACTCAAGCCTTCTACAAATCCATTCTTGTCCACGTCAACTTATATTAAAGCCCAATGTCTTCCCCTGCCAAACTCATTCCAGTACGTATACCGGCTTGCTCGCCTATTTTTAGTAGCATCAATGTTTATTAACAATAATTCTTTCTGTTAGGTTTGGGGTAAAAAAGCTGCTGCTCCAGCTGCGCCATACTCTCCAGGTTTAAAAGTCGGTAACTTGTTATTCGTCTCTGGCCAAATCCCATACACTCCATGCGGTAAGCCGACCGAAGGTTCTATAACCGACAAGGCGAAAAGAGTTTTTAAGAACATCGATGCTATATTGACTGCTGGTAACTCATCCTTTGACCAAATTGCCAAAGTTAACATTTTTTTGAAAGATATGGGCAATTTTAAAGAATTGAATGAGGTCTACGCTGAATACTTCAACAAGGAAGTCAAACCAGCCAGAAGTTGTGTCGCTGTAAAGGATTTACCACTAGATGTTGATCTTGAAATTGAAGTTATCGCTGTTACAAACGATTGAACTCTTGCATGCTAGAATTCATACATTGCAAGTCCAATGTACAGTTTACAGTTATTGGTTAATATTGAAATTTAGAAATATAATTAGTACTTGTAGATGCCTGATGATAAAGAGAAAAACACAAAATATTGTAAAAAAAAAGTAACTTTTTTAGAAAATTAGAAAACGCAATACCAATTTCAAATCATTACTATATGTTTCTTTGCGACAGGAATATCGCAGACATGTTAAAACTCTTTTGTATTAACACATTTCGTTTGATAAAAGGATTTATATTGTATCCATTATCTTTATGTTTTGCTTCTAACCATAAGTTGGTCTATATATTGACACACTAATAAGTTTCTTAATACGTGGAGACAGAAATGTCAACTTCACAAAACTATTATCTTGGTAGATCATGCAAACATCTTTACACAGTTTTGCTTATTGTTAGTTTTGCGCCCTACTATGTAAGTATTGTGGTACCACATATGAATGCGCTTGAAGTATTTATACTTATTCTTTTGTTTGCTGAAGTGTGTCAATAGGTGATATCTTTTTAGAATCTTCTTTTACCCTGATGGCTCAACTTGACGTTCGCAAAAGATACATCAATTACATAACAATTTAGTAAGTAAGAGGTCTATCTAATTCATCTAAATAAATATATATATATGTATATATGAAATGATATAATAATAAATATCAGTTTAGTTGTTGCCGATGTAAATACAATATAAATACGAGAAACCATGCATTTCCCAAAATAATGCTTATAAAACAAGTAGACACACAAGGCATATTCATCAAAATGTCTTATTACTTATTTTGCAAACTACTTCCTTTTGTTTGATTATTAGTTGAAAACCCACTCCTTATATTTCAACTTCTCTACTAGACATAACTAACTGATTGCAATTGTGATTTATGTAAAAGTGTAGCTTTTTAATTTTTTTAGTCTCTTTTTTTCTTTTTCTTTTTCTTTTTCTTTTGTTTTTATCTTTTTGGTTTGCTCAGAAAATAAGATAATCTCAATGCTTCTAAGAGCTAGTTAATTTTGGAAAACATATTGCTAGTATGGATTAGACTTCAGAATCATCCATGAAATGCAACTAGCTCGTATGCATCTGAATTTCACATGTTGAAATAACAAAAGCAAATGACCCAAACGCACATAACATCTTTAAACTCTTCTTGTTGTGCTCATCATATAAATAGTGTAGCTTATCATATCGAATAATGCATGCTTGAGAGTTGCAGCAGTTGCAATTAATAATAATAACACTAGGTATTCTAATATAATAGCAAAAGTATAGTAATTGAGAATGCCTCTTTTAAATTGTGGCTACGAGTCACCGGTGACATCATCTGATGAAGAAGTAGCAGAGGAAATAAATCTTAGTGTTAAAAGAAGAAAGCTTAACAACATAATTGGAAAATCATTGCCAATGAATAATATTACGCAGGGCAACAAGAAATTCGAAATTGAACCAAAGATAAATGATTTGATAAGTAATAAAGATCAATCTTATATAAAGATCAGTAGCATAATTCCGGTTCCTAAAAATGACAAACCACATACTAGCAAGTTTGCAGATCAAATTGACAATCTGAAAAAATACAATAAGACAAATTCTTTTGAATTTCTTATAGGCGAGGAAGGTTTAGTTGACCAAAAGATGAACAATACACAGAGAAAATACAACGCTGGTAAGAACAATGATGATTATGATACAGAAGATATCTTTGAAATACTTAGGAAAAGATCAACTGTAAATTCTAATAAGAGTATATCTTTTAGAGAAAAAGAAAATCTAATAAAGCAGTCCTTACCGAGTTCATTGGATATTAGGGATGACATAAATACAAGCTTTGAAGCTTTACCAATTCCAGATATTATCGATCCTGTCTTTGAGAAAAAACTGATGCAAGCTGGGAAAAATGAAAAGGATACTATTGTTGCTAGTAGCGCACATGAAGGCACCTCCAAAGTTGATATAAGCAGAGAGCAATTTGAAAATGGCATTAAGATGGTTGAGTTTAATGTGAATGATTACTATAATGCTAATAATTCAGAGAAGAGCAGTCATGAGAATATTAATGGCGATGGACCAGGAAATTCGACAGCTGCTCTTAAGAAGTTCAATGTTCATGGAAAGAACCAGTTCAGCAGTTTAGCGACATATGCTCAAGATTCTAAAAATAATGAAGTCTTGCAAGAGAAATTTAAAAGGGAAAAACAATATAAAATTAAGAATAATCAAAGGTATGGATTTTAAATTGTTAGACAATTATATATAGATGATAATAAAAAACTTTTTGAAAAAGCAAGAAAAAGCATCTACTTGAAGGAGTTTGACAACTATATAAAAATGTTGAATGTAGAACTTGAAAACCAATAAAAGTAACTAAAAAGAAAAATCTTGAATAATTCTATTAACTAGAGTTAACATAAAAAAAATGTGTCAATTGTGTCACAAAATAAAATATTTCAACAAATAATATGAACTCGAAAACAAACCAACATATGCCAAAGCCAAAGGGACTTCACTTTGGAATCGTGTCAAATAGCTTCTGACCAAACCTGTGATCAATAATATTACAGAAACGGAGAGATTGAGATCATGACCCAACAATTTCATGTCTTTGTTCTGCAGCGCTGTGTAGCTTCCGTAAGTGAACAATGAACCAAATATGAAGCCAGACATCAAAGAGGCAACCGATCCCTTTGTGAGGAATCCTGCAGTGCCACCAATAACTAACAAAGAGCCCACAATATATCCGAACGGGATTGTAAAAATATTGAAGAATTCCAAAACGACAAGTACCGAGAACGCAGCTAACCCAAGATAAATGGCTAACTTTCTGATGAGCTGTTCTCTTTTCCTTCTTAATAGGTCGGCATTGCAGCTTCTAGTATGTTCATGTTCGTCGTTGATCAAGCTTTCCAAATCATCTGAATCTGTTATGGGATCATAGTCTGCTATGGTCTGTAAGGTCTCCACCTGGCCCGTAACCGGGTTTTCAAATTCCTGGTTGTATATGGTGTTGCTGTTACCTAGGAGCGGCTCAGTCTCTGGGTAGCTCATTTTCGTGAATTATTGGCAGGGGGACAAAACAGGCTGTGTTCAGGTAACCTGGCAATTGTTGTCAGAACCTTGGAACATGTACTGTATGTGAACGATCAATGGCCTGGATACTGCCAGGGCGTTTACTTATGGATGAACAGCAACCGCATCGCCGCCTGGCCTTCAATATGAGTGCTTGTGTATAGGTGTATCAGTAAGCGGTTTCACAAATGTGTGGATGTTTTTGGTGTAAGAATGCTATCTCTCTTCTCGATTTTTGTTTATGTTTATTCTGTCTTCCCCACTCAAAAAAAAGAAGAAGGCCTCTTTCCCCCCAAATCACCGACTCCGTTCGCAGCGCCTGTACCCCCATCCAAGAGATGGCCGTAACCGGTACCATGCATAGTCTATTTCTGTTGTTTCTCCACCATGGTTTGCTGCCCTGGAGTAAAATCTGACCTTCGGAGATACGAATCAGTCATATGTACCTATAAAACAGAATAAAAAAAACCTCAGGCCACAACTACCCACCATAGCATGCAGAAGTGTTGGACAGCCCAGCAGGCAGCCTAGCAGACCACGCCGACCACCCGACAGGTGGCTCTTTCATAGAGCTGCGTGAGAATCTTTGGAGGGAAGCCAACGCTAGCAGCCACCATACCCCCTCTTTTAACAGATCATCATCATCGTTCTTCACACCCACCGCACTTAAGCTAAAATCATGCGCTCTTTTCTTACGGCGGCTCCCACACAAAAAAGGAACATATTCATTTATTTGTCAATGCTGTAACCATTTCATCGCATTAACTATTGTACATCAGCATTTCGGTTCTTCAACCTTTATATTCACCTCTTTCTTCCTTCTAAGCATTTACCTCTGCTTTTGCTCTGTTTCAATAGTTCTCCATTCCTTGACTTGTTTCAATTACTTGTTCTCATAGCCATAGATAGAATATTGCAAGAATATAACACCCCTAAAATAACGTATTAAAGATGTCATTAGCATTCAGAGTTGCACGTCATTCAGTTAGAGCTTTACCAAGGTACGTCAACAATACTGGCAGCAGATCTGTGCTCCCGCCGTTTTCTTGTTATACTATAGTCTACTAACAAATCTAATCAGGTATTCTAATAACTTTAGCCAAACGTTTGCTCGTTTCTATGCCGCTAAGTCGTGGCCTCCGCACACCGTCATCAACATGCCAGCCTTGTCTCCAACTATGGAGGAGGGTGGTTTGGCCACCTGGAACAAAAAGGTTGGTGACAAGCTAGAGCCTGGTGTAGCAATTGCTGAGGTTGAGACTGACAAGGCTGAAATGGATTTCGAATTCCAAGAAGACGGCTATTTGGCTAAGATTTTGGTCGGTGACGGTACAAAAGATATCAAGGTTGGGACTCCAATTGCAGTCTACGTCGAAAATGAGTCTGATGTCCCAGCGTTTGCCGACTTCACTGCTGCCGATGCTTCCGGCGTCACTACAGCAGCTCCAAAAAAGCCTACAGAAGAACCAAAAAAGGAAGAAAAACCAGCTGCTGCCGCTACCTCGGCACCATCAACTCCTGAAAAATCAGTTTCATCATCTAAAGCTCCAGTTGGAAGAATCTTTGCTTCTCCTTTAGCCAAGACCATCGCTTTGGATAAAGGTATTGCTTTGAAGAATATTAAGGGTACTGGCCCGAACGGAAGAATCATCGCTAAAGATGTTGAAAATTATGTTCCTGTTACTGCTGCCCCTGCCGCTGCTGCCCCTAGCTCGCCAGCAGCCGCTGCGCCGGCTGCAGCTGGTACATATATTGACATCCCATTGACTTCGATGAGAAAGACAATCGCTAAAAGACTTACTCAATCTATCCAAACAGCTCCAAGCTACCTTGTTTCCTCGGATATATCCGTCTCAAAGTTATTGAAACTTAGAGCTTCCTTGAATGCTAGCTCCAATGGTGAATACAAGTTATCCATTAATGACATTTTAATTAAAGCTATTGCTGTTGCTGCTCAAAAAGTGCCACAGGCCAATTCTTACTGGTTAGAAAAGGAAGGTATTATTAGGCAATTCAGCAATGTCGATGTCTCCGTGGCTGTTGCTACCCCAACAGGGTTAATTACTCCTATTGTGAAAGATGCTCATGCTAAGGGATTAGCCACAATTTCTAAAGAAATTAAAGATTTGGGTAAACGTGCAAAGATTGGTAAATTGATGCCTGAAGAGTACCAAGGTGGTACTATTACTATCAGTAACTTGGGAATGAATCATGCTGTTAACATGTTCACTTCTATCATAAACCCACCACAATCCACTATTGTTGCTGTCAGTACTGTTTCTAAGAAGGCCATCATCGATAATAGTAGTGATAAAGGATTCAGTTTCGATGATGTTATGACTATCACTGCTACTTTTGACCATAGGGTTACTGACGGTGCTCTTGGTGGTGAATTTATCAAGTCTTTGAAAGAAACTATTGAAAACCCATTATCTTTGATGCTTTAGGTTATAATAGAAATGAATCTAATAAATATATAAATAGTTATCTACATATAACTTTTTTAAGAAACAACTATTTTAAAATGAAACAATCTTCAATAATTTATAGTTTCAGTCTTATTGTACCGGTAATTCCAGTCTATTTTTCTTTTTGTTTTAATAAAATTAAACAAAATATATTAATCTGAAATTTTAGGAAGATGCCCTGACATAATGTGGTATTACTTACATAATTGCTTATCACTTGCATAATTGTGGATCAGATACACAAAGTTACTGATAATTTATACTGAGGTTAAACTATTTTTGAAAAGCAAATATAATTATATAGGAATACTGTATCCCCCTTGAAGTTCTAAATTATATCTTATCGACAGATAAACTACATAGATAATATACAAACACTCAAGATACAAGTTATAATAACATGTATTATTGAGATCCAGTATGAGTTAGAATGTTAAAGATTACTTTGAATATATAAAAGTAAAATTCAATAAAGAAATTCGAACTTGATTGATCATCATTTACAGTTTTTGTGTTGGGCTATACTACTTTGTCTAGTCAATTAATCATAAGTAGCTAAAGTAGCGTGTTTCTGGGTTCGGTGTTTCAAAGTCAGAACGTTTATTATTTTATTATTAGTAAGTGTTGATTCGAACTTGGTCTTTGCTCTGAGTATTTTTTCCCTTGCTTAATTTTATTAACCATATGCATTTGATAGAGACAAATCGTGCATTTCTTGCCTTGTCTATTTGTGTTTCTATGCGATCCGTTTGTACGTTTTCGCGGTATATTCTTTTGCCTTAAATGATGATCTTACGTATGTGAGTGATCTGTAATGATATACCATGTCTTGAAGCTCCCCAATAAAAGTAAAAAAAAAAAGTCACAAAAATAATCAAAAACTTTTCAAAACACTGTGACAAGACAATAATACTATATAAAGTAACCAAATAACTAAAAGTAACGCAAACAGTTGCTATTAAAAAAACTCTAGAACTTTTTTTCATTGAAATTTTGAGACTTGGCATTTATATGAAAAATCATACATCCTTTTACTTGTTTAAGCAAAGGTTTTAGGTTGAAGCAACTGCTTCTTAAAGTAGGTATTAGAGACTTCAGGTAAGACATAGAGAATAAACTGTGTACATAATGTAGTTTGTATACAATTGAGCCTGTACAGACATCACATGAATATTTGAAAATAAGCTGATTCGATTCCCCAGCTAGAAATACAAGAATTTTATTCAATATGCTCTCAATATATTATTTCTGGTTTATTATGTGTCTCAAAATGTTACACTTCTAGAATATCCACCATAAGGAGAAAAAAGTATAAAGTAAAGGGGAAGGTTTTCTGACAGTCAAGTAGTGAATCTATTAAAAACTGTTTTTTACGTCCGGCAATTTCAACATGTACACACATTTGTTATCAATATTTTTCTTTCACCCTGCGTATATATATGCAAGTGTAATTCGCCTATTCGCCGGTTCCAAGCCTATACATATTTCTAGAAAATGGATTTCATGTAAACCAGCCGTTCTTAGACACCGGATTCGATAATGTATACAAAATATTAGCATGAAACAGTGGAGTTCTGAGAGTACATCATCCATGAATATATTTCTATTTTAATTATAAAGTAGGAAAGTTCAAGTCTATTGGACATTTAAGAGAAGTTTCTTTAAATTTAAATCCTAATAAAATCCCTATTCACTCTGACAAGTCGGGCTGCTGAAGCAATTCCGAATCGCTACTATTCTCTTAATTTGAGTTATTCACTCAAATTAATCAGATAAAGTTACAAGATATTATGTAGTATGTTCGTTATTCTATGCTAGTAAAGAAATGAGTTTAAATAGGACCTTTCCATATTTATTGTTGGCAGTTCTGTTTTTCAAATCCCCACATTCCTATTGTGGACATGCATTTATGAGGTCAGATGCTACTTTCGAATACGCAGTCCGAAAAGGATTCTTTAGCTCTTAAGAAGGCAAAGAAATTTAAACAATTTTAAAGTTTAAAGGGCTCGCCAAAGAAAAGTATGTGTATGTATGTATATGTGTACTTTTCCTAAATAGTATAACAAGCTCAGCGAATGCAATTTAATATATCAGAATATTCATATAACTCTAAGCAGAGAAAAGAAAGATCTAGAGAAGAGAATAAGTTATGGCCAATTTTCAACAAGTTAAGCACCGAAATAGTTGTTAAGTTGTACATATATCTGCTGTTACTAGTTCTTGAATATGTTTTCAGCTATATAAGTAGCCAATATTCCTCACTTTGACTATGTCTCTGAATGGTTATCCTTTATATATTTATGACCATATATAATATAAAGCCAAATACAATTAAATATAAACAATATGTTTTCTTCCATACACTTTTTTGTTTTAACTGCAACTTTGTTTGCATCTACAGCCACTGCTGATGGTTACAACTTTGGTGCTTCTTCATCTGCTCAAGCATGTTTGCTCGGTCAAACTCCAACGACTCCGGGGTACGATTTAAAGCTTTATGAGTACGACTTTAATGATAACACTGACTTCTACTCCGATGAGTATATTGATAGGGGTTACCAAACCAGACCATTAATTGCTGAAAAGGATGGATTCGGTTACATCAGTCAATTTGGTTCAGAAGATTCTTTCGATATAGAGAACGGAACAGTTTATGGCATTGAAACGCAAATGACTAACTTCACTGCTGAATTCACTAGTTACTTTTATGCCAAGACATCGGGTTATTATGAAGTTCTTTTTCATGATGTTGATGATTCCGCTGCTCTTTTCTTTGCTTCTGAGGCAGCTTTCGTCTGTTGTACTCCTGAGGAAATTCCAGATGGTGTTTTGAACTATAATATTTTAACCTACAAAGCATGGCACGAAGATGTTGATAATGATCAATTTTATTATCAATACTTGGAGCAAGGTTATTACTATCCTTTAAGAATTGTTTTTACTAATGCTAATGGTCATTACAGCATTACTTTTACTATTACTACTCCTGAAGGTGAAGAAGTTTCAGACTCATCAAGTGGCTATTTATTTTCACCAGCAGCTGTTGAAAGCGGTAATGAATCATCATGCGAAGCAGTTCCTGTTAGTACTAAGGAGATTACTACTTCTAGCAGCTGGACCGGAAATTCCACTAGCATTTCCACTTATTATCCAACTGGAACTGAAGGTGTTACCGTTGTTACACTTATTCCAGACCCAACTACAACCGTTAGTACTTACTATGATGGCCCAACTATTTCTTCTACTTTTGTTACTCCAACGGGTGCTGGTACTTGGACTGAATCTGTTTTCTACCCAGAAGCAACCGTTACTAGTTATGTTCCATGGACTGGTGTTACAACTGTGACTAAAACAACTATAATTCCAGATAATCCAGAAACTCCAGCAACTGTCGTTATTGAAGTTCCAGATGCTATTACTACTACTACTATTCCATGGACTGGTACTGAGACCTCTAGTAGTACAATTTACCCATCTGAAGGTCAGAATGGTACTATCACTGTTGATATCTTGACTCCAGGGGAAACCGTTACTGCTACTACTCTTTGGACTGGCAGTTTCACCTCTACTTACACTACTTTTGCCGCAGAAAATACGAATGGCACGATCACTGTCGGAGTTGAGGTCCCAAGAGACACTGAAACTTTTACTGACTTTTGGTCTGGATCCACTACTTCTTACACTACTGAATTCCCAACTGATTTAAATAGTGAAGTTACTGTACATGAATATGTTCCACAATCTGTTGTATCTGGTGATATCGTTTATATTACTACTTATTGGACTGGTACGTTTACTTCATATTCTACTGTTAATCCAGGTTACAGCAATGGTACTACTACTGTCTTTGTTGATATCCCACAACAAGTTATTACTGAAACATGGACAGGTGTTGTCACTTCTACTACTTTCTACTGCCCATATAGTGGTGCCGCTTCTACCCCGGTTGTTTTGATTCCAAGTACTACAGCTATTCCAGAATCTCCAGAAAAATGTGAATCTTGTGAATCTTCTGGATCTAGTTCTTCATTAATTCCAGATAATGAATCTTCTGGATCTTCTGGATCTAGTCCTTCATCAACCTCAGAGAATGAGTCTTCCGCATCTTCAGGCTCTAATTCCTCGTCCAATAGTTCTACTGAGCCTTCGTTACTTGAAGCCTCTGGCTCTTCCAATCTTTCACCAGATGTTGATATCAACTACGCAAGTGACGGAAACAAATTGCTATCGTTTAAGTTAGTTTCAATTTTTTCTTCCATATTCATTTTCTCCTTTTTGATTTAAAGCTTTGCTTTCTCTACCTAAGTAATTTTACTTTATTTTGTTTTCCATTCTTACCAAAATTTGCCACAAAGCTCGATTCTATTTTAGATTTTCTTTTTCATAATTTTAAAGAAAACTCATGCACTTTTTCTTTTTGGTTCTTCTAATACTTTCTTTATATTTTTATTTAACCTTAAATTTCACCCTTCTTAATGAATGTAGTATATACTATCAATCATCTCATAAAAGTGAACTACCTAACGCCTTAGAAAACTTCTTAGAAGTCTACTGGTGTATTGTTCAAAATATTATAAAAACAATCCCGATATGTTCCTATGAGATAACTATGGAGAGTATAGTGTTATATATGTCTAAGGTTAAGTCCTTTTACAAATTTCACAACACCTCTTCTGGTGATGAAACAAAGGTAAAGCCTGCTAGCATTGTTAGATACAAAACATGGTCGAACTCCATAAAGCGTTTAGCTACTATAACCATTGATGAGTGAAAAAGTTTGAATGCCACCACGCTGCGAAAATTTCACTTGTATGTAAGTCAACAAAACTTGGAATCCCAAATTCGTTCAGAAGAGTTCAAGAAATTACTGAATAGTGATCGCTTATAAACCATTAATTTTATTAATAAACCTACTCCCTAATATTTTTCTACATTTTCTGCTAATTGATTCTATAATTAATCAGCAGACAACTCTACTTTTATTGATGTAAGAAATTGGTGTTATAAGTTGAAATTAGGCGAATCCACTACCAGATATAGCTTATTCCATCAAGATATTGTCTTATTACCTATATGATATCTTGGCAATAATCAGAAATCATTGATTATTGCTTTTAATCATGACTTCAAGTCTGGATACACCAAATTAAGCTTAGATGATAATAAAAGGGAATCAAGCAATTCCCAATTTAAGCAAACTTTGAATCAAGCTGTTTATTTTATTTTTGTTTTGTATATTCAAGAGAATTGTTTCAAAACTTTTCAATAATGCTATTATATATTCTCCGTTATTTGCGGATCATAAACATTTTGTAGTTATGAAAAAAATGAATATATAAAAATTAATGGGTTTAGCTCCGACACTTTATAATAATTAATTACCTCTATTTTTGAGCATTTGAGATGAACAGAAAAAACATTCGGCTTCGAATTCTTGTCTTAACAACTCTTGAATACTGAGTCCACTCAATTCTTCTCTCATTATAATAGTTTTACCCAAAAGAATTAATGAAATTGAAGCTCCAACTTTCTTCAAAATCCCCGAAAGAATCACTATCATTAAGCTTTCATGAAATCTTATTTCTATCGTGATCCTTAAAGCTTCCAATAAGTTCATGTTTGTAAAATATGTATTGATCAAAGTTGTGGAAATTTGTGAATCATAAGGCCAGATAAGCATTAGAATTGGGAATAATTTCGTACTGCTTGCTATTAAGACAGTAGAGAAAATAGCTCCTTTGGAATATAAAATATTATTATTGGAAAGATAGATAACGTATATGCAGCATTGTATTATCAAATGACTAAAAACAAATTCAAAGATGCATTGAAGTGAAAAAATAGCATATTGGATAATAGTAGCTCTCTGTAATACGCATTCGAAGAAATCAGTATGTGGAGTCTTAATTTCTTCATATGCCCAATTTAAATATACTTCAAATAACAAGAATGAAATAGTTAATCGAATTAGTCTCCCATGATCTCGGCACCACTGCCTGAATATAGCTAAGTTATTCTCTGTGGTTTGTAATTGCTCCTCGTTTTCCACCACTATCTCATCGCCAGCACTATCATTTTCATAATCAGCCTCGCTGCCTTTCAATGCAATGTCATCTTTGATGGCTGTATCCAACGTACACACTACAGCTCCCGTTGTACTTGTCGTTGTTGCAGCTGGTATGCCCAGTCCCCGATATATATTTTCATTTTCATTTCCACTCAATAAAGTATTAAAAATTAGGTGTTTATAAGCCCTGCTTTTTAGAAGTAATATATCAATAAACAATATAACGAGATCAAATTCAACATATTTATCACAGACAGCATTGCAATTATTACAATAGTTGAGTTTAACATAACCGTTAGAATATCTTGTGAAAAGACTGGGCACAGGATGTGAACATTCTATGCAGATCATTTTAATATTTTTTCTTCTTCTTTTGTTTATTATAAATCTGTTTTCTTTCTTCGATAATATATATATTTAATGCGCTAAAATGGGCATATTTAAATACAGCTTCGTTCAAGTTAAAGATCACTTAACTTGTGAACTGATGGGGCAATGATGGCTAACATTTTAACCAAACAATCTCGCTTTTTTATTTGTCTCTACGCACGCCTCTGCTTTTGCACGGCCAGGAAACCCTTAGTCTAGTTAATAGTAGATAGATAGTCTTTGCCCAGTATATTTTGATATCTAAATAACCATTTACAATTTTACATGATAAATTAAAATAAATTAGAATATATCATGCATATAGATAAAGCCCCATATAATAAATGCTTGATCCAGATAACAAAAAACAAAAATAACTAGAATATTTTTTTCTCAAAATAAACCAAACCATGACCCAAACTAAATATGAAGTTCATCCATGAATTCCTGTTGAAGAAATCAAAGATAACATACTATTATGAAATAAATGTAATATATATGAAGATTAAAATTAATCAGAACCCAATATCAGAATCCAAAATTTCAAATTCGCTAGACTCTCCCTCTGATTCAGAGCTCCAAGAACTAACTACATCATCACCGTTAGCTGAATGTTCTTCCATATTTTCAGTACTGGAGACGCTCTTTTGTTCAAATAAAATAGAAGAATCTTGCTTACTGATCTTAGGCAAAATCAAAATGGATGAGCTTTTATTACCGGAATTGATACTTATTGGAGTTGTTTCAGATATTTTTTCATAGTTGGAAGTGACCAACGGAGTATCGCTATCATATTCATCCCCAACACTGTTCAAGTCAGAATTAGTCAAACTTACTTTTTGCTTTTCAAGTGCACTAGTTATTTCTTCAATATCGGTTGACTTTGCTTCATCTTCGTTTTTTTCTTCATTCTTCGGGTCATCTTCTTCGTTTTCTGTTTCATTCACAGCTTCTTTAAGGTTTACGCTTTCACAAGTATCAATTGTAGATTCCAGTTCTTCTTCTTTTATAGATATATCAAGTGTTTCAACAGTAGCAGTGAGATCTTCAATTTCACCAGGTTTCACTCCCTTGCTGCGATTATAATCATTAATGATCTCCTTCATTTTATTTAAGTAAGCTTCATCAGAAGAACTAACTTCCACATCTTCCGCATCAACCAAGCTGCATAATTCAGTAAAAAGACTAGATCGAGTTACCAAAGAAGACAAAACTTCCTTTCCAGAAATATCAAGATCTGAAGCAAATTGAATCATCTCTCTGTTGTAGACATTCTCTGGATTCTTCATATTAACCTCATCCATGAATTTGTTATCAATGATAGCGATCATTTTATGAAAACTACGATGGTCGTCATGCTCGACTCCTTCATTGTAACATGCGTTACATAACATGAACTGGTCGCAAATGGCACAATCATATCTAACAGATCCAATTAATTTACTGTCACATTTGACACATACATGCCCATCATCAGATAAAACTGCTGATTGTGTAGCCTTAGATAAAGAAGCACTGAAAACAGCGTTATTCTTAACCAAATTAGCCGGTAACATTGCTTTCATAGAATGATATGACTTGTGGTGATAATCCTCCTTATTTTGGTTATGGCATGACTCACACATATGGAAATCAGGACACATGGTACAACAGTAGCATATACCTTCAGAAATGATAGAGTTCTGTTTGCCTTCAGCACAACAGAAATCGCAATAAATGTTTGGAAAGTTTGGAAGGATTTCAGCCTCCTTTTCAACAAGTTTAATAGACTTGAAAAATGGGCTATGAACATTTAGTGGAGAACAAACCTTAGCAAAGATATGATCAGAAGTGTGCTCTTTATTAGTAAAACCTTTAGCTTCACACTTTTCACATAAATCAAAATCCGCACATTGCAAGCACTTGTAGCGGCAACCTTTAATTGGAGAAGTAAGTGATGCTTGTCCTGTGTAGCATGAATCACAATAGACACCGTGATGCACAGCAGCAGAAAAAGCTTTTCCGTTTCCTGTATCTGCATCAGCCGTAGAAGCCCTTCTTCTCAAATTTCTAATACTGGTACGGGCAGATGGTTCAACAATTTTGACCATGGAGTGTTGAGCATTGTGACCCGCAACAGCGACTTCGTTCCTTTCGCAATTTTCACACAAATCGAAATCGTGGCATTCCAAACATTTATAACGTGTACCAGTAATAGGCTTACTTTGTTCAGTGTTAGTAGGAAAACACAGATCACAAAAGACTCCCCTGTGAATAGCAGTGGACTTTGGTTTTTCAAACTGGTCTTTTTCTTTGGTGGATGTTTCAGCAACTGTGGCAAGAGCATCCTTAATCTGGATGCTCAATCTTTCTTCCAAGCTAGAAATTAATTGCTTATAAGCGGTGGTGACAAAATTCTTAGTGGCGTAATCACCTCCGTCGCTGTTGATGGATTCACTCGAATCATTTCCATCATTGTCGCTGGATTTGGCTGGAGAATAAGATTCAGGAACTTCTTGGTTTTCACTAGGTGACAATACTGAATTGCTTTCTGGAGAATACTTGGATGGAATAGTAGATATCAAAGTAGAAACAGAAGAGTTAGGGGTGCACAAATTAGAATCGACACCTTTTCTGGATAAAAATTCATTAAAGACAGAAGCACGATCCTTGTAGTACTCATAAAGCGGTTCGTCAATCATAACCAAAAGAACACACTTCTTAAGAAAAGCAGATCTAGCCAAAATCTTGTAATCTGAAGAATCATCGATGTCTACGTATTTTCTAGATCTTTTCGACTTTCTGAGCAATTTGATTTTGTGAGATTCACATAAGCCAAAGCACTTTTTCAATCTTCTTTCTAAATTGGCTTTAGAAAGAGCACCGATGGATGCTTTGACAGTTTTTCTGACATATCTCTCCAATCCATGATCATCAGTGCAGTAGAGGATATAAACTAAAACGTCTTTGTTAGATAGATCAGCTGTAGCATGAGAGGACATAGTGTAGCAATATTAATTGAAATTGTTAGGGAAAAATAGTAATAAGAACTAAATTCAACAAGTAATAAAAGGCAAAAATAATAAAAAATAATACTTTGAACAATAAAAAACAACAAAAAAACAACAAAATATATACAAATAATGAGGTATATATATATCAGAGGTAGGAAGATGAATTGTATAAAGGAGATAGCAACTATTAAAATTTGGAGAAGATAAAGGAAGTCAGGGGCGGTTCTATCATAAGAGAAAAAAGATATGACGTTCAAGATAAAAAAAAAATCACGGTAACACTGAGAGAGGTGTGGATACGAATGAAAGCCGACATTACGAGGGTTTACCGGCTAGGAGCCCGCAAGGATTACCAACCGATAGTTAACAAGTATAAATTAGAGTTTGCCACCGGTGGAAAGTCAAAATTAAAGTGAAACACACGCAATGAATGATTTTTTAATGCATATGGATGTATAAATATGTATAAAAGCGCATGTATCATGATATTTTTTAGAAAGGCTTCTTGGTGGCTATCCTGACATGGCAGAATTTAAATCACTACCAATACCGGACAATTACCGTATACATATGTACCATATCAATATTTCCCTTTGTCTTACAGTCTAATTACAATCTCTCAGCTAGATCTCAAAAAATAAACAAGCAAATGGAGGTTGAAGAAAACGAGCTTGTTTACAACCTTTACATATCGTTGAACCTATGTCTCATTGGAGGTAAGAATTTGTTGGTGTCCAGCAACCATGTAGATGATGCTGAAGGCCTGATGATTCAACTTCTCGTCGAGACCTTTGGTTTCGACATGGAGCAGAATATCCGTTCAATCAACTGTGATTCAAAATCATCATATAAAGACTTATTTTCAATAATAGATAAATCCACAGGCGCTATAATACTTCCCGGCAATAAAGATAAAAGAGATGGTGATGACAATACTAGCAATATTGGTGATATAGATAGCGAAAGCGTCGTTTCGGACAAAAGCAATATTTCTTCCTCTAGGATTTCTCATCCTTCTATTCTAATATTCAAGAACCTTGACAAAACTAGCCAAAATTTCCAAGTTTCCTTGCTAGAAACTATCAGAAAAGCTAGCAGATTATCGCACGCTGAATCAGGAGTGCAATTTAATCAGAGAATATTCATAGTAATTGCCTTAGTGGAAAACATAAATGGTAGTGAAACACCCTTATATCGTTATTTGCAGTATAGCTTTTGGTTCAGACAATCCCATTTTTATGACCAACCTGTCAGCTCTTCTAAGAGTTTATCAGGAGTCTCTTTGGCAGGTTCTCGAGATTCTAATAACACCATTGTACCCGTGTCTTTAAAGGATATCTATTCAGGCCGCGCACACATTTTAAAAATTGCAATGGTTCCAGAGATTCGAAGATACATGTATGATATTTTAATTTTTGTGAGGAACCATCGAATGGTTACTGAAGGTATCCCCACACGATTTATCAAAGATATAGAGTTAATGATTCGATGTGTTGGATACATAAATGGATATGAATACATCACTCCGTCCTTGGTGAAGATTGCTTCTAGAAAAATATACCCTTTAAGGATCAACTTGGTCAATTACAGAAAAGAGGTGAGTCTAAATTGGGGTAGCGATCTTGCTTTAACTAAAACTTTTGTAGAGAAATGGGATGCTGATATTGTCATAGAAAATGTATTATCAACGGTTAAGCCTCCGTTGTAGAGCTCCATTTTTTCAATTAAAATTGTTCTACTATATTTTTAATAAAAAAAAAGTATCTTTAATTCATATGCATGTCTGCTGGGTCTATTCTATATAAAATTCATATTTCATACGAAGGCCAACATACTTTTAATCTTGGCCCTGACTTCATAAAATAATTTGGATGGTGATCCTTCAACCGCAAAATCACCTTCATTAATTTTCTTAACACAAATCTTGTCATCAATTACCAACATACCTTCACCTTTAAATTCCGCACTATATCCTGTAAAACTGCTCTTTAACTCAGTTAACTTTATATCCCCAATTGAAAGTTCAGCACTTCGAATATTCATGTTTTTCAATGCTTCTTCATCTATACCTTTCAAACCAATACCCCCGCTTCTCATTTCATCTGCTTTAAGAATGCCAGAAGATTCACCATTTGCATCAAGAGAAACATCTTTTTCAGGGATTTCTGTATGACCATTATTCCCTTTTTCTGATTCTTCATTTTCACAATCAACATCTTTTCTTCTAACAATATTACCAACAATTTGAGCAATTCTAACACCACCTGTAATATGTTGCCACTTAATGTTACGAATAATTTCTTCATCTAAGAAAACATCCAAAGAAGATATTTTCTCAGAGAATTGAATTTCATGATTATTCTTAGCCTGTGTGATGTCAAATAGTTGTTGTTTTAATCCATTGGAAGCAACCACACCTGCACGATTTCTTAAGTTGACAGAATTAAGCAGATCATAAACTAATTTCGATGCTGCGTCATCAGATAGATCATCAAGTAGAATAACTTTTTTAGGCTTTAATAATGGAATTAACAAACAGAACGATCTCAAATCTACAAGACTTGCCAAATCTACATATGAAAGCGCACATTTGGTAAAAAGTGATATTTGCCGTTCACAACGTTTCTTTGGATGAACTAATGGATCAAAATCAACCATCTCATCTGCTTTTTTTGTTTCTTTCTCAATTTTCTTTCTTTTAGAATAAACCATGTCTGTTTCAAATCCTCTTTTTTCACCAACTTTGTAATTCTTATTATGTGTATTATGGAAAAGTTCATATCGTGGATCTTTTCTCGCATAATCTTTCGCATTGATAATTTCACCATAATCGTCGAATTTGGCATTTTTAGGAATATATGGAAACATTCTATTGGTTCCCTTCATTAATCTAGCATTAATATCAAGTGGTAAATTCTCATTTAGGATTTCTTTGGTTTCCTTCTGTTTGGCCTTTTCGTCATTCTGATCATTTTTATTGTTATCGTCATCATCATCATCATCATCCTCGTCATCATCATTTTCTTCACCATCATCAAGAATTTTTTCTTTTTTGTCAATTGTTAACAACATTTGCTCTTCTGCTGTTAAGTTATTATAATTAACTTGTTTCACCAGACTTTGTAATTCCTCTTTAAGTTTCTTATCTGCTTCTCTTCTGCTTTTAACCAACTCGGTAAATTCTACTATGGTTTGAGGATCAACATTCTCTTCATATATATATTTCACCTGCAAGCTAGATTGATATGGAACAGGAACTCCGTCTTCGGCCTTACCTTGATTTCTAAGTTTTGCCATTTTTTCCCAATACAAATATAAGTCATGCGCCAATGAACCTTTCTTAGTTTTTTCAGTTAACAAAATAGTAGTGGTAGGATCATTACACAAATGGCGAAAACTTTCAAAACTTGAACTTCCTTCTTCAAATGATTCACCTGTACAAAAAACAATTTTGGACCCCTTCAATAATTCTAATTCTTCCGGATTAATCATAGTTACTGTAGACGCAGCAAATGGCACTTTACCTCGTGATTGCCATTCCTTTGTAGCAACAGGCGACATCCATTCTAGCATAGATCCCGCATATGTCAAAGTTCTTGTACCTGTTTTGGCTACCAAGTAAACTTGATATGGTGATGAACGAAGGTGATCGTCGATTAAATGCACTAATTCAAGAAATCTAGATCCTAAAGATACAGGAAGAAGAACAGTACCGGAATTTTGCAAAGTTGCATCCACTAATTTTAAAAACTTAGAAACTCTATTTGGATAAGGGATAGGAGAACCAACTTTGGAAGATGTGATAATCACGGATGGTCTTGCTAAAATTGCTGTAGCTGTACCATTTTCCTGCAAGATTTTAGCACCATCCAAATAAGAATCTCTCGAATGGTTCCAAGCTGGCGAATATATTACTTTTTCGGAATTCATATTGAGATGCCAAATTATACCACCTAATGTATGACCAGAGTTTAATGCAGTTAAGGTCAAACTATCCAGTGCAGCCTTATCCTCTTGTTCTTCGTCTTCATCTTTATGATAAATTATTGATTGGTTATGCTTCACTGTCAAGATGCTATCAAAGGCTTCTTCAATATCATTAATTTCCATCTGGTAAGTTAATACTGGACCAACCAAACCACTGGCTCTGTAAGACTCGATTGTTTCAACTCTACCAAGATTTGACACTGGTGATGTACTAAATATTTTGATCTTTTTCATGGTAGCTGTATGCTTCTTATATAAATATGCAAATGCACCAAGAAACTCCATGGTAGGTTGCGAAAGTAATATGATATCTATAGAATTAATAATTGATTCGAAATGAGTCAAATCTGTAACAGTATCCCATCCAGGATCTGCAAGGATATGGATTTTGTTCTCAAATGTTAAAAGAGAACTACGAGTTTTTGCATTAGCTGCGTTCTCAAGAGGAACTAATGAAGTATAATTAAACATTATTAACTACTGCAATTCTGCTTTTTATAAATCGGTATTCTTGATATAAGCATATGGTAAAAAATACAATAGTATATACAAGGGGAAAAATAGACATTTGATATCCAACAGTTAATGAAACAGTTTTTCATGTTTTACATTTTTTTAAGCCTTTTTCTTTCACATTTATTATAGTAACATCTATACGCACTTTCCAAGCTTTTCAACATCAACCTCCAATATGGGTTTATACGAGTAGAATGTTTAGCGAGGATCAATCTATAGTAAAAAAAAAAAACATTTGAACGTAACTATTCTATATTATTACATATTATACATTGTATATTTTGTATGCGCATTTAATCCCTTGCTCTACGATTCCTCACAGTTAGAGAACCGTCCTCACTTTGACCATCACCATAACTGATCTGAGTGCCTAAGTCTTCTTCTTTCTCAGCCTCAATAGGATTATCATACAAATTAGAGTCAACAATACCAACATTTTCTTTATTATAACTTAAAGAAGACTCAGATGCTTTACCCGAAATTTTTATATGGCGTTTATTTGTTCTATAGTTTTTGGATTCTGTGACCGATATGCTTCTATTGGTTGTTTCTTCCAGTGATTTGACGTCATTATCTCCATTTATTATGCTTGCAAATTGCTCTAATCGTTTATTATTACCCCGAGCTTTCTTAGGATAATACACACACCAAGTTAATTCACTTAAATTTAGGCTGCTTAATTCGCTAAAAAAAAGTTTAAATAAAAACGATAAGGAATAAATTGGAATATTATTATTTTGGCAAAATACCAATTTCTTCTTTATTGATTGCAAGCTAATCTTAGTGCATTCGATATCCTCTAGAAGTGTAATATATTCTTTTTGGGCTTCAAATAATCCCCTTGAATTTTTTTTATTTAATCCAACTAGTGTTATATTAATAATCAAGAAATCTGTTTTTTTTGTCAAATTTTCACTCAATTCAATATATTTGTTTAGCCCCTTAATCATCTTTTCAACATGGAGTAGTTCTGTTCCAGAAAATCCGCTAACGCTAACACTTAATCTATGAGCCGGAATGACATCTTGAAGTCTATCATTAATAAGTAATGGTCTACCCCATATGTCCTCCTTAATTCTATTATAATATAAACATCTTTCAATAAACCATTCCGTCATCACAGGAATATCAGGATATTCGACTTTTAGATGTTTTACAGTTTCTTTATTAGTGAAAAATTCATTTTTCATAATGATATAACTGATTTTTTCAGACAGATCATCCACAATCGTACCATTATATGATTTGATGATCTTAATCAATGTTGTCTTTTCCTTCAGATTGAACCCGTAAATTAGAAATGATATACCTTCGAATGAAAAAACTTTTCTAGAAGGCTCCATTTGACCAATACTATTATTTAAAGCAGTAATATTTTCACTAATGCTATTACTAGCGTTGCCGGTATTGGAAGAATTTGTTGGATATACATCATTATTGTTAATTATACTATTCCATGCTCTCAAACTAGACTTATTTTTCTTTGTTCTTATGATATCATTATCAGCTACCTCTTCTTGTTCTTCATCTTTATTTTCACCTTGGGTATTATCGTCACCTTCTATTTTCGTGGACAGTCTTTTTTTAGAATCCATTCTTCTTTTGGAGATAATAGTTTCAAGTTCTTTCCAGACTAAGCAGGCCCCTTTTCCAATCTGTTCAGGATCTTTTATACGGACGTTATAATATTGTCCATCTAATACACCCCCTCTCTTTATACAGTCGATAATCCATTGTGTGTGAACAACTGGTATTTTCCATTCTAAGGCCTTTTCATATCTTTTACCACTTTTTTCTTCGATGACCAAGAAATTTGTGTTCGTAGCTAAACTATCCGTGCAAATACCACCATTTGAATTGATCAAGCTTATTAAATTGGGTCTATTATAACTCAGTATTCTAGATAAACAAATTTTGATATTTTTCAATGGCGGCATTGCAGGAATAAATTTTAGCTCGGTTAAGCTATAGTTATTGTTAACTTGGGTCAAGATATCTTCTCCCAGAACCCATTTCTTATGAAGTTCAAATATCGTATCAGGTTCTATAAAAACAATGTCATACCTTTTCTGAATAGAAAATCGATATTTTTCTGTATTTATATCACCTACTATTAGTATACTGACATCACTCATCAAATTATTGCAATAAATTCCACCCATTGATTTGATCTTATTAGATATTTCCAATCTAACGTCGCTAGGAACTGAAGTACAACTAAATTTCAACTGATTAAAAGGCTTTGAATTTGTCAACATTTCTGTATTTATAAATACAGAATATTTAATATTCAGCTTGATTCCTACTCCTATTAGCTGATTCGTACGGAGAAATAACAATTGATAAGTTGACTTGTCTACGATATAACAGCATTTAATTAGCTAGCGACTTCTTATTTTTTTTAATTTTTTTTAACTTTTTTCTGCTTTTAGTTTCTTCTATTTATTTTTCTATGTGAATGCGTCAAAATCACATAACCAATTGCGATTCATTCTATCAAACTTACTTAATAATCTGGGATATTTATTCTTTGAATCGATATAGCATTATTTACTAATGAAAGGAAGGTATTTTACTTGCATCTGAAAAATTAATTATTGTTCATTAAAAGGCCATTCTCAGTTAAGCAACTGAACAAACCTAGCAAAAATTTCAAATACTCGGAATCTACCTATCATTTCTTACACAAATACTACTATATTTTATTTAAGATATCATACATTAAATGGTTTATTATTACCTACATCAATAACCCATTGGTTTTCTCAACTAAGTCATCGACCTTTTTCGATTGTTCTTTCTTTTCCTTGGAGAATTGCTCTTTTGCAGCAATAGCTTCCTTTGTAACTTCATCAATTTCCTTACCAGGAGTGAAAGTTGGTTCAGAATTTGTCTTTTGTTCAGCGCTTTCTTCCTCATCAAGTTCTATAGAGAACTTTTGTAAAAGATAATCCTCAACTTCTTCTTTATTGTTATTCTCAGCTTCGAAAATAGAATCATGCCCTGCTTTATTCTTCATGAACGCATCTGCTTCATATTGATCACATAAAAGTTTAACGACCTCCAATTTACCATTTAAAGAAGCCCAGTGTAAAGCAGTATTTCCTGCTCTATTTTGAGCGTTAACAAACTTTTTCTTATTTTCCGTATCTTCTGTTGTCAATCCGTCTAAAATAGATAGAAGGAATTTAACAACCTCGATATGGCCATTCCCTGCAGCCATATGAAGGAGAGTGGATTCATCTTCATCTTTTATTGTGAATATTAATTTATGATCAATTTCTTTAAATATGGATTTCAAAGATTCTAGTTCTCCATATCTTGCTTCTTCAAGAATATATTCTGTTTCTTCTGGGGATAAGCTTACTTGAACCATTTTTATTTATAAAATTGTCTGTTAACTTTGATCAGACATACGTTTATTTTTGATATTTGCTTAAATATGAACTCCTCATCTTAATATTTTATTTGAGAACATATCAATGGCTGGCTGCTACTATTCAAAAGAAAAAAAAAATTCTCTTCTCCGTTTCTTTTTCTTTCTTCTTTTCCTCTAAGCATGCATATGATTCTCTGTATCACTATGCAGTTGTATGCTTAGATCAATATAACAGAAAATTGTAGACGATGAGATGATATAGTGCTTCTTTCGCTTTTCAGTTAAACTCAATGTTGTTACTTTTGTTGACAATCAACCCAGCCTGTTATCATATATGCCACTTGAGCAAAGCTTCTATTTGTTGAACATATTATACGCGCTACTAATATTTTTATTTAGAAGTAGCTAAACATTCGTAAGGTAAAGAAGTCCTTTAGATCCAATAACTCGGTTAGTTGATCTATTTGTTTATCTTAAACATGCTGCATCAGGATATACCCCAGACATGTTGGCTACATGTAGGATTATCATCTTAACTAATGAAGATTATTCAAACTAAGAAATATCACTTATGTGATGAAAAACTGTAAACAGTACAAGTTTTTAGTAATATCAATTAGTATGTAAGAATCTCATAGTTCCATCAATATTCCTAAATTATAGCTAAGAAGACTTCAACATAACATGCCACAAAGCACAATTGGAATATTCGAACAAATATAAATCTAAAAAATATCCGCAGACTTCTCATTTTTACCTATGGAATAGCATAAAATTAAAAATTGATAAATAGATAAAGAATTGAAAAAAAATTTAAAGATCAATGAAAAATGACATTTTTGAAATATTATTCTGTAATCATGATAGCTTTAAGATGGACAGGTTTGCTATGTAAAACTTGAAAATCTACCTTTTCTTCTCCGATCAGCAAATCCAACAACTAAAGCGTTGATAGAATATAAAATACCTGTTGTCCCAGAAAGATAATAACCAGAAGTAATATGAGGACCATTTGCAGTTTTGTACCAGATATTATTACAAATACTATTTGCTACAAATGCAAAGATATTAATACCACCGGTAGCAATAACTCTGGTCTTAATATTAGATTTGAAATATTCTTGTGCCCAAGCCCAATAAAGGCCAGCAGTAGCTAATGCCCAACCAGTATTGCAATATAAGAAGAATCTAAATGCCCTATTTTCAGGATAAAGTGGGGTTGCACCTAAGCATATATTCACGACAAAAGCTACTAAACCAGATACAAAAATTGGCAGCCAACGATTACCTTTGAGAATAGTATCAGATAACCAACCACTTACTAGAGCAACAATTGTTTGAACAGCATAAATAATTGAAGCATAATTATCAATTTGATCAACAGTATAGCTTCCTTTTTTTTTTTTGTTCCATGCTTTTAACCATAAAGAAAAGAATGGCGTAACCAATGAAGTAATATCTTGTAAAACACCGAACATCCAAAATGCCCAGACCTCCCATGTGAATAGAGCTGTAACAACATCCGAGAAACTAAATTTGTATTCGTCTTTTTCTTGTTCTGGCAATCTTTTTTTCAAGTAGTGAAGTTCTTCTTCATTTAAGATGAAGTCCGCTTTTCTATTGGATAATCTATCCGGAAAGAAAAAAGATTGTGGAATGAGCAATCCCAAAGAAATGACGCCATCAATAATGAAAACCCATCACCAGCCAGCACGTCCATTTACTCCATTCAAGCCATCGTAGACACCGGAAGCAACATAACCACCAAAGAACGAACCGATTGAGGTGGATGATTGTAAAATAACTGCTCTTTTGGCCAATTCCAAGGGAGTGTAATAAGTACCAAGAATGAAAGATAATGCAGGGTAGTGACCACATTCAAAAACTCCAAGTATAGTTCTTGCGACGATCAATTGAGTTGGAGTTTTAATAGCAGCTTGAGCAAAAGTGACAATAATCCATAAAATTTCAATTAAAATTATGAAATATTTACTATTCATTTTCACCATCAAAAAAGCAGCAGGAAAGCCAAAGATCATGGAAGCAATATTGTAACCTGTATTTGCGTAATTATATTGATTACCAACAATCCCTAAATCTTCTTGCAATCCATTGACGTATGCATATGTCAAGTTAATTTTGTCTAAATATTTGACGAAAGTGGCAGCACACGCGAAAAATAACAAAGTACAATCAAGTTTGAATATGATTTTTTTATGATTTTTATCTGGATGGCCCCAGGTGTCCCAAATATGCCTAGTCCATTTAGTATTTTTCGTAACTTCTTCACCATCATCTGAAGATCTTTGGTCTACTTCTTCAGTAGCATGATAAATATTTAGCGTCTTGGAGGACGACAAATTATTTTGCAATGTATCTTTATTTTGTGTAGAGATAGCCATGCTTTACTTATATGCATTTGTTTGTTTTTTTATTGTTGATTATCCTTTGAAAACTTAGCTCTTAATTGAAATCTAAAACTAATGGATATGGCCTCTTTTATAGATCATTATGCATTCAAAAGTTTTACAGAGTAAATTAGGAGTCCCGATACTAATATCATTATCAGAACTTACCTTTTTCCCTACTTTTTCAGGTATTCATAAACCTGAAATTAAGTACACTAATCAAGTAATACCATATTCACACATATTTGTGTAATTTCAAAAATGTGGTGTTTCCACACCTAATATATTCAGTAAATCAGCATTCAGATATTCTGCGCTGATTTTAAGATAAAGAATGTGGATTGGGATCATTCATTTCATGGACATAATTATGGGGAGGGGAATTACATTTTGAAAGTACAGCGATCACATATAGATACAGCAAGAGCTGCAATTTCCAGATCGGGAAAAAACTACCATTCGGTCAAATTTAGAGAATCCTTTGTTTTTTTGATAAGGCTTATGCTCATCGATTATAATTTATGTATGTTATTGTAACTTTATTTTTCGATTTTCGTTTGTAAATGCAGGTCCACACCGTTATAACGTATTTGGGCAACCACATAACTGTACTTCACGTGACAACCTGCAAGTGCTACACTAAATTAGTGAAACACAAATTTCACTTCACGTGATGCAGCACAAATATCACAGTACATTAGTGAAAGAAGAATCAATTGATTAATGGATAATCGAATCGCTGCTTTACACCTATATATACTCTGAATTTCTCCCAAGGATAAAGATGGCAAGGTGAAGAAAACATACAAAAATGTTTTATTCTTTATTCTTTACTCTTTCAATGGTCATATAACACAATAAACAAAAAATGTCTGTTGCTGATTATCATCTAAAATATGATAAAAATGGATTCATTATATCGTTGGATAGCATCGATATTGTTAATTCCAGAATTGTTAATGGATACGTTTTTCCATTAGTCTTGAAAGTTACGGTTTCGGACATAACAAATCAGCAAGCGATTATAACGCTTCTTTCAGAAATATCATCTAACGGGGTTTTCTCAGATTTGTTAACAAAGCACGGCGCTGTATTGTTAAGAGGTTTCGATAATAATTCTGGTGAGGCATTTTCTAAGTATATTACCGCAATTGAAAGTTCAAGAGGTAGAGTTCCATTTGAACAGATTGGCCTAGCAGGTAAAAGACATAAATGGGCGGAGAATGTATTCACGGCTAATGAAGGCCCACCTACTACAAGATTTTATCAGCATAACGAATATGCCAGATATTCTCACTTTCCATCAAACATCCATTTTTTTTCCCATAAGACTACTAAAAATGGCGGCGGTGGTTCTCCAATTGCGCACTCTGCTGAATTTTATCAAAGAATTTTTGAAGAAATTCCAGAGTTTATATATGAACTAGCTAAAAGAAAGTTGATCAGCGTTCAAGTGTATCCCTCAAAAACTACACAAACTTCTGCTACTAAAGGTAATGAATTTTATTGGGAAGATAAGGACTCCTTTGGCCAAGAAATTGATTTTGAGAATGATAGTTTTGAGTTGAAAAAACAAAAGGCCGAAACTCAGATTAGAAGATTAACAGATGATTTCACATGGAATGATGATGGTTCATTAACCGTAAAACAACACGTGCCTGCCTTCCGGACGCACCCATTCACCGGAAAGCCTTCATTTTTTAATGGAATTTGTGGCAGATTTGGCACTTCTAGAGATAATAATGCTTTAGTTCCTCCATATGTTGGCACAAATGGTGGCTTATACTTGCCATCAACGTACGATGATGGCGAAGTAATCCCTTTCAAGTATTTAGAGGTGGTTTTGAGGATTTCTAGAGAGCTAGAGTATCTTCATAAATGGGAAGAAGGTGATATTTTATTGATAGATAATTATCAGGTATCTCATGGTAGAGAACCATGGACCATTGATGATCAAAGAACAGTTTTGGTTAGCATGTGGGATGATTTAATTGGTTCAAAACCAAGAGAATACATTCCATTAAGACCATAATCACATATATACAAGTGGCTACTATTAGTAACGTAATCTTCTCTTGTCTTTTCTCAATGTATATATATATATATAAATTGTCGTGGCATGCTTCCAGTTATTAACTCTGAAATTATGTTTATCGCCTCAAGGAAGTGATTTCTCATTTTTATTCAGAGAGATAGGTTTATATCAGTATATTTCTATATATTTTTCTATGTATTTCCTCCATCCTTCTTGAGATACAATCTAAGAATACTTAGGGAAATATGAGCTTCATATATACTAATCTATGTTCATTGATGTTCTTGTAATTATCAAGTAAATTTGTGAATTCTCATACTGTGTCCTTTAATATTTCTATTTATATTTTTTATAGGACCTTGTATTTATGAATTACTTATTTCTTCCTGTCGAGGTAGGATATACCGAAGGTAGACCCCTTGAATAATAAAGATCATCTTAATTAATTAAGATCACTGAAGATCATCTAAATTAACAGATATCACTGAAGACCATCTTAATTAATGAAGATCACTTAAATATTGCATGACTATACATAATACAAGTTTACTGGCAATAAACAATATGTATATAAGAAGCTCATATTTCCCTAAGTATTCTTAGATTGTATCTCAAGAAGGATGGAGGAAATACATAGAAAAATATATAGAAATATACTGATATAAACCTATCTCTCTTAATACTATGAGTAATAATATTAGTCAAGAGAGAAACAATAACTCAGAGTTAAACCAAAGAAACTTGGCTCAACACTTCCCACAAGAAAATATATTAAAACATGCATGCTGGGCTGGACATTTATTTTAGATTTTTGAGTTCAAAGTCAGCAAACTTCTTTGTAATTATTTTCCACAGATTCTTTTGGAAAATATTGTTTCCAACCTTGGGTCGTGAGTGTTCGACGCATGCCAGATGCGATGTAGTTTGTGTACACGGAATATGAAATTGACCAAACGTCTAGATTGAGAATTGTTTGAAATAGTATGCATTATTATATGTGTATCCGCATTTGTACACATTTTGTTGTTATTCGGTATTTTTTCTTGCAGATGTTATGGATGTCTTGAGTTGGGGCCGGGGTACAATAACCGGTAATCCGTATGATTTATTCTTTTCCAACTGAATGAAAATTTCCGATCATCGGCATCAATGAAAAATGAAAGCGCCTATATATAAAGAAAATTAAATTTTAAGAGATGAGAAGGTCATCTTACCGATGTCGACAGATCTACTTTTATCTTATTTACATGTTTATTTTTTTTATAAATAAGTATTATAGAAATTTTGAATAGATAATCTATTATTATAGAAACGCTAAGAGCTTGTTTTATTGTAATGTCTGAATCCATGATTTTTGATGAACAAACAGAAAACTTTATAAATTTTTTAACTCGCAATGGGGTTACAATTTCAGAAAAGCTTAAAGTTGTTGATCTTAGAGATAGAAACGAAGGTAGAGGTGTGATTACCAGTGAGGATATACAAAAGGATGAAGTATTATTTACAATTCCAAAGACATTACCTTTGAATTATAAAAATTGTGAAATTTGCCAAAGTAATGAAAACTTAGATGTAAATTTGGAGAAATATTCCTCTTGGGAAGTTCTAATAATTTGCATGTTCTACGAATTAAAGGTTTTGAAAGAGAAGAGCAAGTGGTGGCAATATTTCCAAATTCTACCAACTCAAGGCCAATTCCAAAACTTGATTTTTTGGAATGATGATGAATTGAAATCATTAGAACCTTCGTTGATTTTAAATCGTATAGGAAAACCAGAATCCTTAGATATGTATAACCACATCTTGGAAAATGGTTTCCATGATTTTGGATTAAATAAATATGTTGAGTTATTTACGTTAGGCGTTTTTCATACGATCGCAACATTGATTCAATCATACTCTTTCGATATTGAAAAAAGTGAACTTTACCCAGAAGAAGTGAAATCCACCAGGGAAGGGGCTGAAGAAGGGGAGGGAGATGAAGAATTTGAAATTGATGAAGAAAGTGACCAAATTAAGGCTATGGTTCCCTTGGCAGATACTTTGAACGCTGATACACATTTAGCTAATGCTAATCTTACATATGAGCAAGATGGTACTTTAGTGATGAAAGCTACAAGAAGAATCTCAAAGAATGGTCAAGTTTACAACACTTATGGGGATCATCCGAACTCTGAGCTTTTAAGAAGGTATGGCTATGTTGAATGGACAAGATCTAAGTATGATTTTGGGGAGGTTTCGCTAAGTCTAATTAAACTTACATTTAAGCAAATATATGACGTTGATATGGAAACCATAAATGAGGTTTTGAATATTGTTTCCGAGGACAAACAATTTAGTGAGAGTTTCCTTGGTGAAGAAGAACATGAAGAAGACAATGAAGAAGAAGCGGAGGATAATGAACTCATCGCCGATAGTTATGAATGCTACATTGATGGTATGATAAATCCGGAATTTTATTTTATTTTACAAATCTTGACATCAGTATTAGAAATTGAAAAGGGTGAAGAATTCACTTATAAATATTCTAAGCTAGAAAAATTAGAGGATAAAACCAAATTCATCAAAAGATTAACAAAGAAACTTTTACAATTGATTAATTTAAACAAGATTACTGAAAAATGCCATGAAAACTACATTAAACTTCTAGAGAATAGAATTAGTGAATATCCAGAGGATTTGGGTAAAGTTAACTATGAACTGTTGGTTCCTAAGGATAAAAAGAATATAGATGACATTAAAAAAGTTTTGGCAAGATTTGTTCTTAAATGTGAAATTGATTCCCTTGAGAACTGTAAGAAACATTTTGTTAAGCAAAAATTTGATGTGGTGGAAGACCAGAAATTAATTAGAAATCTTTTGAAGAAGTATGTCGAAGAAGATCAATCAAAATATAAGAAAAGAAGAATTATGAGAAGAAACGGTAAGAAGAATAAATAAAAAATGTATTGTATATGTAATATATATTAAACTGTAAAAATGAATATAAAAATAAAGCATTTCAGTTACAAATTAAAAGATACTAATGCAAACAGTGTAATTGTATACTATGCTGATATTAGCTAAGAAGTAAAATCCACATAAAAAAAATAAATAGAAATAATGAGATTATATATAGAGGTAACAGAAAAAAAAGAAAACAGTCCATGATTATGGTATCTTTATAAAATACCATTTTGTTCGAAATCTTATTATGCAAACACAAAGAGCCTTCCTTATTTAATTTATTATGCAAATCTCGGCTCTAAGATCAAATTACCTAATGCCATTTCAGAATGACCATTTTCACCGTAAACGGTCTTACCTCTAACAACAGTTTGCATTACTTTCCCCATCATTTCAAATCCGTGATAACACGTCAATTTATTCTTGAAGAACATATCCTTATTATCTAATTTCCATTTCTTCTTACTATCAAAAATTACGAAATCGGCATCATAACCTTCTCTAATAAATCCCTTAACATGAGATAGCCCAACTTGCTTTGCAGTGTTTTCGGAGGTCCATGTAATGATATCCACTAAAGTCAAAGGTTTCTTATCTGGATTTGCCATGTTGATTTTCAAAGTTTCAGTGAAAAGAATTGGTAAACCAAGCCCAACAGATGAAATACCACCCCAAGCAGAAAAGAAATCACCTTTTGCCAAATTTTTTAGTTGAGGTACACAAGGTGAATGGTCAGAGACAACGGTTGTGATTAACTTGTCACGCAAGGCATTCCAAAGGAACTTTCTATTCAAGTCTGTTCTAATTGGAGGACAACATTTGAAATGCGTAGCAGAGTCTGGGATTTTCTCAGATGACAATGATAAATAATGGTAACAAGTTTCAACGCTTAATGGTAAATTATGTAATTTAGCATATTTAACCAATGGTAAAGCTTCCTTAGAAGCTAAATGAACAATATGAATAGGAGTTGATGGGTTTAAAATCAATTGGTGCAAGACTTCATGAATAGCTGTAGTTTCAAAGGAATCTGGTCTAGAAGCTAAGAAAGATGTGTATAACTTAGGATTAACATTAGTTAAAGCGGAGTTCATTTCGGCAGCATGTAAAATCGGAGAATCTGGGGCTTCAGCTGATGTTTCTTGCTGTGGATTTCTTGCAAGTTCTGCTGCTTGACCAAATTTAGGTTCTACTGGAGACAAAACAGGAGAGCTTGCTAAGGCATCCTTTTGAGATTTGGTTAACGTATTCTTTGATGAATCAGAATCAGTTTCGTTGGATACAGATGACAAAGACGTGGAAGATTGAAAGTTGTCATTTGAACCAAGACTCAAGTCATCAATATCATCGCTGAGATCACTGAGAACAGGCTTTGTTTCTTTTGGTTTACTGTGATGGTTATGACTACATGTTTTTGGATTGTTGTCTTTAATCAAGAACTCTTCGTCTCTAGCAAATTCTTGATAAACCTTATCCAAGCCCTCAATATGCGGTAATTCATTAATGTTATATGTGGAGCTTTGCATTTCTGCATGGAACATGATAATGGTTTTTTCGCCTTGAACGATTTTCAAGGCTTTATTAACATAATCCATGTCAACAGCAGGAAACTCGTCAACACCAGAGTCAATCAAAAAACCCTTGAAACCTCTGACACCGGCTCTGATCAACGGAATCAAATCATTCAAGTTATCAGGAACCAAACCGCCCCAAAAACCTACATCAACCCAAGTTTTATCTTTAGCGGCATTGAGTTTAATATTGAAATTTTCCATATTGGTAGTGGGTGGAATTGCATTTAAGGGCATATCGATAACGGTTGTTACACCACCAAAAGCCGCAGCCTGGGTTCCTGTTTCAAAACCCTCCCATTCTGTTCTTCCGGGCTCGTTTAAATGAACATGGGCGTCAACTAAACCCGGCATTATAACACAAGGAGAGTAATCTTTAAAACTTTGGATCGCATAAGCCTTGAAAAGTTCATGATCTGACTCACGGTTAATAATTCTGTTTTTGATAATGTTAAGTATTTTTCCTGATTTGATAGAATAAATGATAGTGGCCGGAATAATCTCATGATCAATGACCACTTTTGAAGAACTGATAGCTTCGGACATTTTATTGACAACGAATGTAGTATGAATATTCACTATATATAGGAAAAATATTTTATATATAATGTTTTCTCGGTTATAAACCAATATAATCAAGAAAGTATAGTATATACTTCTTAAAAAAAAGTAGATAATCGAGAATTATATAAGTGATAAGAAGCCAGAAATATTTGAGAAAATATTGCAATTTAATTGGTGGAAGATGAATCATTTTGGCAAAGAGAGAAAAAAAAGTCCGTATTTAGATTTGATTTGAGTCGAGAAAAAAGAAACGCTAGAGATAAAAAAAAAATAGGAGCGCCAAAAAAAAAGAAAATTTACCGCAACAACACCAAAGTACAGCCGGGATTCCTATTGATAAGAACTGGACTAATGGGGCTCGTTGATACGTCCTAACTTGGTTGATAAGTGGTAACTAGAGAATTCCCTCGCAAATTCTGATAAATACATTTGACTGAAAGAAATAATACAATATTAAAAAAGAAAAGTATTAAATCCGCGAAGTGCTCGTGGCTTTCTTGTAAAATATATACATTTCTCGTTCTTTATTTTCATTGATGAACACGCTATGTGTCATATGACGTTCTTAAAACCCAAGCTGTATGCTTTACGAAGTTTTGAATGTTCAAATGCATTATCGGTAGAAGTTCGGTGCTACAATAAAACCAATTCTGATAATCGGTAACAATTACGATTCGAAATCGAAAGTGGCCTGATATGTTTATACAATTTGATATATGTTTCCTGAGCATGAAGTACAAATATTATTGATAAAAATTTATACGATAAATCAGGAGTAAGTTTGTCTCGGACACTAAACTAACACAGAAAAAAAGCTTATAATATTATGGTGTGAACTAATTACTTAAATCACAAGTATTATAAATAAAAATTTTGAGCGCTAGATTTCTATAAAACATAGAAATACTAACTAAGTCTGGTTAGAATATAATCCTGATTCCAAATGTTGAAAAAAAAAAGGAATGAACAAATGAAAATCATTAAGAAGAAAGAAACCGGTATTTAAAATTTGGTCCATTTTATAATTTTTTTTTTAAGAAAAAAAAAAATTTTTTTGTTCTGCGAGAAGATTGAAAGATGAGATACTTTATTGTCCAGCACGGGGATGAAAAACAATAGAAATGTGGATTCATTATGTATGCGCACGCATAGCTGAATCATTTTGCTCCTTTGATCTACATTCTTACCCAACATCTGAAGCATATTTCAATATTTTGTAGATACAAAAAAAACATATATTAGGTAATAATTATCTATCTACTCAACACATTTCTGTTGACATATCCGCAAAAACTTTCGAAGATTTTCTCATTAAATCCATAGGACCAAAATACAATGACTTGATTCCTATTTGAATCATGCATGATCCAGAATTGACATTCATCATCGACATTATTTTCCTTGTTATTATTGAATTCCATAATAATCTTTCTTTTCTTACTGGCATTCATCTCTTCGTTTTCTTGCTGTTGCTGTTGTTGCTGTTGTTTCTGTTCTTGCTGTAATCTTTTTAGCTTTCGTTTAAATGATCTTGACCAAACATCACCAGGCGTCTTCACCTTGATACAATTGCTTTCCCCATTAGAATCATTTTGGAAAAACAGTACTTCATCAAACCTAATTTTGACATAGTCTTCTAGGATCTGTAAGTATTTCTCGTAGAAATCCTGAATACTGAATCCTGATTTATTATTGTTGCCATTGTTCAAATCTACCTTAAATGTTGTTTTTATGCCATTCATTCCTTTGAATTTTAGGTTGTATTTATGACCCAAATAATCGGGTATATGATATCCATGAAATCCCCAACATATCACCCATCGTACAATATTATAATTATTATTATTGCTATCATTCTTTTTGTTGTAGCTTGGGTCAATTTCGAAAATTCCAAAGTTCCCAATATTCTTCAGTTTCAAATGATCTGTGATAAACTTTAAAGAGCTGAATTTTCCGATCATTGAAGTAAACCAGGCAAAATCAATCTGATCTTTCTTGATTCTTAAACTTTCATCAATCATTTTTTTGATGAACTCAACTTCTCCTCCTTCGTAAAATAGTTCAGTATCATCAGCTATCAAGTTTGTATTTTCAATCTTTTTTGTAAATGCCTCACTGTTTCTCTCTGTTAGCTCATCAAAGAATGGCGGGTTACAAATACTGACCACTATATTATTATTGCTGAATTTCGCATTCGTATCCGACAGGCTCTCCCACAATAGAGGACTGAAAATTTCATTAACCTCTCTACTACTGCTATCCGTGTTACTCTTGCTCTTTGTATCATCAATTTGGACAAGTATGATTTTTTCACGGTTTGCATCATTGATATTGTTTTCCAGTGCAAATGTAAATGATTCAGAATTAATCTCTGTTCCAATGAATTTCCAATCAGGAAACATAGAATGGCCCAATAAACAATAAATACAAGATGCACCTGTTCCAATATCCACCACCACCACATCAGTATTATTGTACTGTTCGTTTTGCTGTTCTTGTTTCTGTTCTTTAACAAATTGAATAATCTTAGAAATCCACATAAGATACACATACCTGTTAGGTACTCTTGGAATCAAGTTATTCTCAGAAAGAGAAATGTCCACATTATGATATTCTTTCAAGATGCATATGGTTAATTGCTTCACAAATCGAGGGTCTTGGAAGTTGTAGGAGGTTGACGTTGAGTCCACTAAACAGTTAAGACTTGAATATTTCGATTTTAGATAATTGAAATCGTAATGTTGGGTAATTATTGGTTCATTCCAAATTATTTTATTCTCTTCATTGAACATTATAATGTACTATTATAGGTTTAGATCTACGATTGATTGATTAGGATTGAATGAATGTGTAGTTTATGAGATTGCCAAACCATTCGGTTCTCTCTTAGTTTTTTTTTGTGTCATAGTGGTCACGTTTTGAAAAAGGAAAAAAATATTTATATAAAGTATGTAATCAAAGATAGATAAGCTGCAAGGGAATAAATAGTAAATGAACAACAACCTACTAGTAGTTAACAAACAGAGTTTTTTGATATAAATTTTTGTTGAATTTATTTTTTTTATTTTCTACTGATCTACTTAAAAGATTTTTCCTTAACATAATCAAACCATGTAAAAATTCTTAAAAACAATTTTGCCCTTAAAAATCATCAATGACTGGTTACTATTAAGCGCCAAAGAATCAACGACAAAACCAAAATATTAAAATACTACATTTAATTATGAACGACATTTATGATATCAGCCAAGAAGAATCAAAAAAGGACAATATGTACAGATTAGTACAATCCCAACTTTCAAAGAGTAGCGTGAACAATGACCACACTAATATCATGAAAGCTTTCCTTGCATTGATATTAGAGAAAGAAAGAGAAATTATTCGATTGAAGAGATTAATAAGAGAGAAAGATCAAGTTATTGAAAAAATGGGAGAAATCCCACAAGAAGAAGACGTTACTATTGCCCCTTTGAACTTTAGAAACAATACAAGTGTAAAAACAGGATATGCTGCGGATTATTTGAGCAACAAAGATAGCTTGAATGCAAACAGATACATCAGAAATGATAACAGTACCGTTATATTGAAAGGGGATGCAAGTATAGAGGAGCAAATCGACTATTTTGATGGAAAGTTTTTTCAAGGAAATTGCACCGCTAACGAAAATATTATTGAAAGCGTGAATAATAGTTACTATGAAACATCTAATATTGGAGAAACTTCTGTTGAATTCTCATTTGGGGAAATTGACGCAACTTCTATAATGTTGAAAACAGGCAGGAAAGAAGGAAAGGAAGAAATAGGGAATAACATAAGGAACACAACCAGAGAGATCAGACTAGTGCAAAAATACAAAAAGAAACTAGAACAAAACGATAATGATAATTGTGCTGACAAAGAGAGAATACTGAGTTTTCAGGAGAAGAGAAACTCTATAGAGACACAACTCAAAGAAATTCAGCTGGCTAATAAAAGACCAAACGAGAGAACTGACAAGATAAGGCAAAAAGATGGGAAGGAAGACGAAGGCGAAGATGATGATAATGAAGAGACAGAAGAAGATGATGAATATGAAGAGCTAGAGGAGGATTATGAATATGAAGAGCTAGAGGAACAGAGGATGATTGAAGACGAGATAATTCTTAAAGATTACCGTGACAGGAGACTCATTGGAAGGATCAACTTTCAAGAAGAGTTTCAGCAAGAAGAGAGCAGTTCCAGCTGATGCAGCCGCACCAGAACGGCAAAAGATGGAAAAAAGAAATAAGAAAAAGAGGAGATTAAACAGGAAAAAATAATACTTGAGGTAGAAGCCCTTGGTCAGCAAGTGCAAGAATTTGCCGTATTGGTCCAGTTTAGAGGAGACTTGCCGATGCTCCGCGAGTTAGTCAGAGTAGGAAAACTGTTGGCACATTTTTGCTGCCGGTGGAAAGTTTAGATGTGCTCCGGTAGCGGCGTAAAACTATATACACACATTTATATAATTCAAGCTTGCTTAACAGTATATTTCAAGCAAAAAGATGTATAGCCATAGATAGTTGCTATAGAAGAGAATGTATCAGCGTTCAGTAGATTCTGTTGTAGCAAGTGAGTGATTACCAGATATATACTTGTATTATTGTGTTAACAGGAGAAAGAGCGAGAAAACCAGGGCCCATGGTAGATTGTTTTAAGTGAACTTCCAACTTGGTGAGTGGCCAAAAGAAGAAAGAAGAAGATGACATATATGTACGTTATAGTGTAAAATGTGTCTATGAAGTAATACGAGTGCGGTGAAAGGCCGCCAATAATACCAGCAGCGGTCCTATATTATTATTATGGTTAATTTTCCATCCAAGCTGTTTGCCTGAAATTCTTTTTTTTTTTTTTTCATTGGAAATTTTTGACTCATAGACAATAAGGTATAGAAAAAAAAGAAAGAAAGAATGAAAATTTTATTCACATAAATAAAAAAGAACCATGATTAATTATTATTTAAACATTTCAAAATTCCTCGGTTTTTTGTCCATGTGTATTACTTTTTTCTTTTCTTTTTATTATATTTTGTTTTCCTTTTCTAATATATTATATACTGTACCAGACCTACGATTAGTTATATCATTTCAGGCTAAATCAAGTTGAATTAATTATCAAAATGCTTAAACAATCTATCACTCGAGGATCCAGATCATGGAACAATATTGCCAACAGGAACCTTCATAGAAGATTAATATCCTCAAACACAAAGAAGAACAGCAGCAACAGCATTGCAAACAGCTATAAGAACCATAAATGCTCGTATTCAACTTCGTCTACCATCGCAGATATCAAAAGAGAAAAACCTGCACCATCTTTCAATCAGGCCACTAAAGCGGAAATCAAATCAGAGATGAAGCTGATCTCTAAAAATTCGAAATCAAATATGGACGATTCTTTTGTTGGCTTAACTGGTGGCCAGATATTCCATGAAATGATGTTACGTCATAAAGTAGACACTGTTTTTGGTTACCCAGGTGGTGCCATTTTGCCGGTGTATGACGCCATTTATGAGTCCAAACATTTTGATTTCATCTTGCCTAAACATGAACAGGGCGCTGGCCATATGGCTGAAGGTTACGCCAGAGCCACAGGTAAGCCCGGTGTTGTCTTGGTCACGTCCGGCCCAGGTGCTACCAACGTCATTACCCCTATGGCGGACGCTTTAGCTGACGGTGTTCCAATGGTTGTGTTTTCTGGTCAAGTTGCAACTACGTCTATCGGTACGGATGCTTTTCAAGAAGCTGATGTTGTTGGTATCTCTAGATCTTGTACTAAATGGAACGTCATGGTGAAATCCGTCGCTGAATTGCCAAGAAGAATTAACGAAGCTTTTGAAATCGCCACCAGTGGTAGACCTGGTCCTGTACTTGTTGATTTACCAAAAGATGTCACTGCTGCTGTTTTGCACACTCCAATACCAACAAACACAACTATTCCATCCCACGCTTTGGAAGACATTGCTAGACACTTCATGTTAAAAACAACTGAAGAACAAATCAGTAAAGCCGCTAAATTGTTAAACATTGCTAAAAAGCCAGTTCTCTTTGTAGGTGCAGGAATCGTGAATAATCCAGATGGTCCTAGAATATTGAAAGAATTAAGTGAGAAGGCTCAAATCCCAGTTACCACTACCATTCAAGCGTTAGGATCGTTTGACCAAAGAGATGAAAAATCCTTGGACATGTTGGGTATGCACGGTTCTGCTTTTGCTAATTTGGCAATGCAAAATGCAGATCTTATCATTGCTCTCGGTGCAAGATTTGATGATCGTGTTACTGGTGCTGTAAGTAAATTTGCTCCAAATGCTAAATTTGCAGCCTTGCAAAACAGAGGTGGTATCATCCATTTTGAAATCTCACCAAAAAATATAAACAAAGTCATTCAAGCTAATATTGCAGTAGAAGGTGATGTTACTACAAACTTGGCCAAATTTTTACCTTTAATTAATCCTGTGGAAAAGTCCGATAGACATCAATGGTTTAAACAAATTGAACAATGGAAAAAACAATACCCATACGATTATCAAAAAGAAACCCCAGGCTCTAGAATTAAACCACAAACATTGATTAAAAAGTTAAGTGATGCCTGTTCTAAATTAAATAGGGATGTTATTGTTACTACAGGTGTCGGCCAACATCAGATGTGGACCGCTCAACATTTCACTTGGACTAAGCCTCGTTCTTTGATCACTTCTGGTGGCTTAGGTACAATGGGATATGGTTTACCTTCTGCCATTGGTGCACAAGTTGCTAAGCCTGATTCTATTGTCATTGATATTGATGGTGATGCCTCTTTCAACATGACTTTAACCGAATTGTCCACTGCTGTGCAGTTCAACATCCCTGTTAAGGTTATTGTATTAAACAATGAAGAGCAAGGCATGGTTACTCAATGGCAGTCTTTATTTTATGAGCACAGGTATGCACACACACATCAAATGAATCCAAACTTTATCAAATTGGCAGATGCCATGGGCATGAAAGCCATCAAGCTAACCAAACAAGAAGATTTGGAATCTAAATTGGATGAGTTTTTGAATTATAATGAGGGCCCTGTATTATTGGAAGTTGAGGTCGAAAAGAAAGTTCCTGTTTTACCTATGGTTCCAGGTGGTAAAGGTTTAGATGAATTTATTGCATTTGATCCAGAATTTGAAAAGAAACAGAATGAATTGAGACATAAACGTACAAACGGTAAACATTAAGAGTGAGGCCCAACAACATACCATTTTTCTCTCCCTCTTTAAATACATGCACAAACATGTATATATATATATATATGTATATATTTTCTTGATTTTTATTTTACATTTTTGTTCTTCAATTTTTTGATTAACTCATATAGCCGCATAAACAATGAAGTATAGTAGAAATTTTGTTTTAGTAAAATAGATATATAGATTTAAATTGTCTGAAACAAAATTTTATTTACTTTTTTCAAAATTTTCAAGATAACAGAAGAATGCCCTGAAAACAGTAGTATATATATGAAAATATAATTCATAATAATTGGATGTTCTGTTTACGTAACTTGAGAATAATTGGCCAAAAAACTACTTGAAATATCAGAACTGATTGGGGCTTGTCCTTGTGTGATAGTGAAATTATGATTATAATTTAACTATAAGATATTTTTCATTAAATAGCTAATGTATGAATACAAATATCAATTTCCAATAGACAAGAGCATTCTAATAATACAGTAGTTTTCATTGTCTTCAGTTAGTTGATCGGATGATCAAATAACACTATAAGTGGTAATATGGCGCCTGTTTAGTATGCATGCTCTCGATGTATTGATAATAATATTGTCATAATGCCGCTTTTTGTCAATATAATAGTAAATCTATAAATCATATCAAAATCACGTGATAAATAAGATAACAATACAAAGGACACTACTATTTTTGTTTTTGTTCTGGCAACGTGTCCGAGCGGTTAAGGAGAAAGATTAGAAATCTTTTGGGCTTTGCCCGCGCAGGTTCGAGTCCTGCCGTTGTCGTTTTTTTTCCATCTGTATTTTTTTTTTATTTTTTTGGAATCGAGCAATATTTAGAAATCTCGGTTTTCCTTTTGCGCGCCTATTCATGCTTAGAAGAGAATTATAAATTAACCATCAACATATAATTGAAAATGAATGAAATATTATATATAGAATTATCGATAAGATTTGCAATGATTTACAATATATGAAGCAAACAGTCATAAATTAAGATCAACTAGCGGGCAGATACATTTACTGTTACAAAGATATTGATTATATTCATAGAAGCTATAAATAACTCATGGCAAAAATAAAGCTTAGAGCAAAGGCATATTCAAATAAGAATTCCTCTGAAGCTTCACCCTCTACAAACAAGAAAAGAAAGCTTACAGTGAAGATCAAGCCTCCTGGAAGTAGTGAAAGTAGTACTAGCATAAGTACAATTAACAGCAGTAATACCAGTAATGGTAGCAATACGTTAACGATACCTAGGATTGGAAGAAAGAGAACCACAAGTAGATCCAGTAATGGATCTACTGAAGCAAGCATCATTGCGCCAACAAAGAAAAAGATAAGATTCAAATTAAATAACAACAGTAGTATCTCTTCTAAGAAGGGAAAATCTGATAGTTCTGTATCTACTCCAAGAATTAATGCTAAACCAAGGCTTCCTTCCATTAAATTAAAAGTTTTTGGTGACGGGTATGATCTGGAAGACCCGGACAAAGAAGAAGAACCCTTGATTGAAGAAGGAATAGTGCTAAGATTTATGGATGATCCTGAATTGGAATACGTTCATGAATTGGTAGAGAGTAATAGTGATGACTTAGCCAATTTACAAATTCGTTGGAAAGATTCAAAAAGGGCAGTTGTAGTGATCAACAATTCATATTATTTGGCAAAATTGGTTGACTTACCAACTATTTCAGAGGTTCAAAAGTCAGTGGATAAGAAAAATATATTTAAGACAATTGATGTTTCGCAAATGCTAGTATGCTTTAAGAAAATCACCGAGGATGAATTTGTAATTTTTCTCAATGAAGATGAAGAATTGGATGAAGAGGAAGATGAGGCAGAAGCAAAGACGACAAAAGAAATAATGGAAAAGCTAAATAATGCAATTAATGAACTCGATGACAATTCTAATGATGGTATTACTCCACCTATGGTCAATGTGCGGAAAACTCGTTTCAAACCTAATTTGAATGTTAGATACATTGAAAAAATAGAAAATAAAGTAGACGAACTTCTAAGGTTGGATGATGAAGCTCAAAATATCCAGCTAGAACTTACAACTGAAGAAGACTATTTGAAGAATTCCTTATCGGTGATCGGTTTATCCACAGCAAATAGCTCTAACGTTGCCACTCCTAGTTTGGATAGTATGGCATCTCCACAAGTACAGCATGATAAAACTAATAACAACGATGATGATGAAGATCTTGATCTCGAGCTAGAAGAAGATGATGAACGGAAAGACAATAGCATGAACAACCAGGAAGAAGGAGAAGATGACGATGAGATTGATGACAAGGAAATTGATAATTTGTTTGATGACGAATCTGATACTGAAGCACAAGATACGCCAAAACAAAGTGGAATTGAGGAAGAAGATGAAGACGAAGAAGAAGAAGACGACGACGAAGATACAGATGAACCTGAAGAAGAAGACGAAGAAACTTCTGCGGCCAGACAGGTTCATAAGGTTCTTAAGGAAGAAATCAAAGAGTTGGAAAGCACGCTTAAGGAAAAAGAAGCTAAATTCGCAGATATTCACAGTGAAATTCTTAAGGTTAGGGTACTTGGTACTATACAGAAATTGAAACATGAATTAGATGTGAAGAAGCGACAACTAAAGAATGAAGATAAGAAATTTGAAAAGAAAATGAAGAGTATTAATGATGAAAATGACAAGAAATTAAAACTCCAGAAGAAATTAAAGGAAGTAAAACCTACAGCTGACGAAACATCTGATATAGATGTCGATATTGAAGAAGAGGATGAAGAAGAAGAAGAAGAGGATGAAGATGATGACGAAGAAGAAGAGGATGAAGATGATGACGAAGAAGAAGAAGAAGATGGTGATAACGAAGAAGAAGAAGAAGATGATGACAGTCAAGTGAAGAGTACGCCTGCTGAAAGTGTAAATAATGAGGATGACAGTAAGACTCCAAAGGAGCAACAAAGCGATGAGGATATAAGCGAGGAAGATGATTTGGATGGTTTGTTTTAACTTTTTAGTTTTGGTTTTGAAAAAACAAGTGGTTTAAATTAAGTTGCTTCTTTTTACGTTACAAGTCAATTTATATAGTTATAAATTGTATAATGTCATTCACTCATTAATTGATGTAATTTTATTATGGCAAATTTATTTATATGAGAAAGTATTTATTTTCAAAGACTGCCTCTGCTACTTTTGGGCTTTCAGCAGAAGCTCCATTATTGGCAGGCTCTTCAGCAGGTTTTTCTCTTGAGTGATGTCCCTTTGGCTTAACTATAAGAATCATTATTAACGCTAGCACTATTAAAACTAATAATAATATAAGCCTACATTTGTTATTCAGTTTTTGATAATTAGTAGCTCTAGTTAATTCTTTATTTGCCTGCTTCAATTCCACTTTTGTATTTTCTAAATTATAGTCAATTCTATCCAAAATAGTACCCTGTTCAATAACCATAGTCTGCATTTCTTTGAAAATCGCCGAAACCTCCAACACACCTTTTGCAATTTTATTAATTTCTGTTTCCCTTTGTCTCACCAATGAATCGAGATTTGTGGATTGTTGCAAATGAGATTGTGTCTGCTTCAAAGCATCTCTTGAATATTTTTCTACTTCACGAGTTTCCAATTCTTCAAGAACAGGATCATAATTATCGTTAACATCACTAGAAGTGATGAAATTCAATGATGTGTCTAGTTGACCAGTAACCGGTTCAAAATCATCTTCTTTTAAGAACTTGATATAATTATTTTGCATTTTTCTAAATTCAGAAGATGAATGTTGAATTCTTAAAGCACAATTTTTTTTAATATTTTCAAGCATTAGCACTTCACTTTTGTTTTTGAATGTACCATTTTCCAAGTTTCGTACTTTGATATTTTCCAATTTCTTTATTAAAGAATAGCAATGTTGAAATCTTAAGGTTATCTCATAATTGAGCTTTTCAATTTCTTTTTCATCCAGAGTTCTATCAGTAAATCCCGGCAAAAGGTTCTTCTTGTACAACTGATTTAGATCTTCAACCTTGGTAGAAATTTGATTCAAAAGAGACCCGATTTCGCTAGAAATATCAATATAGACTGGTGGTAATAATGATAATTCAGTCTGTTTGGAACCTTCATCATTCAAATCCAAATCATCGAAATGTCTATCTGATCCATTATAACTGTCATCATCAGATATTTCAAACGTGTTTATATCATCATCTGAATTCCTTATTAATCCTTGCTCTTCTTCAGAAAGTTTATCAAACTTACTTTTCTTACTTTTTTTCTTTCTATTACTGTGCCTTTTTGGCTTCAACTCATAGTGAGGAAACGTACGGCGGTACGTAATAAAAAGGTTTGTTTTGTCTCTATACATATTAATTTTGGTTCTTCTCTCACTATTATTGTTGCCAAAATTGATTCCAATATGGCCATATTGCTAATAGGATGTGTTCAATCATTATTCTTCGGATTTGCTCTCCTAGGATATTTTTTTTTTGATGCTCAATAAAAGAACTACAAGTACTGCAACCAAAAAAAAAAAAATACGAAAGTATGCGTGCAGGTAAAGCTTCTTTTATAATAGAGCACCAAAGAATCTTTAGTATTAGAGAGACCAATTACTTTTGCTATCAGTCCGCAAAATAAATAGTACTTTATAGAATAATAGTTAGAGCCTATATTTGAAATATGTTTGACTTAGTTTTCAGATTTATAAAATGGTTGGATTATCCAACTTGGGTTTGGTATTTGATATGTGTTTATTTCAGTCTTCCTATAGTGTTTTATGTGATTTTACCTGCTTGGGGCGAGTACAATTTTACAATTGATCAACAAAATAAAAGACAAATATTGATAGTTGTTCTTGGAGACTTAGGTCATTCACCAAGGATGTTGTATCATGCAAAGAATTTTGCAGTAAACAAGAATTATAAAGTCCAATTATTCGGATATTTGAATTCTAAATTACCCGATTTCATATTGGATAATAGTGATAAAATTGAAGTTAATGAGATTCGAACTGTAAACAGTCCTTTTAGGGGCGCAATGGGGTTAATACTTAAGGTGATACTACAAAACTTGCTTCTTTTATCTATTTTTTTCAAGCCCAAATTCAGAAATTCCAAATATGTGTTAATTCAGAATCCTCCAATTTTACCAATCTTACATATTATTGTTGTCTGGAAATATTTATATTCATCTAAGACTAAGATCATAATAGATTGGCATAATTTGAATTACTCTATTCTTGAGTTGAAATTTTCGGAAGCCAAAAAATTTTATACAAAAATAATTGGTAAATTTCTTGTAAAAATTATGAGAAATTACGAATTTTTATTAAGTAAATGGTTCGCTAATTTGAACCTAACAGTTTCCGAGAATATGAAAACCTTTCTCCTATATCAGTGTTACCCGCAATTTAATAATATGAATAAATTAGATCAAATATATTACAATGGATTGTACTTGGTATTGAAAGACAGACCAGCAAACCAGTTTAAACCTTTGAAAGATAAAATAGAAAGGCAGAGATTAATCGAGGACCACTTTGCATTTATATTCAAAGAATACATGGATAATTATGATTTTGATTTCATTAATAGGGATAAGATAGTGGTAAGTAGTACTTCGTTTACCAAAGATGAAGATTTCAATATTCTATTAGACGCCGTGAAATTGTATGATTCAAAGATGGAAATATCAAATAAAGCTCTTCCAAAGATATTTTTATTAATTACAGGCAAAGGCCCTGAAAAGGAAGATTTCTTGAAAATGGTTGAAGAATTAAAGTTTTCAAATAGAATTATCATAAAAAATTACTGGCTTTCAAATTCCGACTATTCAAAAGTAATTTCAATAGCTGATTTAGCAATATCTTTACATCTTTCCTCTTCAGGCATTGATCTCCCAATGAAAATTTTAGACTTCTTTGGTTGTGGGATTCCAACAATTAGTGTCAATTTCAAAACCATTGATGAACTTGTTCATAATGGACTTAACGGATTTATATTGAAGGAAAATACGAAAGAAGAGTTGGAGAGTAAGTTGGTTGATGTTTTAACAAATAAGAACGGTATTTATGACATAATTAAACAGGGAGCTTTAACTGAAAGCAAGAATACATTTGATGATAATTGGTTAAATAGTATTAATGACTATGTTTAAATAATTTTATAAATGATTGTATATTTTGCATTAATCTAATATTTATATGAAGACTATCAATTGATAGGCGCTTAAAAGTAGAAGTGAAATTTCTGTCAGACATTATGCTCTTCGCTTTTTTTTTTTTTTCCCCAAATTTTTCACTTACTCACTTACAAGAATTTTTTCAAGAATACTCCTTTTAAGCTCAAATGAAATCATTATGAAGCATTCATTAAAAAGGTCAAAAAATCAAGAAAAGAAATTATTTATCATAGCAATAGCAGGCATCATTCTAAAAAAATGTTTGCTGTGATACGGCAATTAATGGCGCTGAAATCTTTTATTAGGATTTTTGAGAACAAAGGTAGTATTTCATTTCAAAGACAAGTGCATATAATCAAGAAGGCAAAACATAAGAGAAAGGCTACAGGAAATTTTGACTTAAATTTAAACTTGAATAAAAATGATAAGCTTATAATAGATATGATAAATGATAAAGATTCTCAAGCAGAGTTGACCCGAAAGTTAAAAAATTTACAAAACCTTACAAGAGATGTCAGAAAGAATCTTGAAAATGAAAAAGTCAAAATGGCTCATTTTTTGGAAAATGAAGATTACAAACAAGAACATGATATCGAAATGATTTATCAGCATTTAAGCCAATCCAATAATGCCCATAGGCCAAATACAAAAGCATTACCCTCATCTTCTAACGCATTACATATAAGTGACCATTCAAATCCTCTAAAAATATCCGAATCAATAGTAGACCTGATAGGAAAACATACTTTAAATCAGTATATTCCTTCAAAGTTTAACCAGAATTGGTCAGGCCTTTTGAATTACTTATCTAAAGAGAATATCAGGGTTTTTAAAAATATTCCATTGACGCAAGTGGAAGATTTTGTCAATGTGATACCTCCTAAAGTAAGATATGAAAATTTAAGCTTATTGAACGAGTTGTTATTTGAATCAAATGTTGAAGAATCTAAATTTATGTATGATATGTTTCTTGGAGCAATAGCTACTAAGAATGATAATATTGATCTTATAATGGCCGAATCATTTTACCTGCAACTTGTGAAGTCAGATATGAAACCTTCTACACATACCTATGGTAATATTTTGAAACTTATAACAAAAGTATCGAGAAATTTCATGAAGCATCAAAGCGGTAGACTCAGATTTAAAGATTTCCATAAGAGAAGAAATGAATATCTTGAGAAAGTTAATCATTACTTAACCGAAATGAACAAATTTAGCATTAAACCAAATCTAATTATCTATACAAATATTTTACAGACATGCATTCATTTAGAGGATTATAAGCAAGCAGTTGAAGTTTTTGATATGTGCAAATTTAACAACATTCAGCTAGATACTAGGATTTATAATTCAGTTATGTTGATGGGTATCAAGGAAAACAAGTTAGAGACCAACTTAGATTTATTTCAAGAGATGGTGGAAAACAATATTGAACCAGATGACAGCACATACCTAATAATGTGTAGATCATGCTCTTCTAATCCTAAATACTTGTTGAAAGCATGGGAATTTTTGATTAAATACTTAGAATTAAATCAAGGTGAAAACATGAGTAAAAAAGTTGTTGAAGTGATGATCATTTTAGCTGCTAAAGATTCGGATATTTTGTTGGCTAGATTATTATTCGTTCAAGTATTTATGAAATTTAAAGACGGTAATGGACCGGGTCCAGAATTTTTGAATTTGTTGTTAGAATGTTACAAAAATACTAAAATTGCAAATATCACTAAACTACCAATAATGCTTATGAATGATACAGCCAAAAATATAAGAAAGAATTTATTGAGTATGGTTAACTTTGAAAATTTTTATTTGGAGCAAGAAAGCATGATTAAAGATGAAAATATGATGATTAAACCAAATAGTCATATGAATATTGAGGATTTACCACCCATGTTGCCGACATACAACATTACTTCCTCAAAGCAAATTGTTGAAGAAGCTAGAGCTATTTGGAGCTATACCCTTCTCAATTACCCATCTTATATAAATGTTGAAAATGTGAGCTCCTATTTGAAAATATTTATTTATCATCAAGATAAGGTTGATAACTTTGTTGCCAAGTTTGAAGAATTGACCTATTTTGATGATGAAGGCATTGATTTCAACGTATTCAAACAACAGAAACAAGATAAGATTACATTTGAAGAAGCTCCTCAAGAGATCTCATATGATACTACAGAACATAATAGCACTAATACTGAACAGACGCCTCTTCCAGAAGTAATCAGCGTCGCACAACAACGTCAGAGACATTTAAGGGTTCCAAGAACAAATGCTCTTTACAAATTAGCATTATTTGCCAGCAAAAAGTTTAAGAATTACGAGCTTATGCAAAAGATTTGGATAGAAAGAGGAAAATTCCGTAAAACTAGTCAATTTTCGAATTTGTCTGCCAAAGAAAAGAAAGATCTAGATTTTGACTTTGCAAGAGAGATGATGGAATCACTTTTGTCCGTTGGATTGGTCCATGATGCTTTGAATATTGTTCTATCAACAGAAAGACAGTTTGACTGGAATTTCTATTACTTGAGAAATTTTTATGTATATGCACAGAATATTGGAGATGATTTTGTTATGCAGAAGCTTAGCAAAGTTGCTGCCAAGCATGGAAGAATTTTATCCCATGATTTCAAAGCCTACGCTTACAATAAAGAAGAGTAGATTGATTTCGCTGATTGATGATATCATAATCTTACCAGTCAATAGTATGTAATAACCTTTTGTAAATAAATAAATGAATCAGCAGAATGTGTAACATTATTTATTATTGGGTGTGTATCTTGAACGATATGAGTAGTGGATTATACTAATTTAACAATTAAAGCACACTATCAGATTGAGAAGCTAAATGTTGAAAAAACAGAAACCATTTGGTGCAGATTATTTTTAGACCGCTATATTATCTAACTCAGGGCTCTCAATTGGTATATTTTTTTGTTTTGCTTTTATGTAATTTTAATCTGAAATTGTTTGATTGGATAACAGATGAAATTGTGAGAAGAAGAAAAAAAATTTTTTTGCTGTGTAAAAAATTTGTTAGAGGCGAGTACGTGAGTAGCTGGATTATGTATTTTTGAGCTGGAAAAGAAAAAAAAATGAGAAAGACAGAAATATTCAAAATCTACATGCTAACCGTAAACATTGTTTAGTTGGACAGCTTGTTTTGATAGCAATCGTTCTCATTACATACCAGTTCAAATATAATATAGAATAAGGCCATGTCCAATCCTGCTCCATCTACTACTTATCCAGTATGTTTTGATTATTTGTATTTTCCTTTATGTGTGTTTATTGATTTGTGATCTGTTCGAATTGAGGTGCGTTAATAACGGAATTTGAATGAAAAGTCATAGTTTATGAAAAAGGACTTGTATTACCGAGATTATTGTTGTTTTGCGCTTTTTAATTGTGAATTTATGCTATTCTAAATATTATTAAAAATAAGTGCCATTACTAGAATTACTATTAAAAACGCAACAGATAAGGGTGATATTGAGTTCATAGATTAAAATGGTACAGTTGTTAATTCTTACTTCACATTTCACCTTTTCCTCCTCTTTTCGTTTTTGTCAGGATAGAAGGCTGAGAATAAAAGCTGAATTAAATACCTTCCAATTAATGAATAGGCGACTAAAGATGATTGATAGAATTTCTTATTAAGCAATACTCACTAGGATTATTATTTTAAAAGCAATGAAAATGAATGAGCCACCTTTTTGGCCTATGCTCTCTGATGATTAATTAACTTCGATGCAAGCGTTTGCTTACTTGACTTAAACCTATTATTGTCATTTAACTATGCTAATCTCAAGCTCGTTATACAAAATAGTTCTGATGAAAATCTTGGCTAATTTGAATAATGTACTAATTTGACGATCACAAATAGTAATCCTATCTTTTTAGTTTCTTTTTGAAAATACTAACATATTTATAGAAAATTGATTCCGACCCAGCTTTCTCTAAAGTTGTTGGTTACTTTCGTGCCTCTGATTACGGTGTTATCGCCGGTTCTACCGTTCTTTTTCCATCTCTTGTAACTTTATTTGAAAAATTTGAACCAGCCAATGGCAAAAGTTACGTCAAACCAAGCGGATCCCTTTTAAGACTTTCCGGCTTGTTAGGTTTAGTTGGTGGTTTTTTCATAGCATACAATAGATCAACCAAGAGATTCTGGGGTTGGAGTGAAAATGCCAATGAATTAACCAAATATAAAGCTGAAATAAAGGCAAACTTATTAAAGGGTGAACCACCATTTGGAAAATCTACTTTAAGCCCATGGTTACAAGATGTCAGTAACAGAAACTCTCAAAACTCTCAAATTGGTTTAGCTTTAATCCCATGGTTTAATGTTACCAATCACGCCTACCACGGCAATGAAAAACTTATTGATGAAATCAAAGCTGAAGTCGCTTCTGAAAAATAAATCAAGATATTCAATTAGTCTATCAACCAAAAAAAAAGAAAAGAAAAACCATACAAACATGACCATCTCTTAAGATAAAATATTGTTGCACTTTGCAGTCAAGTAATCATGGAGTAACAACGGTTCAGGTTACTTTCTGCATCAGCTTCCACGTATACACAGCCTGACTGGATTATTATATTCCTATTTAAAACAATTGATACGATTGGCAAGTAAAGAAAATTATCAAGCCATTTACGAAATACAAGTAGATAATTGGGATTTGTTTTATAAGAAAACTACACCTCTTGCAAGCCTGATATTTTTTTTTGTTTTATTGTTTTTGAAAATCTATTTATAATATATCCAAAGATGTTTTTTATAAAAAAAAATAAAAAAAATGCAAGCAAAACAAACTAGAAAACCAACACATATCATTCATTATAATAAATATATTTTTGAACATTTTAAACTTGAATATTTCGTATCTTCTACTCAAAACATTAATTAGATTATTCCACCGTGTTTCAATTTTTGTTTTCGACGTATCTTCTTTGATTTGTCTCTAGTTGGCTTACCCAGCAAGAGATTTAGTGAATCCTTGATTGGCATATTTATTGCAGATAAATCATTTAAATGTGCTGTCAACCGTTTGAAATGGTTTTTGAAATTTAAACTTTTATCTTTAAGTAAAAATTGGAGATTTCTATTGGAAATTAATAACATTGAGTCTGATGTTTTCTTCGTATAAAGTCGAAGCATAAAATTTGAAATGAACTTTTTATTCGATATTTTAATTATGAATCTCAAGTTACTCAAATCTTGTGAAAGCTTCCGAAGCGTCTTTGAAATCTTATAATCTTTCAACTTGAAGTATGATAAATTAAAGTACAATAGGAATTGAATTTTTTCAATCTCTTCAGAATTGAAGCTTCTTTCAAGCATTTCATTGACAATTTTGTTTAGAAACTCGATAACGGCAACAATGAATCTCTTATCTTTGCGAATTCTAGTGACTATACCCAAGATAAAGTATAAAATACTTCTGAAAATTCTTCTTCCCACAGCCAGTGGTTCAATGTTTGGAATACTTGATAATATTTTCTCAAAGATCTTTACTGTATATTTAAATAATTGCAAATTGGTGCTAACATTCCGGTAATTATCCATAATCTTCTCTAGAAAATATTCATCTTGTAAGACAGAGATATCAAGTTTTTTCAAGCTTAGATACCTTAAATAAATGTCAAAACCCATGGAATTTTTCTTGCTTCTCAGTATTAAGCAAAATTTATCTACTCGAACCCCACCAAAATAGATTTTATTCAAGTATTTACAGAGTAAATTGAACTCACCAGTACAGAAATTGATGAACACAGGTATCAAAGGTGACAATATACGAAAGTTTGTGAATATAACCATTAAAAATTCACTTATAATGAATTCAAAACAATATCTTTGCCTTATATGCTTATCTGAATGTAATATTTGATCATTAATATCTTTTGATCTATGATCTTCAATGCTTTCTTTTTTCAATAGTTTCTTTAAACTTGGAAAACCGGTTTCATCTTCATTTGTACATCTTTGATGTGTTTGCTTACCCTCACAAGTATTTGGTAATAAATCATTAAAAAAATATGCAATGGAGGCCAATTCTGATAATTTTCGTACTTTGTCATTATTTTTATTATTACTACTACGAGGAGCTCCAACCTCTTTAGAATATCCACTTTCCCTCAATTTTGATATTAGAATTTTAAATTCATAGTATATTTCAGACAAACATTCAAAGGATTCATTTGAGATACGTCGTTTGACATTGAACCAAAGAAAGTCACTTTCTGATGGCATAATGTCAAAGAATCTAAATCTATTCTTGCAATGAAAAAGCTCAATACTTCTTTCTTTATTATACTCCTCATAATCACTATCATTCATGTTGTCGTTGATATCACTATCATCTTCGGAATCACTAGATAAATTCATTTCACCGTAGGATGATCTCCGATTCCCACATGGACTACTCACTGTACCTAGGTTACATCGAGCCAAATTATTCACAATTATATTAACCATATCATTATCTTCAGGAGTCCAGATATTGTTCACTGGAACCCAAACATAATCTTCAATGATTGAAGGGTACAATCTGATTCTATTTTTGAAAGATGACACCCTTGATTTAAAAGATCGCAAAATATTTCTTTCGCATCGTTGTGTTGAACCATTCATTTCATTAGCCTATTTGTAGGCATAATCTAAGTTCCCTGCTGATTCTAAGCAATTGGTTTTCAAATTGTTAGATTAGATTATATTCATAGATTATTTATTTGGTAAGAGTTCTGGGGATAAAGATTCAGGAACTACATATATATGGAACTACGACGCAAATATAAAGAGACAAACACAATCAACATCAGTCACGTGATGCACATGATATTTCTTTTTTTCTGAAATACCCCGGGTAATAATGTAAGTTTTCTTGGGGAATCTTCATTCACGTGCCAAACTTTAAATCAAGTTTCAGTGTGCTAGGAAAAAACAAGAAAAAAAATTTTTCCTCTTCGCTTTCTCTGAAAAGAACAGATGAAAATATCGAGAAAAAAAAGAAAAAAAAAAAGAAAAAGAAGAAAATAGTTAAGCTTGTTTTTTGAATTATAAACCTGTTGGATTTTCTTCTACTAAGATTTCTGATCTGAATTTTCAAGTAAACTGCCTTTAATACGAAAAAATGATTATTTTCAACGTAAGTTGACTTTTGTTTGTTTGTATGTTCCAATTGTTTAGATTATTATACCCATGCTTAATACATTTATGGTGTATCTGATCTTCTTGATTGCACATGCATAAATCACTGTCGGTTTTCCCTGTGATTGGAAATTAGTTGAAAGCAATGTTAGCTAATACTAGTTGCTTTATAATTTCATAGTTACTAACGTTTCATTTTAGGATATTATCTCTGGTGACGAATTATTGTCTGATGCTTACGAACCAAAATTAGTCGATGGTGTCGTATACGAAGCTGACTGTAACATGATCAATGTTAAGCCAGGTGCTGATGTTGATATTGGTGCTAACCCATCTGCTGAGGATGCTGAAGAAGCTATGGAAGAAGGTGTTGAAACCGTCAACAATGTTGTCTACTCTTTCAGATTACAACAAACCTCTTTCGACAAAAAGTCTTACTTGACTTATATCAAGGGCTACATGAAGGCTATTAAGGCCAAATTAGCTGAAACCAACCCAGATGAAATTCCAATTTTTGAAAAAGGTGCTACTGCTTACGTTAAGAAGGTCATCTCCAACTTCAAGGACTGGGATTTCTACACCGGTGAATCCATGGATCCAGATGGAATGATTGTTTTGTTGAACTACAGAGAAGATGGTACTACCCCATACGTCTGTATCTGGAAGCACGGTATCAGAGAGCAAAAGATCTAGGTTCACATGAAACCATTAGATTTATTTTTGAATCATTTTCTTTATACATATGATTATCCTGATTGATTTATAATATAAGTTTTTTATATAATTTAGTCTTCCATGTCGTATGCTATTTATGAAGCAAAACTGCTTTCTGAACATATAGAAACATTATAGGACTATATGGAATGTAGATATCGCGATTTTCAGGAGATAAAATAAACAGTAGCATGTTGCTATTACCGCTTTTATTATGTTGCGTACAATTAACATAGGGAGACCACCTTCAAATAGCATCGCTGTTACTCATGTGAAAGCCACGTGATCAAAATGAGGATATTATTGATTTAGCATTGCAATTTGTTTAATTCAACATATGTATTCATACACATGAATAACTTATTTAGGAGTTACGATCAACGCAATATTTTCTAGCGAAGTCTCACTGCTAACATACTGAACAATTCTACCCTTAAGAAATCCAGTATTATTGATTGCAAACAATCTACTTTCATCAATTATTCTTTTTACTCTCAATCCTAATTTTTCTCTTTGGAGAATAGGCATATTAGAGGGATGATTATTGATATCTTCATCTTTCATACCGTCTCGACGCCCACATGTTGACCAACTGACAATCTTTGTCAAAACCTTAAAGAAACTTTTAATTTTATCGAGGCTTTGGTTTCTATCACTTGCAGAATTCTGAGTAATTAAATCTAAAAATCTCTTCGAATCATCTAATAAATAATCATAAATGCAAACATGACGACAGCACATAGCGACTAGAAGACCTGCAAATTTGCTATTTTCTATAATTTTGGAATTTAGTAGACTATGTAATGTTAAATCAGTGGCGCAACCACATAAATGCTTGGAAATAGCAACATGCTTCTTTTTACCATATTTAGGACTGTCTAAAATTTTATCTAAATATAAATCCTTAATGTCAATCTTGACTCTCTGAATAGCTGGTGGTAAAACTGAAGTTGAATCAATTTGAAATTCTTTACAACATTCATTAAAGTCCTTGATCATTTTACTATCCATCTTTAATCTAGCACTTGATCTGTCAATTAATAAAAAACTAGGTATTTTGTCATTTAAATCTTTTGTTGAAGTCCCAAGGTCAATATTTGGCGTTTTTGAATTTTCAAAATTATTGTAAATAATATCTTTACAGACATATCTTGAAAGTTCCGCTCTCCCACATCCATACTCAATATAATCGAATTGTCCTCCGTAAAGAGCCATCTCTTTTAAATAACCAATAATGGAAGATTGTTGAATAATATGCTTATGATTAGTTAATTCGTCAAACCTTGCAGCAATCGCAGTATCTTGATTCACATTCTTTATTTCTAATTTTATTTGTTGTGCGTTATCTATATCTTTCTCTATGCCTTCATTTGAAATGTGAGACTGCTCATTTAAAAATTTTATTAAATTGTGATATGTTTTATTAATTATTGGTATCCAATAATCATAAAATTCTTTGTCTGCCAAACCGTTGAAATCATTGTATTTTTCGTCTATTAGACTTGTAGTAGTATCAATTTCTTTGGACTTTAACAACTCCGGCGTTTTCGGATGTATGTCTGTACAATTAATATTTTCCTTATAGTAGATTTCTTTCCTCGGGACTTCCATTAATCTAACTTTATTGCATTTTGACAAATGCTTCTTTAAATTATCTTCCCAGATTGTATGCGACGGATCCATGGGACAAGGGATTCTTTTCCTACCTTTAATAGGAGGAATCATATCATTTGTATCCTGAGAAGCTAATGCAATATGTTCTGGGCAATATCTTGAGCTCTGCTTACGATGCATTTTGCAATATCTGTTTTTCTTTTTCAAAAAATATCCACATTGAAAAAGATCCGTACCACTTTCCATTTTGCCAGTATTTTGTGTTGTAACTCCTCCTTTTTCAAGTTTCTGCTTCTTATTAGAAGGAGATAAGGATTTCTCCATCTTTGAATACTAGGAATTTTTATTATTATTAAATCTCTAATTAAGCAAATTATAGTTTTGCTTAATGAATTTTTCAAATATAAATACCTGTCACGCCTGATGATCATTGAAAAAAAAAAAAAAAAAAAAAAAAAGAATAGAAAAAAAAAGGTTAAGTGGAATGAATATTCACGCTGATTTATCATCCATTCCCTTTGTAGGTAATGTATGTGCCATGTAAAGATACTGTAATATATATTTATGATGGCTTCTACGATCGGATCAAGATAGGAATTTATATTTTGGAGAGAAAATGTAATGATAATAATATATAATATAAATTTTCTATTTTGTTTTAAAAATTAATGAAACACCTTCATCACCAGCTGTTATTAATTTATTACCATTATCTTGAATAGCAAAATCTAAGACACCCATATTATGACCAACGCCAACGAACAATTCTTTTCCTTCTCTAACGTCTAACTTGTAAATCTTACCATTTAGACAACCTACAATCAACACATTAGAATTACTGCTAAGGAACTCAATTTTTGTGATGGCATCGTCAAATTTCAAAGATCTTCTCAATTTCCAAGTCTTTGAATCAAAGAAAAATAAGTCGCCACTAACCAAACCAACTGCTAAAATAGACAATTTTGTACACCAGCTCAAAGCTTCTATACTAGCTTCAAATATATCTTGCTCTTCTGTTAATTCTATAGCCTTAAAGTAGTCAATAGCATTACCAGAAACTGTGTTGAACACAAATAAGGAACCATCTCTTCCACCTAAAGCTGCAATACTTAATTCATCGTCAGCAGATAAAGAGACCCATGGAGGACTTTCACCTTTGAAATCAGTAGACTGGAATTTATACACTTGCTCATTGGTAAAACAATTCCACTGAATAATACTACCATCTTCAGAACATGTAACCAAGGATAAAGAATCTAAATCTTTGGTATTCACAAATGTACCATTTGTACATTCTGTAGAGTGAGAGAAGCCAGACATGATTTGTGTCAACTCTGTAGATATTTGGTAAACCCAAACAGATCCATCAATTGCACCAAATGCAAAAACAGGTTGATTGGGGTGGATGGAAATCCATATGATTTCATCTACTTGCTCTATTTCACCAAATGGCTTCCATACTTGACCCTTTTTAAAACTTTTAGAGACAACCACTTTACCATTCATATCGCCGGTTATACAGTATTCACCATCACTGGTGAAACCACCAGCGATAACAGATTCAGTGTGGCTATTAATAGTGGCAATGATTTTAGGAGGTTGCAAATGAGTTGTCCAAATGTAAGCTAAGTTATCGCCACCGCCAGTTACAACAACAGGTAGTTTTGGATGAGACGCAATCATAAAAACAGAATCTTTATGGGTATCAAAATAAGTCCATGAATTATTTGACATATCAACTTCCAAGACGTCATCCTCTACACCGGCATATTCTTGATCGGCGGAAGTCATTTCATCATCATCCACTTCATTTTGGTTCTCGCCGCCTGGGATGATCTCTTCATCAATAACTTCTTCGACTTCATCGGCAATAATATATTCTTCGTTTTCCTCAGGTACATTACTCATGATTATCGTTTGCTTAATTGTATTATTTGCTTAACTTTAAATGAAATGCCATTATCTGTAAATAAACTAGATGATATTTCGCTTTCATTTAATGTTTTCCCTTTTTTTTATTATTTTTTTTTTTTAAATTTTCAGATGCCACACAGGGCTGTGCAACCTTTTTTATTAAAAAAAAAGAAAAGAAAAACGTAAACAAACCACAAAATAAAGATAAAACAAAGACCACTAAAAAAAAACTCAAACCTGGTTTCGTCAATGTGGAGGTTATATTTAAAGTTTATTAAATCGTAATCTATTATCAACCAAATAATATCATAACAACAACTGATTTGTGATTTGTGATGAAAATAAATAATGAGCGATAATAATTCGGATTACAAGACATTGATTTGCATAGAAAATGCCGAAATCATTTCCTACAAACATTATATCGAATATATTTCATCTGCTTTGTCACAGAACCAGGCTGATGACACACCAGATCTCGTGACGTTTAGGCAGGAGATAATCTCTGTTTTGGATAGCAATATCACTAAGTCAACTGGTGACAAGCAATTGAATTCTCAAAAATTGAAATCGCTGCCATCATCCAGAAAGTTACTAGCTGTAGGCACATTCCAAGTATATGAATTCAATGGTCTAATATATATGTCTTGTGGGCGGGGACGTTCAATATCCAGCGCAAATCTTAGTTTTAATAGTAATAATAGTTACAATAATAATATAAGCAGTGCCGCTTCTATGACAAGTAATGGCAATAACCAGAGTGTTAGCTCTAATGCATTTGTTTACCCTTTGCTACCTAAACTTCGAATATTTAGACTTGATCAATTTGAATTTGTATTAGCGCTTTTCCATCCTCAAAGATTTTGGCGTATAAGATTTGATGTTATGTCCCAAACTTGCAATAAGCATAATCATCATGAAAGAGATGTTGATTACGAAACTGCAAGTGATGATTTTGATAAAGAAATTCTAGTGAAACAGGTAGATTTATTACAGCGGATCTTTGAAAAGTATTGTAATTTCAAAGATTTATCCAGAGCTGAATCTATTGAAAATAAAGGCAGTAATATCAATACGCATATAAACAGCACACTGAAGTCCAGAACAAGGAATAGATTATCAAAGTTGTTTAAGCCAAAATCAAAAAAATTAAGCATTACCTCAGATTTGTCTTCTAATAATCGTGATAGCGAGGCTGTTTTGTCAGCCACACCTGAATACATAAATAGCTTGATAGATGAAAAAGTTGAAAAAAGATTACAAATATTGCAGAAGGGTACGCATATATCTCATAAGAGTAATTTGTCAGAAGATAAAGGAAGTACAAATACGGAGGAAGTTTTATCAACTATTACAGACTCTACTACAGCGGCTACGTCATTGAACACAAACGGTAACATAAAATTAAAAACAGCAAAGAAAAAAGATAGAATATTAAACCAAAATGAAGCAGGAAATCTAAGAAATGTTATGAATAATTTTGATAAAGGAAAAGAGTTCATAAATATTAATGAAACTTCCTCTATGTCCTCGAATGAAAGTGCATATGATATCTTGCAGAATGTACCGAATAATAAAAACGATAATGATTCAGGTGATAATTCATTTAGCAAGAAATCTTTCAAAAAGACTTCGGTTACGATATTTGATGATGACGCAAACTTTGATGAAAATGAATTGCAATTGCAGTACGATTTAGGTAATGATACACATTTTGGAGTTGAATTATCAAAAAAATTGAACGATGAAGTTGTGAAGGAAATTTTTGAAATGAAGACAAAAAGAAATACTTATGATGATCAGTATGTGAAGCAAACAATTCAACAAAAAAATAGTAGGAACACTATGAACTCTTTGAAAAAACCACTTAATAGTTATAGAGGCCAAAATAATAATCAAAGTATTTTATATTCGAAAAACACGGGTTGGATGGATTTTAATGATAAATCCGAAGACGAAGAAAACAATTGTGTTGACCAAGATACCGACTTAGACGATGTTTTGAAGGATTTCTCATTGAAAAGCAATAAGAAGACTAATAATAGCCTAAGAAGAATCCCAAAGATTGAATATGAACCTTCGCATCATAGAAAATTAAAAATGAGAGATGAAGTTCAGAGTTATTATTCTATGAGAAGTTTTAGATCGTTGAAGGGCTCCAATAATTTTAGAAAGCAGGCAGACTCTGTAACGGCCGCGAAGAATAACAAAACCTGGGAACAGACTTTGAATTCCAAGAAGAGTACAGATTATCTCAGATATACCAGCAGATCAAGTAGGTTCTTCGTGGACAGCAAGAACGAAATGGGTAGAATCAACAATGACTCTGCCATGAGCGACATTTTCACCAGTGATAGCAAGACCAACAAACCCAGATACAAAAAATTGGTGCAGAATGGTATGATGTTAACAAATGAAGAGATTTTCAACTTAGTGGTCCACGAAGATGATGAAAAGGCTATGAACAATGCTGTAGGTAATCACGTCAAACAAGAGTTCAAAGATGAAAAGAGTTCTGGGTTTTTGTACAGGTATCTTGGCTGGTGAAAATAGACTGGCATGCCGTTTGCCATCAGCTTCAACTTTTTCGTTCTTTGTTTCTTGTGGAAAATCTATTTTTAGTATTTAGTAATAAATGAATAAATAAATTTGTCAGTTGATACATGAAAACCTGAAAAGTTCATGCAATTAACCTGAATTTTTTTTCCTTGTACGATATGCGGCGGTACTGTAATTTTTCTTAGTATTCATCTCAATTGTCAAAAATCAAACGACTATTCCTGTCTTTCTTTTGTAATTATTTTTCGTGCAGGCAAGAGGAGGCCCTACTCAAATCAACGGTTTAACTAGCAGTAGAAGCGGAAAAGCCAGAAATACAAGAGAGAAAAAAAAAAAAAAAAAAAGCAGAAGCAAAACCAAGTAAATAGTCGCAATACGGATATCAGTCAGTAGTGTTATCAGAGTGGGTAGAAGAAACATTAAGAATTATTCTCACTAAATATTAGAAAGCATTCTTTCATTTATAGAACAAATCAAACAGTATTTGAATCATAAAAAGGATAAACTATTGAAAATCAATAAAGATATATACACATTCATTGTATATATTCATTCAGTATCCATCTCTAAGTCCTTCTTGTACAACAATTGTCAACAATAGTGAACAAGCACATTGCTGAGATAGAGCAATATACCCACTATTTGCTAGCTTCTCGTTTCTCAGTCCAGATGAAAGAGGAAATCAAATAAAACCTATACTATACTACACATATATCACCAGATACATACATATCAAGATACCAATCTAAACCTGTAATAATGGAAAGAAGAAAGGCCACTAGCGAAACAAACAGTTTGAGCCATCAGCAATCAGACGACAACGCACCCACAAGATTAGTTCCCGAAAGGGCTGCAAGTACTTCCTTGATCCAGCAGATATTGTCCAAACCTAAGAAGCCAAAGAAAAAGAGACCACCGCCATTTTATAGAATATTTGCCATTGATGAGTATTCTACCTACAAAGAATTCAGGGACTCCTCCCTATCGTCGTCACTGGTATTCAACCAGTACAAGCCCAGTGTGTCGTTTGACACGGTGAATATAAACATATCCAACAGTGCTGGCGTGGATCCTGCCGAATATCCCGATTATTACGGCATCTCAGACCCAAAGCTTTCTTCTTTGGGCACCAAAAAGGTTGAAGACTTCTATGAGCCATTTTCTTCATCACACTCAGGAGGTTTCACTGGCGGTAAGTCAACAGCTGAATTAATGAACATGTCTCATTCAGAATACGAGAAATACTCCTTAGAAATGAAATACAAAAAAGAGTCTTCTCAGGCTATGCATAACCAGGTGTGTTGTTTCGTTGAAATGCATCGCGATTACCATAAAATATATGCAAACTTTAACAATAGAGATGAGATTTCACAGCAAATAAAAAATAAGGAAATATCACCAGATTCAGTGAAGTTTCCAGAGTTTCCCCACAGAACAATACTAGTATATATAAGTGGTAGAAAACACACATGGGTATCACTTGATTGGGTGGTGAAGAAATTGTTAAAAGATGGTGATCACTTGGTAGTAGTAGGATCCGTTTTTCCCGAACTCACTGATAAGTTAAAGAATTTCAACTCTTCCTCAGCTATTCGAAAGTATGATGATTATGACGATGATGATTATGATGCCTACAATGAGGAAATTGGTGATGGTGGCTATAACCTTGATGCTTACGCACCTGGCAGAATTAATAGATTTCAAAATGATGCATTATTAGGTACCCCACTGGCAATTGCCAGAGGTGTCTCTAGGGATAGGCATGCATCAAAATCGCGTGGTAGAAGTAGATCAAGAAATCCAAAAACCAGTGGAAATAGAGCAAGTAGTAGATCTAGATCTAGATTAAGATTTGCCAATAATGAGGAAATTCCAGATAGTTATTTTGATTTTGATGAAACCTTGGATGATTTGGATATAAATCAAAGGGCTAGGAATATTATGGCTTACATCATGAGTCTTTGTGATAGTGGAAAAGATCCTAGAAATAATAAAGTTTCATTATCCAAAGATTGTAATAGCACGGAAGCTGAAGATTCTTATAAAAATTTGGAAAAAAATTCCATATTGAAAACTGTTGATGGGCAAAGCAATACAGAATCATCCAATATACAAGCCTTAGAAGATGCTGAATGTAAAATTCCTAATACTGGTATCAATTTGAAACATCAAGAGACTAACAAAGATGGAATCAATGGTGAAAATGTTCCAATAGTTAAAATCACCATTGATATATCCATTGGTGGTACAAAAGATATCCTAAAAGATTCTTGTATTTTGTACACTCCAACACTTATGGTATGCTCAGCAAAACCAAAAATAGATTCAGCGCCATTAAGTAGTTGGAAATCTTCAAGATTGAGTGATCGTGTTGTGAAGAATTTCACAATTCCCGTAATTATTGTTCCCGCTATGAATATGGATAATTTTGAGAAGAAATTATATGAAGAAATGTTGTTTACTGCAAAGGCAAAAAAGTTAGCAAAAGAAAAGCTGGCAGCTGGTGAAAATGCTAATATAACGTTAAGACCTGGTGATATAGCCAAAACAAGGGCAAACAGCGCTAGTGCTCCAGAACTTTCATTGATACAAGATGGATCGAAGAATAGTACAATCAAGGACGATATGTATAAGAAAAATACTAATAATGATTCTAACGATGCTGAATATCGTAATAGAACAGCTTTGTCTTTAGATCAAGGCATGCACGGTGCTACAAGTGGATCTGAAATTGAGAGTATTACCAGTGATAGTATAATTGATCCTAGCAGTACTGAGAGTGAAAGCGAATCAGAAAGTGAGACCGAAAGCGAATCAGAAAGTGAAAGTGAAAGTGAAAGCGATGATGATATACCTGCAGGTATGTCCAGAAGTGGCACTTTATCGAAGAGCACTAGTTGTATTCCTACAATGACTGACATGAATGGCTCTAACTCTGCTTTGGATAGTGTATCACCATTATCTAGGAAAGGTTTAAATGTGGATAGGCATGACTCGGTGAAAAGACAGCATTCTAAGAGGGGAGCAAATTCTAAAGATCTGACAAAACTTTCAAAAGTCAAAAGCTTAATTATGGAGATGAATTATGAAACTGAACCTGATTTGTCCACAAAAGAGAAAATTAAGGACTTTGTTAGTAAACAAAATAAGCTTTTAAAGGAAAATTTGAAAAAGATTCCAAAAGAAAATGAATCAAAAAATGCATCTGACGCCGCACCTTCTGCAGAAACAACTTGCTCCTCAAATGTGGAGGCTAGTGCCGGGAAAGGTACAGGGAAGTATGATGCCAATTTTTTCAAAAATCAATTGGATTTAATCTCAGCGAATTCAAGATATATCACTCAAAGCTTAAGAACCTTAGACTTCACAAATGATACCGAAGGTGCCGAATTGGTGCGTAGTATTACTGGTGATCCAGCACTTTCTAGAACAAAGAAGTTTAAATCGATGTTACTTGATGATGATGATAAGGATCCACTGAGTTCCAAAACTGGTAGAAATACAAACTTAAACACACCTATTGGTAAAATTCCAGTATCCGAACTCAATAGAAGAAGCAATCATAATGCCAAAAATTATACTAATGGAACCAATTTTGAGATGAGAAGAAGAAGTTCACCAATGATTAAGTTTGCTGATGATATAGGGGGATTGGGAGTAAACATTCCTGAGATTAAAGTGGATAGTGGAAGCAACTCAAGAGGAAACAGCTTAAGTAGAAAGCTGCCTGGTCTGAATGGAGGTAGTGCATTGTCAAGAATTAGAAGTAATGGATCTGAAAGATCTTTCAAATTGTTCAGCACTAGATCCAATGAGGAACCCACTAATAAAGGAAAGAAAGACAGAAGAAGTAGTGCCGGTAGTATAGACCATTCAGTGGCTAAATTGAAAGACAAAGAAAAGAAGGAAAATAAGCCAAAGCATCATGATGATGAAACAGCACATAGCAGGAAATCTTTGAAGAAATTATTTGGTAAATGGAGATAGAGCTAAATTTACTTTCTTTCTTTTATTTTATTTATGTAGATTATTGGTGATTGCTGTCAATTTTCAAACTAGATGAATACATTTATAATAAGCAAGATCGTATACCTCACGTGCAATATCACGTGATAAGTGAATAAATCGTTGAAGATTTTCTTAATTGCAGTTAATGACAATTACAAAGGAATTTAAAATTCATCTATTCAGAAATAATTGAGTACTTTTGCTATTTATGACGTTAAAGAAATGATAAAATATGTAAAATCTCCAAAAGTATATATAACATCAGAATCATGTCGTATAAATGTGTATTTACCAGAGTTAACAGGATTCCAATTATAATCATACTTGTAATGATTTGAAGGAAGCAAGAAAGCTTATATATTGACCAATTGAGTGTTTGTATGAGCCATTTACATACAAGAGAGGTTCTGATAGATCTTAGCAGAGAAGTCTGAAAAGTTATGGTAGGTAAGTAATAAGGTGTAACTGTGAAAGGACAGATGTTCATATTATTCTGAATAATTCTATTTAGTTTCAGTAAAGCCTTTTCACTTAAATTAATCGACAGGTTAGGATGATAAAATAATCATTTTTTTGCTTGGTTTTCCAAGGCCTTGACGTGCTTTTCTAAAGAATCAATGGTGCTTTTCAAACTTAATACATCAGCAACAATGACTTGGTTAGTTATTCTATATTGATCAATCAAATAGTAGTATGAAGCAAAACCCGTGATTGAAAGACCTAGTAAAAAACCAATGAAACCCCCTTTGAAACCGCCAATTCTTCTTGGAGCAACTGTTGGGACAGTTGTGGAGTAATTACGGATAACTCCAGTATATAATGTGGAACGTGTAGCTTTTAGTAATGAGAACATAATTGATATTTGTTAATGTAATGAATTGGAAAAGTATGAATTTAGCAAAGATAATAATTAGTTGGTCCTTACACAATTTCACGTCATGAGTTCATGATAATAATAGTAGTATTTCTGAAAGTTGCAAAGCATAAAAAAAATTTTCTATGAGCAACGATACTGACAAAGAAACACATGCAAGTTGACTTTTTCTTGTGAGTAGTGAAATCAAGAGATTTTATTGGGTGAGTGCGTATCCGTTGAAACCGGACTGGATAATGCTATATCTCAGGGCTCGTAATCTCTGCGGAAAATCCTCCCCGGTTAAATAAGTGCGTTTAGATTTAATGCACTCTTCGAACAAATTTCAAGAAAGAACTGGAAAATAGAACAAAAAAAATTTTTTTTGCCTTTCTCAGAGAGCAAAGTGAGGGAAGAACTCAAAAAAAAAAAATCGTTTGTTTATTTACTATTTCATTTTCTCATTTCTTCATTCCTCTACTATATTTATTACAGGTTCATCTCTATTTTATCAAGTGTAAAACTATATTAAAATGTCTGCTCAAACTATTCCAAGTTTCAAATTAGTCTTAGTCGGTGATGGTGGTACCGGTAAAGTAAGTATTTAATATCTTTTTGATAATTTGCATAGCCCTTCGATTTTGCTTTGTTATCTCTAAAAGCTTTGTGATTTTCTTTTCTCAATAAATTGTGGCGATATTCATTGCTCTCAAGTATTGCTTTTGATTTATTTCTTATTGCCATTGGCTGAATTGTTAAATGTTTCCTTATTTGTTTGTTTTTTTATTTCTATGTTAGTGAAACAAGCTCATGATCTGGGTTCAATTCTAATTTATTCCACGAAGAGTTTTTCATTCGCACGTTCATGTTTGAAAGAGGTAAAAGGGTGTTGATTGACTTATCAATTGCATAACTTGATTCTGATTTTGCATCACATGAGATGTTTATCCATCATTATGTTGTCTCAACGATTCCTTCTCATTTTTAACTTGTTTTTCTCTCGTTTTCTTTCCTCACATTACACAGACAGAATATTGATAATAGATAAATCTACGAAGATTGATATTAAAGTTGAATTAATGCTGATGCTATTTCTAATTATGGGCGATCTCTATTAGCATGGTTCATTGTTTCATTGAGACTTTTTTTTTGTTTTCGCACGTTACTCTTGAATTTGTATCATAATTATTATTACTAGTGTTGGGGTGCTAAATTTTCAGCCGTGGACAAGAAGCAAAATGGATGCCGCCGATATTTACAACGAAGTTGTAATAAGAAATAAATTTTATCATAAGTGATAATACGGGTAAAGATTGATTAATCACTGCTTTTGTTGATTTCATCGAGTAGATTACTAACTTTCCCTTTATATAGACCACTTTCGTCAAACGTCACTTAACTGGTGAGTTCGAAAAGAAATATATTGCCACTTTAGGTGTTGAAGTTCACCCATTGACTTTCCACACTAACTTTGGTGAGATCAAGTTTGATGTCTGGGATACTGCTGGTCAAGAAAAATTAGGTGGCTTAAGAGATGGTTACTATATTGACGGTCAATGTGGTATCATTATGTTTGATGTTACCTCTAGAATCACATACAAGAATGTTCCAAACTGGCACAGAGATTTAGTTAGAGTTTGTGAAAATATCCCAATCGTCTTGTGTGGTAACAAGGTTGATGTCAAGGACCGTAAAGTTAAGGCTAAGACTATCACCTTCCACAGAAAGAAGAACTTACAGTACTACGATATCTCTGCCAAATCTAACTACAACTTTGAAAAGCCATTCTTATGGTTGGCTAGAAAGTTAAGTGGGGATTCTAACTTAGAGTTTGTTGCTGCTCCAGCTTTGGCTCCACCTGAAGTTCAAGTTGATACCAACTTAATGCAACAATACCAACAAGAAATGGAAAATGCTGCCGCTTTACCATTGCCGGATGAAGATGAAGATTTATAAATAAAAAGTAATGTAACTGTGCATGGCTGGCTGCATTGTTTATCTGTTTATAATCAAATCATGTTGCAAATAATCAAACGAAATACAACAAACAAAATTTTATAATATAAACATTTTTAATAACCAAAATAAAAAATTAATGTAATATAAAGTAATAAAATAGTTGGGCAAATAATAGTATGTATTATTTAACTTCCTGGTATATATATATATATATTAAAAAAAGAAAAAAAATAGTAAAATAAATTGGTTTAATTTTGAAAATTAATTAAAAAGGTGGTAGCATTGTGGTTTTTTTGAATGTCTTAATTCTTCGCTCTTTTCTTTTGGTTATTAGCGGTTAATGAGCGTTTAATTTTGTTTTCTTTTTCTCTTTTTTGAAGAATCTTTACTCAGATGGTGGGCTTAGGCTTACGAAAATCAAAATAAGTATTGAAATACTGATATGATGATACTTACAATTTGCTTAAATTTTCTAAATGTGGAAATATGAAATTCCTAATAAAAGTCCTAATATTTTGTATTAAGCAGTAAATTGCATAAGAAATATCAACAAAATAATTAAAATGAATTCTCCGCCTGTAATTATTAACATAAACCCTTTTTAATTTTGATTTGAAGGATATCTTCATTCAAACATCTATCTGTGTATACTTCTTTTTTTTTTTAATGTTATTCCATGTAATACTGACTTTTCTTTAATAAAATGTAATTTAGCTTGATGAAATAGAAGAAAAATTCAATGCCATGGATCTGCTATTAATAGAATTAAGCAATGGCAATACTAATGAGGCAAAAATACAAAATCTAATAAGTGCTGTATATGAAGATAACGCTATTGGTTTTAATGTTAATAATAATAATTATGAACCTTGCAGAGAAATCCAGCCTACTCCACAAGAAGACACACCCATATACAATGCTAATAATTCAATGCATGAACCCGCTAGTAAAGATGCGGAACTGTATGACTTTGATGCTAATACCGAAAATAGTCCACTCAAAGATTTTTTTTATTTTCCTATTAAGGAAATAGATGGAGAGCACTACGATTGCAACAACGCAACACAATTTGAAGAAGACAGAAATACTTCTACCTTCAGTCCAACTGTTGAGATAAACACCAGAGATAAAGAATTAGACGTATTATTGAAAGAGTATAATAATTTTAAGAAAAAAAATTCCGAAGACAATTCTTTTGTTTGTGACGAGAGCAATACTTCTTTAGTTGAAGGAAATTTAACAGGTGCATTACAAGAAAATTTAAATTCTTTTAGCATTCGAAAACAAAGTCAATCAAAAAATGAATGTAACCTATTCGAACTAACCAAAGAAGATCTTTTAATGTTTGACATAAATCATCAAAAGTGGAGATGTTATGAAAGTTTTCATGAGCTGGAGTTGTACCTGTTCGAAAATTTCTATCGCTCAAACCAAAAAATAGATGAGATTGACATAATTTTTTTTCAGAAATATTATATGTTACTCAAGAATATTCAAAACTGTTTGAATACTGTTGAAGATTCAGGAATATCCTATTTTGAAAAAAGTCAGATACTAAAACATATTGAAGATCATTTCCGTAGTATAAATGTTACTCCGTCAAAGCATTTCGTAGGAGGTGTGCCAAACTTGTATTGTAATCAAAAGCCCATGTTCAGAAAAACGAAAGTAACAAATATATGGGATGCACGAACAGAAGAACTGCTCTCCATAGCTAGACTTTGGAATGATGATTATGTAATTAACCGATCCATGTTTGCCAAATCTGAACGTGACAAATATTCAAAACTATATGACAGGGTAAACTACATTTCAAAATCTTTCAAATACTTTCAGAGAACACACGAAGAAAGATATTGCATAGATCCAATAATAACAAATGATTCAGGCTCAATTGAGTATCGATTCGTAATAGATAACAGTAAGATTGATAAATACTCAATGATTATGTAATTTACGTAAATTAAAAAATATATATGGAAAAACACAAACGTTGATGTTAAAAAAAGCAAACCAATTGGAAACCTTAATTAATTTTCAAAATGTGATTGATAAAATACTTCTTACAAGTATAGCTGCAAGTTTATGATGACATTAGTAATGTTAAACCAAGTTCAAAACAGAATAAATAAATGATAATAATCAGTATAAAATAAAAATAGTATCGATTAAAATAGAGTATAAATTAATAACCAAATGATATATATGCGTAATAGACCTAGCGATAGAGAGAAACGAAATTAATGATGAATACAGGATTCTTAAAAAGAACGAAGATGGACAAAGTTAAAACTCAAAAGAAAATTAGGCAAGTTGTTCAACTTCTGTACTTTGATTGTCATAATAACCCAATAACTCTATCTTAAATTCAGCACACGCAATACCAAATTGTTTCAAAATAAGGGCTTTACGGACATCTAATTTTTCACCCTTTGTGCAAACTGGATATTCTTTTTCCAAGAAAATTTTACCTTTCTTGATAGTAGTTGGAAGCTTGAAAGTGTTTCTCATAGTTGGATCCATAGTGTGCTGCATTGGTACATCTTCAGATTCTGGAACTTGACCACCCGTGGAATACACAATACCTTGAGGAATAGTAAAAGATATTGGGGCCTTAGTATTTGCTCTCGCAAAATCATTTTTAACGTAGGCTTTAAAATAATCAATAACAGTGTTGGGATCTTCATTGGTGAATAGTATGCAAACCACACCCTTGAATAATTTGCTCAATTTATGTAAGTTATCTTTGTATTCTTCTTCAATTGTATCACCTAATGATTTCTGCAAAACACGTTGTTTACCCATAAGCAATTTAGAACCTTGCCAATCATTTCTTAATTCTTGTAGCAATTGAGTTCTAATATTTTCAACATTTAAGAGAAAAACGTAACGGTAATTATCTAAGCAGGCTCTAACTTCATCGAAGATACGTTCTTTGTTTTCTTTACCCTTTTTATCGGTTTGCGTTAAAGAAACTAACTTAGATCTTTTTGACTTTGGCATTTTCTACGTTGGTATTTCTGCTGCTGATAGAATGTGTTAATTTTCTATTGAATATTAAAAAAATCTATGAATATCAGTTTATGGATTATGATTGTTTCAGGAGACACATCAATTTTTATTGTTTTTCAAGTATTTTTTAATATTTTTTTTTCAATGCTCATCTCTCCAAAAATTTTTATGCAAAGAAAAAAAAATCTAACTATGTGGTGTAACAATGCACCCAGAAATCGTATCTTCATAAAAATAAGGTGTAATGATGTCTTTGAACCGTATGCTTATTCAGCTGTGGTGTAAAAGAGGATTCGTAATATAATAAATCTTTAAAAATTATATAGAATAGGACAATATGAAAATACTATAGTTAAATAGAAAATATCCAGGAGGAGATCAATTAAAGAAATTAGTGGTTCGCGAAAATTTCTGGTTTTTAAACATTACACTAAGGGTAGATCATGGAAATGAAGATAAACAAGATTAACTTCACCTTGTAGCTTCAAAAAATAAGCTTATAATTTTTGGCAATAATACATTCATATTAGTGAAGAAATATTATAATCAGATATGTGAACGAAATTATTATGTTTCTACGATTGACAAATAAACAAAAACGAAAATATGAAGACTTGAAGAACTTGTAACAAGTTCAAAGAAAATGTAGATGGCTTTTTTGCTGATACGATAGAAATAAAAAGGATATAAAAAAATTTTAATAATACACAATAATTCGTTCATTCCTAACCACAATTATCAACCAATAATCAAATACCCTTGATCGTATTATCGATGATTACGGAAAGGTTATCTCTGGCAGAAGCTGAATGCACTACGAATAGAATCTCTCGTAAGTAAATCTGAACGCACCTTTTTTGAGTTAACAGGAGGCGCCAGACAAAAAATATAAAGCAACTTGATTGATTGATTCTTTATGATATATATAATACTTTTTGAAGTATTTTTGCCATCAATCAGTTATCACTTATAACCAACTATTGTTGAATTTCTTCAATTTTTGTAATAAATCCGAGATACCATACTAAATAGGAACAATTGTCATATTGCATTACTGCTGCTATATTTAGACAAAAGGTTATTAGTTATAGTATTTTGATTTGTTAGTTGATAAGCATTTTCAAATTATTGATTCAACAAGAAAGGTTTTAAATTCCTAAGTTTTAGAATTATATGTATAAAGATACTTATATATTATCTTATAGAGCATAAAAATGGATTCAAAAGGTAAAAAAAAAATGAGCACCAATCCGGAGGAGGATATAATCATGCCAGATAGACCTGAATGCCACGAGATAAACAATGATAGCTCCCCAGAGATGCCCGATCAAGAGGACGAAGCATTGCTTACATTGTCCGAGCAGTATAAAAACCAAAAATCTACCAGAAGAAACAAGGAACAATTAGAAGAAGAAGTGCACAATAGCAACATCTCTTCCAGAAGCAATAGCAATACCAATAGATCAAGAAATAGAAGAAAGAGCAGTACCAATAGAATTTCAACAGAGGATGAAGATAGCATTGAAGAAATTGGAGATACTGAATATATACCTGATAATTCGGAAGAAGAACTTGAATTTGATGGTGGAAGTGCATTCTTTGGTGGTGGCGTGGATGATAATGATGGGAACATGGATGAACGGGCTCAACTAGCAATACGCTCTAGAATCGCTCAGTTCTATCCAGAGATGGCTCAATATTTGGGAGCATTATCTGGGAATAATGGAGGTACCTCAAATACGAGACATATAATTGATATCATAGAAGCTAGAGAGGATCCCTTGTTAGTTCTAGAAGGTTTGAATGAATTATCTGAAAAATTATTATTTGGGGATATCTCAGTAGAAGTTCCATCTTCGACTTTATGTAAAGCTTTGGTTGGTGTCATGAATGAACCGGAGTTTACAGAGAATTCACAGGTTCAATTGGTTGCCTGCAGATGTATGTATAATTTGTGGTGTTCATATGCCGAATATGGACACCAGCTTATAGCAGCTGGTGCAGTCGAAGCAATCAAACCGAAATTATTTGAAGTCAGTTATATCGACCTAACAGAACAATGTTTACAAACTTTAGAAGCCCTTTCAAAGACTAATCCTCATAAAATTTTAGCAAAGGACACTTTGGGATCGTGTTTAAAGTTTATTGATTTCTTAAATGTTCACTCTCAAAGAAAGGCTTTGAATATTGCCGCGAACTGTTGTAAAGTTTCTTCAGATAATTATTTTGACTCAATTAATGAGATTTTTCCTACAATCAAAAGAATCATCTCAGATTATTCAGATACTCCTGCTTTAGAATATTGTTTCTTATCAGTTGCAGGCATTATGGATAATATAACTGAAAAGAATGTCAGTTGTATTTTAACAGCGGATTTGTTAACCAGAATACTTGAAATTATTGTAACTTCTTTAGCTTCAAAAAATTCAAAGAATAGCCAAGATTCTGTTTCTTATGGTAGTGGAAATCCTAATGGTGCTACTGTCAATATCGCTACAGTGTATAAGTTCTTTACTAGTATTACCTCGCTTTGCAGGAAATCACCAAATATGTCATTGCTTTTAATCAAGGACTGCAAAATTGGAACATTTGTCAATGCTACTTTAAATAACTCTTCGATAGAAAGTTTAATGGAAACCCCTAAGGAAATTTTGATCAAAATTTTGGACTTGATCGTCGCTTTGTTACCATTATGCTCGAAATTGAAGTCTTTAAACAATGTTGATCAATTAGCTAATTTCTATGATATTATTGAAGGTGATAGTATCGAAAAAAATAAATCAAGAATTGATGCGTTTTGTGAAAATAAAGAAACAATTGAAATATTCTATAATGAAATTTTTACTTTATTGATCAATATTTACTCTTCCACAGTTGATTTTGAAATCAGAAGAAAAGTTATTTTATCAATTGTACATATAATTTGTACCAACCAATTTGAATATTCTGTTCTCACCGATAATTCCAAAACTGCAACCTTGACTAATTGGTTGACTTCTATTATTATTCAAGCGAAGAATACTGTTAACTCAGATTTGCAAGAAGATAAAATTATCAAAATTAAAAAAGTAATTGGAGCATTTGGGGCTTCTGTTACTGTTAGAAAACATGTGAATAATTATATAATTTTAATGGGGGCGGTTATTATTATCAATGAATTGTGTGAAAAGTATTCTTCTAAATGTTTCAGAGAGTTTGAAAGGGAAGGATTATTGGATAATGTTGATTTATTATCTAAAGCGGCTACAAAGCTTTCTTTGAAGGAATCTAAATATTGCGGCGAATCTTCATCAGCTTCTAATGTGGATGAATCAGGTATTCCTGAATCAGCAGCTAGATTTCTTCAAAGTTTAGCGAAGATCAATAGGAAACTCAATGATGAATCGGATTTTTCCAATAGCGATTTCAACCTTGAAAATTTCAAAGATGATGAATTTTTTGAAGGTTTAGTTACAATATTAAACAAAGTTAGTAGTGAATATAATAATGAAGTTGGGTCTACAGAAGATGTGTCTTTATCTAAAAAATATGAAAGTATTGTCAAACTATTATCAGATAAAAATCGGGTTGCTTCTTATGGATTAAAAGAGTGGCAGAATGTTTGGGAAGATTTAGAGTGTTGTCTAGGTGAGGATGACTCAGGTATATCTAGCTTCGAGTTAATTTCTCATGGGCTTGTTGATTCTTTATATAATGCATTAACGGCTCATAATTTATGCTACCAGAGCTTTGTATCCTATTTTATTGATAATCCTGTTAAGCAAGAAGGTTTCAAATATTTGATCAGTAAATTACAAGAAGGCTTAAGTAGAGTTGAATCATTTGAGATTTTAACAGCTGGTGCTAGCCAAGTATCATTTTTCGGTTTAAGAGCCTCAGGAAGCAGTGCATCAACATCTAGCAAAGCATATTCTATGGCAAGACAGTTGAATGTTAAACTAACATTTGAAGATACTAAAAGTATTACTGAGCTTGATGAAGATACCGAACTTTATGAAGCCGACGCAAAAAAATGTGATATTGAGATTCCAGAAGAATATAAAAAACTTTTCATATCTACTCATGCAATTGCTACCTTTAGAACGGTTCACAACTTTTTGAAGCGGAGAATAGAATTAGCCTCTACTTTTGGAGATATTAACATGTCCAGTAATAGTGATGATGATGATGAGGAAGGTACCGATTTTAATGAGGAAGAGGAAGCTTTTGAAGAAGAGGAGGAAGAAGATTATGAAGATGTTATTGATGAGATAAGTAGTGATGATATTGTTGGCTCAGAAAGTTTTAGAAAAAGAAGAAGAAGTAGTAGACAAAGAAATTCATCTGTTTTATCTTCAAAGAAGGATGAAGACGATTGGTATTTTGAATTCTCTATTAATGGTGAAGCCATCCCATTGGAAACTACTATCTATGGTGCCATTTATAGAAACTTACAAACATTCTCCTCTAATTCCTCAATTAATCCAAATTCTATTTGGACGGATGCTCACCCTATAACATTTCGAATTGTCCGTGGTAGTATTCCTGACTTGACTATCAATCACGAAGAGGCTAAATATATTGACGAAACTACTGATGAAGATTTAATAAAGTTGAATGATGAGGTATCATTGAAAATTTTAAGTCTATTGAGGCTATTATTTAAAATGAATAATGAATCCAGTGTTATCTCTGCAGATGAAGAATTTATCAACTGGAAGATTTCTGCTAAGTTGAACAGGCAATTGGAAGAACCATTAATGATTGCAAGTGGAACGTTACCAAGTTGGTCAATTCATATCACGAGAGAATTTCCATTTTTATTTCCTTTGAGTACTAAAGTTACTTTCATGGAATCAACCTCTTTTGGATATCTGAGGCTCATCGAATATTGGAAATTGAAAAATAAAGCAGATAACGGAACACAACCAAATGATGGGCGTAATAATAGGCTCAACGATACATTAGCGGAATTGGGTAGACAGAATAGACACAAGATTAGAATTGATAGAAACAAATTGTTTGAAAGTGGGTTGAAATTAATAGATTTGTACGCTAATAAACCAAGTATTTTGGAAATTAAATATTTCGATGAAGTTGGTTCTGGGTTAGGGCCAACATTGGAGTTCTATTCTTTGTTTTCACACGAATTTACTAGAGCACACTTGAAGTTATGGAGAAATGATGGCTTTGAGGGAGGAAAGGATTCTGAATTTATATTTAATATGAATGGACTATTTCCATCCCCGGAATGTAATGCAGACAAGATTGAATTATTCAGAATTTTAGGTAAATTTATTGCCAGAAGTTTATTGGATAAGAGAATTGTGGATTTCCATTTTAGCAAACTTTTCTTTGATGTTGCAAAATTTATTGAATCTAACAGAACGGATTTCGTATCACAGCTTGATTGTAAAGGATGTATTTACTTGATTAAGGGAATTGATCCATATTTAGCTGATTCTTTAGCTGTTTTGAATGATTTGTTTGAAAAGAAGGATGAGGAAGGTTTAAAGAATTTATCTCTTGTATATACCCTACCAGGGTATCCTTCAGTTAAAATGATCGAGAATGGCGAGGAAGTTGATATTTCTTTATCTAACTGCGAAGCATACATTAAGGATGTTATCAATTTCACTGTTGGTGATGGTGTCTGCAAACAAATTCAATCATTTATATCTGGATTCTCGGAAATTTTTCCATATTATGCAACAAGGATTTTTACTTCTGAAGAATACGCTGGAATTTTGGGAAATCTGGAAGAAGATTGGTCATTTAAGACATTGGCTGGTTCAATTAAAGCCAATCATGGATACAATAGTGATTCTGTATCAATAATTCAACTCTTAGAAATTATGGAAAGTTTCACGCTTGATGAACGAAGAAAGTTTTTACAGTTCATGACAGGTGCTCCAAAATTGCCAATTGGAGGCTTTAAGGCTTTGAAACCGGAATTTACAGTTGTTCGAAAGCAAAGTGACTACGGACATAGTACTGATGAATATTTGCCTAGCGTTATGACTTGTGCCAATTATTTGAAATTGCCTGAATATTCTTCAAAAGATATTATGAGACAAAGAATTTTGCAGAGTATCAGTGAAGGGCTTGGCGCTTTCTTGCTTTCTTAGATTTTATATGTTGCATATAGTTCTAGTTAATTTAATTTACTTATTTTTAGTACATGGTAATGTATTTATTTAACTTACAAGTAAGATTTTATGAGTTAAGTGATTGAAAAAATAATCGAAATAAATAAAAAGATCCAAATGTACTTATTTTTCAGCGGTAGGTTCTGATCTAGGAAGCAAATTACCAACATTTGAAGGAAATGGCGAAGCACCAGAAAGAACACTGCTACTATGGCGATTTAACCCCGAATATTGCAGTGATTGTTGTGGTGGAGAAGCATATTGCTGTTGTTGTTGCTGCTGCTGATGGTCAGAAGGAAGCGACGATTCAAAATCTGGTAAAATTCTTTGATCAAAGATCGGATAAGGTGGGTTTGAAGAAGAATGTACGTGTGTGGAATTTTGTTGCTGTGGAATCATATTGTTTTTCTTTTTTAACTGTTCTAAAACCGAAGCTGGGATTGAGTGCTGCATGAATTGTGAAGTAGCAACAGGTTTAATTTGATCAGCATAATCAGCACCAGGAGATTGCGGAGACGTATTAGTTGAAGGTGCCATAGTAATGGGTTTTTCACCCGTGAAGTTTAAATTAACTGCTGGAGACTGTTGTTGAGAGATACGGATGTTCTGGAGATCTGAGGTAATAGCAGTTGTAGAAGGCTGTTGCGGTTGCGGTTGCGGTTGCGGTTGCGGTTGCAGTTGCGGTTGCAGTTGCGGTTGCGGTTGCAGTTGCGGTTGCGGTGGTTGTGGTTGTGGTTGTGGTTGTGGTTGTGGTTGTGGTTGTGGTTGTGGTTGTGGTTGTGGTTGTGGTTGTGGTTGTGGTTGTTGATATCGTTGTTGCTGTTGGTGTTTGAATGGATTCATCGCTGTCGGTTGGTTTTGCGGAGAAGCAGCAGCAGTGTACTGTGCAGTCATTGGAGCCACCATAGGAGATGCAGAAACTCCTTGTTGCTGAAATGAAGACAAGGCATGAAACTGAGATTGTTGTAGTGGTTGATCATAACCTGAAATATAATTATTCATTAAAACATTATATCTTCCCTGTGCGTCATTTAACTTATCATTTAAAGAAACCAATTCATCCTTCTTTGAAGAATACTTTTTGATTAATTTAGCAACGTAGGGACGTAATGAAACCAATTGAGTGTACAAATTCTGGACCATATCATCATTAATAGTATCTGATATCTGCTGTAAATTATCAGATGCATTAGAAGCTTGTAATCTTAATAATAATCTATCAATATTTTTCGATTGCTGAATAATCTGATTTTCCATTTCTAAATCTTTTAAGATTTCCAATTTTTCATCTTCCTCATTATAAGGTTTCACGTAGTTCAAAGGAAAAATACCTACTTCTCCTTTCAAAGTACCTCTCCACCAATCTTTATAAACACTTTCAGTAACAGTAATGACATCATTTTTTTCAAATGAAAGTTCATCAGGCTCCGTACTTTTATGAGAAAAGAGTGCCCGTACCTTTAGATTATTAGATGGGGTTTGCTTAACATAATGATCTAATTGTGCAATTGAAATATCTGGATTAATGGCCTGTTGTTCTTTGATAATATCTTGATACGTTTTTTGAGCATTAGTATTACCATTGCTAACTGCTGCTGGTATATTAGCAGGGGAAGATGAAGCAACCTGTGAATGTAATACATCAGAGTCATTAATTATAATTTTATCATTCGAAGTTGGTTGAAATTGTTGTTGCTCTTGCAAGTTTTGTTGATGAGTTTTCTGAGAATTTTTGTATTCCTCTAACGATAATTTTAAAGCCAATTGCAATTCCTTTTCTTCATTTTGTAATTCTTTAGTGGATAAGTCTTCTTTGTGAGGAACTAGTGGATTGCTAATACCAGCATTATTATTACTTGACAAAGAAGAGGACGAAGAGCCATTTCCTACAACTCGAAGTTCGGATCTTAATGAGTCAGGAACAAATTCAGGATACCTGTAAACCATATAATTCAATAAATCCTCTAGCAACTTTAAACTTGGGTCGTTTTTAAAGGATTGGCTTAATTGATACAACACTTCTACCAATCTCTTTTTAATTGAATAATGAACATTTTTATTATCTATAACATACTTTTTCAAGGAATCTGTGAAATCTCCAGAAGAAATTTCTTGCTTCATTCTAGAACCACAATTTTCACCAATTGATAACAATAAGGTTAAACATCTATTTAAAATGTTAGCGTTAGTATTCTCTTGAAATCTCTTAGATAAACAGTTCGCTGCAATCCTACAAGTTTCAGACTGGTTACTTGTGGAATTGTTGATAGTGTCTGTGATGGACATGATTTTATCCCATGGATCGTCAATGAGGTTTTTGCTTGTGGCTTCAATTATTTCTTTTTCAAGTGGTGTTTTTCCACTGCTAGTGGAACCTAGTGAGAAACCGACCATTGTCTGTTAATATCTAATATTTAATATTTGAATTGATAATGTTCTAGTGTAAATAGATTATAAGAGGTTAGATTAATCTGTTTCGATTGCCGTTAAGTTAAAACCTATATATTATTGTTCGTTATTTTTAATCTTTATCTTTTTTTTTTCTTTTGCCTCCCTCGTCCTGTGCCTCCTTCTCAGTCACGTATAGTATATATATGCCCAAAAAAAACCTCCTGTGCATACATACATTGATTCATTAGTAGAGTGCGATTCGAGAGTACAGTGAACGGATTGATACATCAAGAGAATAACAGCAATAAAGGCTAATACTAAGAATTATTACTTTCAGATAAATTGATTACATAATATATTAATTCCTATAAATATATTTATTGATTTTACAGGGGATAAAGTTCTTTTCTCTTTTTTTTTTTTTGCTGAACTTTGATAAAATGATTAGGCGGTAACGCACTAATATTATTATGTGACAAAACACTACATACATGTAGTGATGATGACACACAGTTATGATGAACTGATAAGAAAGATTTTTTAGGCTTGAAGTGTTGAAGTTTGGACATCTTGAGTATCTTAGTCATTTTTTTCTTTCTTCGTAACCCCACCTCCATTTGACGAATCTGTAGAATATCCATCAGCATTATCATCAAATTCATAATCTTCACTATCATCAAAATCACCGTCAAGATCTTCTTCTCCTTCATCCTCATCGTCACTTCTTTCATCTTTTTGTTCTCCAGAAATAATGAATCTCCATAAGATTCTGAACAATAAAAAGAGCCAATAAATATTGACCAATTGTAAAGCAAAAATCAAAACAAACACAATTGGCTGAGAAATGTAACATTTGTATTGTTGAGTTTTGAAGTCTAACTGAAATGAACCGACCGATCTAAATTCTGTCAACACAGACCATAATATTTTCAAATTGATATAGTGACGCATATAGATCCAAACACCGATAAGAGTAACAAACATAGGTGGAGTGAGTAACACTGAATCCAAATAGTTAAGAACCTTAGAAACTGCAAGGAAAATATCCAGAACGTCCATAGTGAGGTAAATGCAAATACCCATCCACGTGAAATAAAAGGTGTAAGAAGAATAAATAAGAGCCATTGTGACAACATGGTGGAAAATCAATTCATAATAGTCTTTTCTTGGTTTTTCCAATTGGAGGACGAGAACAAGAGCTTGTTGGGTCCAGAAAGCAGCCTGGCCTAAATAGAACACCTTCATCCAAGAGAAGATTGTCTTATGAGGATAATGTTCGAAGAAATAGTATGTGTTGAACCATTTGACGGGAAGCTGCATCATTACCCAAAGACCGCAGGGAGAAGAAAGGGAATAATAGATAATGGAATAGAATTGCTCCATGAAACGCTTTTGCTTACCAGGCTTGGTGATATTGAAATAAACAGCAATTGGCTTCACAATGATGTACATGCAAAACTCCCTGAAGAAGGTAAAAAAAATCATGTAGAAGAAGATAAAGGCGAAATCCTTTATGCCCTTATCATAAAGCACGTAGCCGTTGTACGGATCAATCGAGTCAGTTCTGTAAGAGATGGCGACAAACATGTGCAATGGGTTCGACTCAGTGTAATTGTTGCTGAGCAAATAGCACAGGTACACTGCAACCAATATCACCAAAGGGGTAAGCCAGGTGTTTCTGAGGCTGAGCTCGATGTAGCTGTTGACGAACTTTGCGAAAAGGTCGGACTGGGAGGTGACACGCTGGTGTAAGTTGCGCAATCTCTTGTGCTTGGAGTGCTTGTTCAGAAACATCGGGGTAGACGCAAGGGAGAGGGGAGGGCTTCCAAGGGCGTTGAGGTTCCCTACAGAAGAGGTTCTTCTGCGTCTGCCGCCGGTCGCCGTGGCAGCAGCATCAGGGGAAGAAGAAGCAGAAGCACCCGTAGCAGTGGCAGCAGCAGTGTCTCGAGGCATCGTGAAGAGGGTGCGGAGGTCGTGTTTTGGAGTGGTATTCAGCAGAATATTGCAGCAATGTGAAAAGAAAAGACGTTTGCAAATAGTTTAGATATCTTGGTTCTTCGGAGTATTTGCAATTTCGTTTTGAACATCATTTTCCTCAGCTTCATTTTCATTTTATTTTCAATTCCAATTTTATTTCATTTGCAATTTGTGTTTGTACAAAAAATTGTACCGTGTCCGGCAATGCGCACTCCTTGTTTTGTAACTCCCAACAGGGTAGTATTCAGTAAGATAGTGGATACCACGTAGAGGACCGGAAGATATTTCAAGCATTTTACTCAGCCGCATTTCGGCTCACTTTTTTTTCCAGGGGCCACTGCTAAGCGGGTATACACACTGAACAAGATCCGAAATATATCTCCACATGATTTCAAAGGTAGAGTTCCTTAATTTTTTTTGCAGCCGACAAAATTAGATGGTGTACGGATTAGTTCGGACCGGAAAATGAAAATGCAAATGCAAATGCAAAAATGTATCAGTGTGCCAGTGCATGAATAACATAATGTGTTATGTTAGGATATTAGTCTAGGCTAATGTAAAGGTTTACAATGAGAATAATTCATGTATGTTGAGTTGTGCATATTTAAGAATGTTAGGAAAGCAGTTTCTTTAGATGTAAGGGTGTAATATAAAGCGGGTAAGACAAGAAAACGGTGTCTTCGTGTCCGGGCGTCAACACCAACTCGTGTTACGTTGGTATTTTCTTAGTTTTATTACGACATGCCTTCTTCATAAGAACAAAAAAACATGTGACAGCAACCAAAGAACAAATCGTTCCGGTAAAAAGCGTCTTTTAGAAAGAAAAGAAAGAAAATAGTGTGTGTGAACTTGCCAAGCGACAACTACCACCCCCAGGGCATCTAGTATCAGGCCGAATATTCAACATCCTCTGGATACTACGTCAACATACTCTTTTTCCTTAGTTTCTCTTCTTCTGCCGTCACTTACTGTTTGCTTGCTGTAGTTCAACATCGACCATTCACCGACGCTAGCACATACAACCCCAAACAGCCTTGGCATTGTAGCATCTCACCGATTACCGTCCTTGTTTATCAGTAGCCCTTGTTCATCAGCAGCTCTTGTTTGTCAGTACCTGGTACACTATCATCGAACGCGGCCCCATCAAAGCATACTGACCAATTCTTCCATTCCTTCCTTCCTTCAAAACGAAAAGCATTCGAATGAAATTTCTCTCTGAGTCACTTCATACATAACTCCATTTCCTGTTTCCTCTGCTACAATCCACGATGTCCACTTCTGCTGCCCCGCCTGTTCCTGCTCCGAACAGCAACGGACACCCCGAATGGGCTGCTCAGCTAAAAGTGGTGCAAAACAACAAATCCTCCACCACCACTAAAATCATTCTGCGGTCCCGCCTGGACTTCAGCTTTGAGTCTGAATTAGGCGAAGGCTCCTATTCCACAGTGATGCTTGCCCGTGATATCCACACTAGCAGCTTGTACGCCATAAAGGTGCTAGACAAGAGATACATCATAAAGGAGAAAAAAGTCAAGTACGTCAACATCGAGAAAGACGCGTTAAACAAGTTGTCCAAGATTGGCAAGAAAGGCATAGTTCATTTGTTTTTCACATTCCAAGACGAGGCATCCCTTTATTTTGTTCTTGATTATGCTCCGAATGGTGAGCTACTCTCCCTTATTAAAACCTACAAGTCTTTAAATGAAAAAGTCACTAAGTATTATGCAGCCCAACTCATATCTGCTATTCAATTTATGCATTCCCAAGGTATAATTCATCGTGACCTAAAACCTGAAAATATTCTTCTTGATTCAAACCATCACATTCAGATCACGGATTTTGGAACCGCAAAGCTACTCAGACAATCTTCTTCTTCCTCTTCATACATTGATAATCAGGATGCTAAATCTTTTGTAGGTACTGCTGAATATGTTTCTCCTGAGCTCCTTACAAACTCAAAGTCAACAGGCTTTCCATGTGATATCTGGGCATTAGGTTGTATCATATATCAACTTCTAGCAGGTAAACCCCCATTTAAAGCATCCAATGATTATCAAACGTTTCAGCAGATTATGAAATTGAAGTACGCTTTCACTCCGGGGTTCCCTACAGTGTTTCGTGATTTTGTCAAGCGGATACTTGTTCCAGTCCCAGCAGATCGTCCTACTATTGACAGATTAAAAAAACACTGGGTTTTTCGTGATATCAATTGGCAATTGGAAGATGAATATGTTTGGTATTCACCTCACCCGGAATTCTCTGCTTATAAGGTGACTGCAAAATCCATTAGGAAAATCCCTGAATTGGGTCCTGATTTCACTCCTAGAATGGTCTGTACTTCTGCTTCCTCATCAGCAGTGAAGAAATCAAGGCAGGCTAGTGGTTACAGCAATACTCTGACTTCGCAATCTTCTTCAAAGGCTGCAAATACAAACTTAGGAGTTCCTTTGCAATCTGCGGCAAAATCTGCAGCGGCAGCTTTGACTACTACATCAGCAAAGGTGGCAGCTATTCCTCCTTCTCTGCAAAAGAGACATCCCTCCTCCTCAAAAAAGTCAAAAGCAGCATCAACTAGTGCAACGTCACTATTGGCACAAATTAGAAAAAATAGCCAAGTTACTATTTCTTCAAGCTCAAATATTAATACTACCTCCAATAAGTCTCCAAGCGGGTCAGTAAGACATGTTTCTATTAATGCTTCGTCATCATTAAATGCTACTAATATCACACTGAGTAAGCCGCATATTGAAAAAACTCCAAATTCTTCGGAAAGTACGAAAACAACAAGAAATGACACTGCTTCTTCAGAAAGTACTACCACTGGTGTAGTTCCTCAACTTGCAGCATTTCAACACAAATATAAAAATGATACTATAAATGCATCAGCGAATAAACAAAAGAAGATACCGGTATCTGCAATCCTTCTTCCACGTTCGCTTAGAAGATCATCTACCTCCCCTGCAAATATAACTCCAAACTCTCCAACATTGCCTTCTTCAAATTCCTCACTGCCTACAGTAATGAATGTCAAATATGAATCAATGATGACAACTAAAGAGCAAAACAATAATCTTCAACACAACCGCAGTTCTAGTCATTCATTTTTTAAAAGTACAAAACTGTTCTTATTTAACAGTACTGGAACCAACAATAATAATGATGGAAGTGGTGGTACCCGCAGAACAAGTGATGTCGATAGTTTAGGTGCAGGAATTGGAATAATATCACCAACTAGTGTATCTAGTCTATCTACACAAAAATCGAAAACTACAGCCCCTGGCTCAGGGCTATTGCCTCCTACTTTATCATATCATGATTCTTCCACTAATGGTGTTAAATTGGATAAGAATAAGGATAATTTGATATCATTGGCAGGTACTCCAGTTAATGAAATTCATAATAACTTGAAATCTCCGAAATTACCTAAGAAGATACTGACTTCTTTAACGGCTTCTGCAAAAAGTGTGAATAGAACTAAGCCACCAGCGTTACCATTAAAGAAAATTATTACAGCTACCGATTCACAACAACTACAAAAGGAAACCAATGGATTTTCGACATCCGCAATGGCAGCAAATAGCAATGTGTATACAGTAAATACTCCACCAATTTCACCAAGAACAACTGAAGCCTTTGATAATTTCACAAACTTTGACAAATTTGTTCGCGAAAAGAATCACAATGAAAATGTTGCTAATTCAAATGCAAAATCATCCACTTCCACAAAACTCACCAGTAATAGTAATAATACTTTTGTTAAGAAACATGTTACATCTGTGCAGTCTTCCAATTATTCTCGCAAACAATCACATTCCAATTCTCGCACACATTCAAGGCAGCCAAGTTCTTCTTCCACTTCAATGCCGAAAAACAATAAGACCAACGACAATAATAAAAATAGCAATCCTGTGTCAATGTCCGCAAACGCTGCAGCGCTAATCGCAATAAATAAGCTTCAAACCGGGGAACTCTTTACGCAGATTCCTATTAATTCCTCGTCCAAGAGAAAGAGTTTGGAGTTTGGAAGTGGAAGCAATAGACGCCGTTCAGAAGATGATAGACGCGGCGGTAGAGGTGATGATTTAAGAATGAAGTACCATGATGTTGAAACTGAAGAGAGAAGAGGACGTGTCAGCGCATATAATATCAATAATAATAATAACAACAATAATAAAGAGTCGAATAGCAAAAAGGAGAGCGGAAGTAGTAGTTGGGTTGCTAAGGTGAGTGGTATCAGAAGAAATGTCAGTGGTTAGATTAAAATGAGGGTCAATACTTTATTTATAAGAGTATCTTTTTTTTATCAAAATAACCTTCAGTTTATGGATTTTGTTTGCTATATATTTCGTTGACTATATGATTTTCAAATTGTTCAAGCACACTTTCTTTTCTGTTTCCTGGATTTAGCTTTGTCTTATTCTTATAAATTTATGATAGATATTTTAATATTTTCACTGTATCATTAGCAAATAGTAAATAATTTATGTAAATGACAATATTTCATTGCTGAAACTTATTTACGTGTGGTTTGCGATTTGGCTTTATTAAGAAATAGCCATGTTGAAAATTTTAAATTCGAACTCCAATTGTGTGCCCTGTGGATTTTATATTCTTTTAGAAAGTTGCGCAAATTCTTGAATGTTTTAAAACAAGAAAAGCCACTGATACAAAATAACACATAATGTATTAAGAAGTAATTATCTCTCAAAAAGATACAAGAGGGTTTATAATTGCACCTGTACAAGAAAATAAGAAAAAAACTAGTTAAAAAAAAATAAAAAAGTTTAAAAATGGCAGAATCATCAGATATTAAGACAATTATATCCGAATTTTTAAAGGATACCCCACCAGGAGAAATCAAAAATGTAATTGAAGACTTAAAAGTGTTAGTTGAAGGATCCATTGATAGTACAATTAATGATGCTTTAAAAGAACAAATCATCGATGAAGATGCTGATGAGAATGATGTTGGCCTTGTGGAATTACCGAACTCTTCAAAGCTTTCTATTATTTCTAAGTATAATCTAAAAGGTACCAAGTTCTATGATTCGGTATTGAAGAAGGTTTACAATGTTCAATTCCTTAAGAATAACTCAGTTATAGATGTTGAAGATTATGAAGAGGAAACAGACGAAGAAGAAGAAGATATTGATATTGTGTTTGAGATGTTAGTGGATGCCACTGCAACTTATTATTCTGAACACTATCCCTCAGAGAAGAACAAATCTGCATACGAGATTATCAAGTTGAACAATTCAGAATACGTTTTGATACTCATCAATGTGAAATATAATCCATCGAATTTCCTTAACGGGAAATGGGTTTCTGTTTATCACTATGATTATTCCAAGCATGAGATATCCAAGGCCTCGATTTACACCGACGTTCACTATTTTGAAGATGGTAATGTCAGATTTAAACGTGAGAAACTTTTTAAAGATTTAAGTATAAATAAGGAAGAAGATAGCGAGAAGCTGTCCGCTGAAGAAATTACTAGTTCTTTGTTACACAAGGTTAAAACTATAGAGAACGAATATCTGTTTGAAACCATCAAGAAATTCAATAATTTGAATGAGAATACTTTTAAAAATCTAAGAAGACAACTTCCTGTTACTAGAGAAAAGATTAACTGGGGTAGAGCAATCGGTAATTATAGATTAGGGAAAGATGTTACCAGTTCTTAATAGTTTACTATATAAAACGAAGATTTTTTTTGTTTTACCTATCTTGGAAAAGTAAGGAGAATATGATGTCAGATAAATATAGTATGAGTTGATAAAAACTAGAGAAATTAATAATATAATATAACGCACAAAAAATTCGCGACTTTTATGTTTGATTGTAGATCCAAATTCATAATGGGCATAGAATAAAATAAGTTTAATCGCCATGACATATAATACGCTTGCTAAGCCACTCTATAACAGCTTGTCATCGAAATAAAAACGCAAAAAGAGATCAACCCACAACTAAAAGATCTTCATTAATGTCCAAATAATGAAAAAAATAAATAATGCTATTCCAACATTTCTCCAAACTGAGTTACCAGAACTCATACTTCTCGACAATCGTGACCCTGAGGTTTTCACACTGTTCATTAAGGACAGAAAATTGGTTGACATGCTATCAAGAATATCATTATTGTTTGCCTGCGCATTGATATCTTCTGTTATTGAACGAAGGGTGGTTAATTTGTTTGCCAAAAGGTTAAACTGAGAATCGTTCTAAATAAATTTAGCTAGTTAGTATGTTATGCTCAATCCTGTAATTTGCCATACTTATTAATAACGTACATCTTGCTCTCTTTGTGCATATCTTGACATTTTTATTCTCTCTGTATTATCTATTATTAAGGGATTTTACCTATTATTATGATCATTTGTTGCGAATACTGACCGGAAATAACTAAATCAGTACTTGGTTGAAGTTCAAGAAAGTGTCGTTCCGCAAGCAATGGAAATGAAAAGGCAAGATTTCAAAGAACAGAAAATATATAAGACACAGCGCACATAACCTATTAACTTAAGAGTTTTAGATATCTATATGGATATTGGTTGACAAACAGCTAATAATGTCTCTGCATTTGAATTAATCAATTTTACGCATTATATACTGGATATTATAATTGAACAGTCTAAATTGTCATAACACATATGTCACATATTGAGGGATTTACTCCTGTTCTTGGGATTTTTTTTACAGTTTTCCATCCGTCTGAGGGTCCAAAATTACTTCACCAAGTTCCTGAAACATTTATTGAAACACGTACGACTTCCTTGTTCAAAGATAACAATAAAAATGATAATGATAATAGTAATTTAGAATCAAGCGTTCATAATTTACCAGAAGCTGATAATAAAAGTGAATCCTCGAAGCTATTGAAAAGAAATACAAGCTCCAACAAACTTGATGCACATAGTAATAACAAGAAGCATAATTTCCATCATACTAGTAGCAATAATAATAGCCATCCCCATTTACCTGAAATTAATACTAAAAAGGAAAAACACAATTCTTTTGAAGAATATGATTTCTCTGCCAATATTATACATGAATCGCTGTCACTTAATTTTTCTGATATTCAAAACTTGATTATTCCAAAGCCAGAATTATGTAACAAGATCTTGTCATTCAAGGCTAGCAAGTATAGAATTATTGGATATCCTGTACACATCAAAGAACCATATTATGCCAGGTGGTCATTTAGATTTAATTTTTGTTTTGTTTTTGATTATGATGCAGATTCAACATATTATGAACCTGTGGTTAAGCGATTGGGGAAAATGTTTAAAATCTTAGAAGAAGAACAACAAATATTGTCTAAATCATGCTCACTAACACTCGAATACTTTGATTTGAAATTTATTAGCTACGATGAGGATAATAATAATAATAATAATAATAATAATAATAATAATAATAATAATAATAATAATAATAATAATAATAATAATAATAATAATGGTAATAATGGTAATAATGGTAATAATAGTAACCACAATACCTTCTCTGATAATGGAAGTCTTCACAATATTAGCAGTATTTACACTAATGAGAAAAGTCCAATACTCAATAACAATATCATTACCAACTATAATAATCCATCTACCTTTGTAGATGATGTCAATCTGAATATGAACAGTTCCATACTATCTACAACGTTATTTGAAGGTAAATCGAAACCACCAATTGCGTATAAAAAGATGCAGGGAAAGACACAAATACAAGGTCGTTCTTACAATCTTCCAATATTAGGAAATACGAGAGATCTTGATTACAACTACATAGATATGAAGTCATGGCTACGTGATGCAAAACTTAAACTTGAAAATAGTAATTATAATAATAATAAGAGTTCCGGTAATTTTGATACTAGAAGCGTGCAATTCACTGCAAACAATTCTCCTTCACTGGATATTCTTTCTATAGGCAGTATGATAGAGCAAATTCAACAAGATTTAAATAATTATTCAGAATGTTCGGTGAACGTAAATTTTGGTACTTCTGTTGAGATTAAACTTTTTCCTGTGATGAATTTACCAGATACAACATTGTTTCCAAATGATGTTCCTATTTGTACAGTCAATTTAGATAAAATCATTGATATTTATTGGGATCCAAATCTATTGGCTATGAAAGATTACATTGATGGTGTAAACAGTATTTCCAAGATTGCAGAATTAAGTAACATGGACTTTAAATATGTTGTGGAATGTATCAAAAATTTGATGGCTTATAAGTGCATCATTATACTAGATTCTTTCTCATTTGATAATGTATATGGAACTACATCCAAAATTTCCGTATTTCTTGAGAATCAGGTACTTTCAGATGAATGTAAAGCTTACATTTACGATGATAATCAATCATTTTTGAACAGTTTATCCAGAGCTAGTATGAACCACAAATCAACTACGGATCAAATAGAAGGAAAACTTGGTACCCCAGCTAATATTAAAATATCTTCAAAGGATACTAACAATAAAAACAATAATAAAAATGGCTTGGAAATCTCTTACAAAGCGCAGGGGAAGATTAAAGATGTATTAAGTGGTGTCATGAGGCGTCTGCAAAATGGAGAACTGCTGGATCTTGCTGATTCTGCGGGATCAGTACTGCGAGCTGGAGCTAGTATTGATAAAAATGGAAGATCTATAGAATATGATAATACTGTGTTTGCACCTGAAAGTAATGCTTCAGATGCGATTTTAAGTGGTAGTTTTAACAATAATGAGAGCGCTTTCAACAAGAAAATTGATGGTGCTGTATCGGAAATATCCATGCTATCCACTATTGAACTTTTTAAGTTATATGTTAAATTCAAACAAGGGAAATCAGTATATTCATGGTATATGGAGAATGAAGTTGTATTTCGACAGAATAATATTGATGTTAGACGATTCATTTATTATGGTGTTCTTCAGGGACTTTTGTATAGAATTTATTCATATCCTGTCCTTGATGATTTCACATCTAGGTGGCTAAGTAAATGTAAAGTATCATATTTGGTGAAAGATGAAAAATATTTGAAGTATCTTAATGCTAGAATTTCCAAATTAGATACGTCATCCTCAGCTACTGAAAGAAGATCCAGAAGGAATAGTAGTTTCAATCAAAGTAACTCTCAAAGTTTCAGCAATATTAATCACAATATAAATAATAATAATAATGACTCCTCTAATATTAATGGCAACAACAATAATAATAGTAACATCACAAGTAGTAATAATATTTTTAGGCATAATAATGGTAGTTTTGCGGGAAGTATTACTCATGTGTCAAATGCCATCAGTAACCAACTTAATAGTTTTATTGATAATGCTAGTGTGATTAGTGAAACTTCGAATAATAATTGTTCTGCAGCTGGTGGATCCACTAATGGCACTATTCATAATAAAGAAAAAAAAAGAGATATCAATACCATAATTACTGAACTACAAGAGGAAATTAATGAAATGTTTGATGATGAAAACTTCTTGAAGTCATATCAAGGTAAATTCATGCTTGACCCATTAACTTCGGAAGATATAACTTCAAGACATTACTATGTCAAGGAATATTCCACTAATGTTTTTCCAATACCAGGTACTGCATCTGAAAGCCCAACAGAGCATGGATCATATTTGTTCAAGCAACCTCAATTTCATAAGCACGAGATCAATTTGAAACAATTCAAAGACGCTAAATATATCAAATTAATTTCTCCGCCTAATTGCGATAACAAATTTTATTCATTGACTAGTATCCTAACGATGAAGAAGCAATATTTGGATAAAGTGAAGCATTTTGATTTGATTTGTACTGATTTTGATACCAGTAAGAAAGAATTGGATAAAGTCATGAAAAGTTTCTGGAATTATCATGTGATTCAAAAATAAACAACTCAAATACAGATTACTGATCAGAATAGGTATGTATACTATGGTTTTTTTTGTTTTTTGTTAATAGACAATCGATTTACTAAAATATATGTACGATGTAAAAGAAATTTATAAACTATTTGTATAAATAATGAAAAGAAAGGAAGCAAAGTTAATGCAAGCTAATAAGGAAGTTATATATATACATGGAATGATAATAAAGTAGCTGAATAATTGCTAATGGATGAAATAGTGTATTGAATGGGGAGAGGGAGCATTAGTAGTAAATTCGTATCGCCTACGAATGTTTCATTTACTTGCAAATTTTTATGACTATTATAACAAATGAGTTCATAAATTGACTATAATTGGCTAACGGCCTCATTTGCCGCATCTATGGAGACCTTAGAATTCAATTTCTTCGAAGTATCAACTTTATAAATCACAGACCTAATTACACGAGGATCATTTTTTAAAATTCTACTGAGCTCATTTTGTGCACTTGGAGAAACATCGAATAACATGGTGAAATAGTTTCCTTGGAAATGCTTTTCTTGACCTTTCTTCATAAATTTTGGTAAATGCTTTGGACCAATAGCTACTATTCTTCTAACAACACCTCTATTTTCAATAATTAATTTACCAACAGTATTTGCAATAGCCTTAGCGTCTTCATGGACATTCTTGTTGGCGATACTAACTCTAGTACGAGCAATAGCTAAAAGTTCATACAACATTTTTTTTCTACTTTGCAGTTAGTTTTATTTTGTTTGATAATATCAGCGATATAAAGAGTATTATTATATCAAATAGTCCGATAAATGTTAATCATATAACTTTTAGTCAACTTGTGTGTCAGATTGGAAAATTTTTAAAAACTACAAGGTAAATCAAGTTAGGGATTAACGAACAAAAAAAAATTTTCCTCCTTGTTTGAAGAATATTCAGTGTGTATTTACAAAAAAAAAAGTATCACGTGTAACACGTGTAACTATATATGTGAACCCAAGAATTTTTAAGGAAAAAAAATTTTCTTATATCTTAATCCCGTGAAACTAGATAAGCAACAACATGACTTCTACACTTCAATCTAGAATTGGAAACATGATATTTACAAGCTGAGTTTTTATCAAACTTTTTCTTACATTTTTGCTAGGCTTTTCTAATAATAATTAAGAATTCAGTAAGAACAAGATGCAAGTGATTGAATGGGCATTTGGGAAAAGGTTGACTCCTCAGGAGAGGTTACGCAAAAATCAACGAGCTTTAGAACGTACACAACGCGAATTGAAAAGAGAGAAACAAAAACTTGAAAAACAGGAAAAGCAGCTTATTACAGATATAAAAAAATCTGCTAAAAGTGGAAATACAAGTGCTGCTAAGATCCAAGCTAAAGATTTAATTAGAACTAGAAAATATGTTGAGAAATTCAACATGATGTCTACCCAATTACAGGCTATATCTTTAAGAATACAAACGGTTAGAAGTAATGAACAAATGACAGCGTCTATGAGAGATGCTACCAATGTTCTTGGTGGAATGAACAAATCTATGAATCTTCCACAGCTAGCCAAAATTGCTATGGAGTTTGAGAAACAAAATGATATCATGGACCAACGTCAAGAAATGATGGATGATGCTATTGATGATGCCATGGGTGAGGATGAATTAGACGAAGAAGAAGCTGATGATATCGTAAACAAGGTTCTCGACGAAATTGGAGTTGACCTTAACCAGGCTATGAATAATACTCCTAGTGATCTAAAGAATCCTGTATCACAAGACAATGGTAGACAAGCCATTGCAATCGGTGGTGGTGGGAGTAATAGTGGGACACAAGATAGCCATCAAGATAATAATGATGATGATGATTTACAAAGTAGATTAGATAGACTAAAGAAATAATAACTGAAACAGAAATTAAATCATTTTTATTTTCGATGAACAAGGTAAAAAACACTATTTTCAATCAATGTATAGCAGAAAACGTTCCTATTAGATCATTAATATTGAGCTTTCAATCTGTATTTATTTCTCAGTTTTGTAAATGGCAAATGCACTGATATAATTATACCCCGTTGAACCTAAGATTCATAGTATCTTTGAGACAGTGATGGTTTACAGGAAGTAGCCTACCAATAACCATGATGAAATAGCTGGCATTACCAACTTACTTTTTTTTCAGATTATAATAAAATAGTATTAATACAAAAGCATATTAAAGCTTCGGATTATATCAGAAAGTAACTTTTCAAAAAACAATTAATATGTTAACTAGTGGCACTGTCTGGATAAATAATAGCAGCTTCGCCCACGGTAGAACCCCAAACCAATGGACCAATACGTGGCTGGATGTTCCATTCTAATTTGACAATAGCTTCTCTTCCGTTAAAACTGCTTTCAACATCCCAAACATGGTATTTTGACTTTTGCCTTTTCAAGTCTAACTTGGCATCTTTTTTATTCGTGATAATCTTGTCCCAGTAGGTGACTTTATTATTACTCCCTGTACGATTAGCACTATCTGGATATTCAGCAGTCAAATAAATAAAGATTTGCTTTGTATTCCATGTAAATAATGGGGATAGATCTGTCTCCAAATCAAAAGTTATACGAGTATTTTCTTTTGGTTTCTTATTCGCAGAGCCAAAGGAACGACTATTTTTAAAGTTGGATCTTATAGAGATACCGTCTATCTTGGATGGTAGATTATAAACATTATCGTAGTAGAGCTGGAAAAAGAAAAGGGCAACAATTACACCGGAGACCCATGTGGCATAGGACAAGGAGCTATTAGTAATCTTCTGAATTCTTTGAGATATGGAGTACATGCTTCAAGTATTGTATTAGTTATGTGTTGGCAATGGATACAAGTAGATGCAATTCAGCTGGTCTTGTTTTGATTTATGAAAACACTCTACAAGAAGAATACTTCACAAGTGTCAGTGGTATATGAGAAGCCGAAAACAAAGAAAATTATTAAAACTTCTGTGCAACGAAGCAAAATATTTCACGGTTTGCAGCACTGGGAAAGGAAATTATCCCAGCCTTACTGCTTCAAGTTCTGATCATCTACCAGGAATGTCAACTTGCTTCTTTACTTTGAATGATACTACAGTATTAACTAAAAAACAAGGTGCTAATTTCTTGCGTGGTGTTGATACCCTCCTGCTAGATGTTATGGAAATATTAGTAGGAGATCTCATGGATTTTCAATTTAAAAGTGTCTTACGGTCGAATTTCCTGTAATGATGAAAAATTATTTCGTGTGGTATATATTAAGATACCTAGAATATTGTTTGTAGAAACTGTTGCAATAAAATAAACAGTCAAACTAGTGAGGTTAATCAAATTAGACGCCGAGCAGTTTGAATAACCTTTTTACATCCACCGACTATTTAATATATATATATGTGGCCAGGCTTAACAAAAAGTAGAAAATTAAATAATTTGTTGATTAAAGCTATTTTGCTAATTATCTTTATGTAAATTATTTTAATGTTTAGTTAAAAAAAAAAGAAAAAAAGAAATAAAGAAAAAAGAGCTGAAAAAAAAAGTTTAAAAAACCATTAGTCAATACTACGAACACATCTCCTCTGAACGATTTAGTTATTCAAATTTACTGTTCCTTTTATTATTAGAAATGCTTAAATTTTCTTTATGCTGAATATCAAACTACTTGAAAACAAAATCATAAAAACATTAAATATGACACAACCTGAGAAAATTAAGCACTACAACTTTACGGTAGTGACCTTCATGCTGACGCTAGTGGGTGCAATAATGGGTCTCGATACATCTTCATTATCCATTTTTTTAGGGCTAGACGTGTTCAACCAATATTTTAATCACCCTGATACTTTTGTACAAGGTATGATAGCGGCGGCTAATCCTATAGGGGGGTTTATCGGTTGTATATTAACATCTTTAATTTCTGAGAAACTCGGATCAATTAACACTTTCAAGATTGCAAGTGCATTTTGGATATTAGGTAGTGTAGTCTCCTTTTTGGTGTTGAACAGAGAAATGCTGATACTTGGAAGGCTCATTAAAGGAATTACTGTAGGAATATTTGGCTCTCACGTAGGCGTTTATGTTTCAGAGATTAGCCCGGCTTCCAAAAAAGAGCTGTTAATGTCTTTGATTCAAATGAGCTTGACTATTGGGATAGCTGTAATGTTCTTCATTGGATACGCATGCACTATGTTAGAAGATACTTTAAGTTTCAGAGTAGCTTGGTTGATCGAAATCATTCCTGCTATTATAATAATGGTTGGAAGTAGTTGGTGCCTACCAGAAAGTCCGAAATTCTTAATCTCAATGAAAAAATGGCATGAAACTTATAATATTTTGAAAAATTTCAAAAAAGTGGAGTTGCATGATGATAATAACAACAATAATAATGGTAAAGCTGGTAGTGAAAATGTACCTACTGAAGCGGTAAATAATGTGGCTGGCGATATTGAAAGAGCTATAGATGCGTACAATCAATCCTTTTCGAATACCACAAAATGTAAATTTCGTGATTTGTTCAGAGGAAAATTATTGAAACACACTCTTGTAGGATTCCTTATTCAAATAGGAACCCAACTTACGGGTATTAATGTGTTGATGTATTTCTTGGTTTTTATTTGTGAAATGATCGGTTTGAGAGGTCATGTGAAATTATTGGCTACGTCCTTTCAATATGTAATTAACATTGTATTTACAATTTTTCCAATATTATTTTTAGCTAAGATGAGAAGAAAAGATATCATAGTCTTTGGTGAATTATGCTTGGGAGTTTGTCTATCATCTATCGCTTGCATAATGGCAATTTACGGCAGACAAGTTGAGTTGGTCACAAATCCTGCCGTTCAATGGGAAATTCATGGTTTCCATGGATCTTTGGTGTTAGCGCTTTGTTATGTGTTCGTTGCAATTTTTGCATCAACCATTGCTTGTGGTTGTTGGGTCTACACAGAAGAGATTTTCCCAATTAGAGCCAAAAGCAAAGGCGCTGCTATTTGCACTTCCATATCGTGGTTTGCAAATACAATCTTGACTTTTCTGGGACCTGTACTGCTACAATACTTAAAATGGGGAACATTCTTAATATTTGGAATTTCATGTTTATTGATAGGAATTTTTATTGCATGGAAATTCCCAGAGACTTTCAGAAAAACTGATAGACAGGTTGAAAGATTTTTCGTAGCAACTGTTAGCTGTGAACATAATAATTCTGATAATGAGGTCCACAAAATTATGGATAACAACAACAACATGGACGCTATGTCAAGATATCCTGGTGGCTGTGGTACAAGTATTGTTTCTAGTATGAATTTGAATAACAAAGGACAGCAGAACTATTCACCTTCTGGAAATGCTCAAATACATAATAGAAAAACCGATGCTTTTGATGAATTAGGTAATTCGAGAAATGATACATTCATTATCTCGGAGGAAGATCAAGTTTCTAATAATATATATAGAGAACAACATATTCCGGGTACAACTGAAGGAAGTTTTACCATACAAACTCCAAACTTCAACGACCACATTAGTCAAGGACTTGGTAAAGAATTTCCGCTCAACAATTATAGCAGCGAGAAATAATCAGGAAAGATTTTATTGAAATTGAAAATTGAGTTTCATATTTTATTTTCTTCACATGTATCTAATTCATTCAAATAAATATTTCATTTGTTGAAAACCTGTGGTCAGGAGTATCCACAGAGCAATATTTAATTCATGTTGAAAATTAAAATTCTGCCAGTAGTATTATTATATAAATTTCACCTACTCACAGTCCTACTCACCTTTGTAAAAACATTCATATTTTTCTCATATTACCAAAGTTTTTCTATCGTTGCGCCCTAAATAAAAAATGCAAAATAATAGAAATTCATCACCAATCAGTAAATATTATTATTGTAATTAAACGAGTAGTTTTACTCCATCTGATAATAAAAAACATTTTATTGACTGAATTAATAATTGTTAATTGATAGGATTAGATACATAATAATTATAATATAAGTTATCTTTGTTTTATTTGGGAAAAAAAACATATAAATGATGTCAACCGTTAAGAAATATTCCAATTTAGTAAGAATATGCTTGAATTTAACATTTTTTGTGGTACTTTCGTCATATTTCAAAATCCCTATAGTATATGCCGATGAAAATGGAAAGCAAACAACACCCATCAAAATATCTGGAAATGTGCCCACCACACATTACTTTTATTTCAATGTGACAGAGGTAACGGCAAGCCCTGATGGTCTTTTTGAAAAAACCGTGATTGGATTCAATAATACTTGGCCACTTCCAATAATCGAAGTAACTCAAGGCGATAGAGTCATAATATATCTTCATAATGGGCTTCCTAATGGATATAATACTACCTTGCATTTCCATGGTCTTTTCATGGAAGACAATAACCAAATGGATGGCCCTGAATGGGTGACACAATGTCCAATTGCTACTGGACTGACATATATTTATAATTTCACAGTTGAGAATCAGGCTGGTACCTATTGGTACCATTCTCACTCAGGTACACAATATTTGGATGGTTTGAGACAAGCTTTCATCATCAAGGAAAGAGAACATACTGATGTTGATCAAGTTAGTAGTGAATATCCGTTCGAATTCGATGAAGAAGTTGTGCTTACAATTTCTGACTGGTATCACGAATCTTATATTGATTTAATGGAAAAATTTCTAAATAAGTATAATCCAACAGGTGCAGAACCAATTATTCAAAGTACATTATTTAATGATACAAGAAATGTTACTTTTGAAGTTAAAAGTAACACTACGTATTTAATTAGAATTGTCAATGTTGGTGGATTTGTATCGCAGAGCCTTTATTTTGAGGATCATGATTTGACAATTGTGGAAGTAGATGGCGTCTATGTTAAGCCTACAGTAACTAAAAAATTGTACTTATCAGCAGCTCAGAGATACAATGTTTTATTAAAGACCAAAGAAGATTCATCCAAAAATTTTCGAATTATGCAGGTTGTAGATGATGAAATGTTAGACTTGGTCCCTGCCGACTTAGTCCTTGAATCCGTTAATTGGTTAGTTTATGACACTAGTGCTGAATTAAACCATGAAGTTTACAGATTGAATGATGACGATGATCAATTCGATGATTTCTCATTGACAACATTGGATGAAGTGTCACTTTTAGACAGCTATGATTATCAAATTGTGTTGAATGTTGAAATGCTAAACTTGGCTAATGGCGTCTCATATGCATTGTTTAATAATATCACTTATGTTCATCCAAAAATTCCAACTTTAGCTACTGTTTTAACAGCTCCTGATGATCTTGTTTTGGATAGCTCGATTTACGGTTCTAATACTAATAATTTTGTTCTCCAAAAAGATGAAGTTATAGAAATCGTTGTGAATAATCATGATGACGGTAAACATCCATTCCATTTGCATGGCCATGTATTTCAAGTTATTGCAAGGAGCGATGAAGTTGAAGGTGATGATGAACTCGAGAAAGATGATGACGAACCCATTGATTATGATGAAAATAATCATGCACCATTCCCAAACTATCCAATGATGAGAGACACAGTACAAGTTCCTGGGAATGGATTCATGGTAATCAGATTCAAAGCGTCGAACCCCGGTGTTTGGTTTTTCCATTGCCATGTTGATTGGCATTTGGAGCAAGGATTGGCTATTACATTAATTGAAGATCCGGTTTCTATTAGAGAGAAACAGCAATTAACTGACAATTTTAAAGATATTTGTGTTGCCGCTGATGTTGGATATTCTGGTAATGCTGCTGGTAATGATGGTGATAAGTTTGGTGATTTATCTGGAGAAAATGTTCAACCCAAATTTTTACCTAACGGATTTACTTCAAAAGGATATGTTGCGTTTTTCATCTGTTGTGTCGTAGGTATTGTTGGATTGAGACATGTTTACAATTTTGCTAAAGAAGATGAAGATGACGAAGATGATACCAAAAGTGACCAAGTGATCTTAAACTTGAAAAATATATTGATTCAAAACGGTTTATTTGGTGAATTTGAAGAAGATGGAGCTACCCTAAATGACGTTGATAGTAGTTCAGGATTATTAGCTCATGATTCTTCTCTAGTAATGGATGATACTGCTCCTTTGTTGAGTTAGCCAATTATCTATTTATAGATAAAAATTTGATCACTTTTTTTTACCAATTTTTTGCTTCATCAGTAACTATATAGAAAGTAAATAAAATTTATTTAAATGATTTATCTTATTATAAAGTAACTTGCTTAAGTTAGCAAGAAATGCTTCATTTCACATGTTGAAGATTGCGTGCATAGATTTTTTTTTTTTTGGAATGATGAGATGATGCGTAGAGAAAAAATAAAAAGGAAAAAATTAGAAGATTATTGATGCGATGTGAAAGTCAGTGATACAAGCAGAACATATAAACACAATTTTAAAAAAATTAATAATTACTTAAGCATTTCAATTTATTATTTAAAGAGATACATACTACGTATATAGTTACATATTAATGAAAATGAGTGGTGGTTTTAATAAAAGATATCAAGGTAAAAAATCTGTAAATCCAAGAGATAAGAAAAGAAAAGATATTGAGAAATCTCTTACCCATGGAGCTAACATAAAAAGGAAATACTTTAAATTATTAGAAAAAGAAGGTGAAGTAGTACCAGAGAAGAAAAAGAGCAAGAAGGAGAAGAGTTCAATAAGAGGTCTGGAGAATGAAGGTTATGATCATAAGAAGGATTCTGCGGACGCAGATGAAGACGCAGAATTTAAAAATCCTATGATGACATATGCTGAAAGAGCACAGCTTATCAAAGAAAGAAAGCAGGAAAAAAGAAAAGAATCCGTTGAAAGAGTAAAGACACAGAGGAAACAAATTGATGAGGAGAAGGCTAAGAGAGCTAAGATCAAGAAAAGACTTGAAAGAAAGAACAAGTATGGACAACCAAAGATGGCCCCGAGAATAAATAATCTATTGGATAAGATCAAGAAAGACATGGATTGAGATGGATACTTAGGTGAGCAAGCTATATGCTTACTCTCTTGAGAGAAATAATGACGACAAACGTTAAACGATTATGTATTAAAATTACCTTAATTCTTGAACACATAACGAAAATATATATATAAATGATGATGAGAATATATATTTATATAGTACAAACAAATAATTGATTTTGGAGAAAAATAAATCAATAAAAAAAGACTATGAGAAATCTACAATCGCTTGTAGAATATTATCTTGTTTATATCCTCATGATTGGCATTGAATTCACTGATCTCTCCTTGATATTTCTTTCTAATTTTTATTCAGAGAATATCGACAACTTTATTCAAATGAAGAACTACAACATAGCATGCTTAATTCTTGATTGCAGATTTAGATTTCTTCTTTTCAACTTTTAATAACAAAGCCTTATTGATGTGAGGAAGAACACCACCATAAGCAATGGTAGCTTTAATCAAAGTATCTAATTCTTCGTCACCCCTAATAGCTAATTGCAAATGTCTTGGGGTAATTCTTTTAAGCTTTAAGTCTTTAGCGGCGTTACCAGCCAATTCAAGAACTTCTGCTGTCAAATATTCCAAGACAGCAGTCAAATAGACGGCAGCTTTAGCGCCTACACGGATTTTATTTTGAGCTTTTGCTTTCAAGAGTCTCTTTACTCTACCCACAGGGAATTGTAAGCCTGCCTTCAATGAAGTTGAGGTAAAGTGCGGAGCAGAAGAGGCATCTCCAGATTTACCTTTACCACCATGAGCTTTTCCTGACATGACTATTTATTAAATGATATTATTGGGTTAGATCTTTCGAAAAAGGTTTGGATAGAATGGAGTAGAAATAAATAGACCTAGATTGCCAGCCAAAATTTAAGAAACAAATACAGACTATTGAATATATTAGAAAGAATCAAGGATTTTATTTGAAATTTTAGGCTTTGATTGACTGAGAAATTCACTGTTGTAAAAGTATATTTTGAACTATTACGATCATTAGTGCAAAAATAGTTAAAAATCAAAATAGCGAAATGTAAATAAACAAATAAACAAAATATGTAGCAGAATCAATTTTCCGTAATTTATAGTACGCTTCAGTCCGGTTCAGAAGTTACGCATAGAGTTGGAGAAATGAGCTAGAAAAAAAAAGTATCTCATAAACACTTAGGATAAATGAGGGATTATAAACAAATGTAGGGGTTGTCAAAATGTTCTTGTACTTTAAATCAGTACTGTAAAGGTGTAGATGCCTGAGAGATAATTGGTGTACGGATGCAGTATAAACGGCTCCACTCGCTGGGTCCCATTATTTGTATTCTAAGTAGATCGATCACCTTAAAAACATGATTCCATGATAATCCAAGGGAATGAGGAATAGCTCTCATCAATAAGACTATTCTTTATCAAATTAGATAGATGATTCAGCTCTTTATGCTTATATCCAAATGGTTAAAGAGTTGTGTATCAGCAGGGCGACGTTTGAAGGAACGTTGCAGCAAGAGACAACCAGGCTAATTAGTAATAGTATTTGCTTTCCAGCTAATATTCTAGATATGAATTTTCGCAATCATTGGCTGCAAGCCATCTAGAAATTAATGGAGCTATACTGCGAGTGGACAGTCATGGAGAATTGGTATGAAATAACATACGGTACGTATTCACTGTGTGACGATGAATTTGCAGAAACAGAAGGACGACGCAATGGTTTAATAGCATGGTTATTTAATACTTGTTACCGGGGCTGAGCAACCACAAATTTTATTCACTTCAATTTTCGCGACTTAGTTTACTGCAAGTATACGTTATTAACACCTTCTGTGCTCAGCTTTACGAACAGTTGCTAGCTTACTGGTGTCAGTCATTCTACGTGTGTCTATCTTTCTAATTTCATAGCATTAATTATTTTTCGATAACACATCCTTGGGCGACGGTATAGCTGCTGATAAGCGTTCTGCATCATTGGTCCTTCTTTCTCTTATTTCTAATATTCATTAATAGTAATGATCTCGGCCTTTTTCATATTCAACTCCAAAGGTGATGTTCTAGCCTCGAGGTATTTCAGAAGTAGCGTTCTTCGTAACTTAACCGAGGTTTTCCGCATTCAGGTGATTTCAAGTAGAGAAGTAAGATCTCCCGTATTGACCTTGGGTTCCACTTCCTTCTTATATATCCGAAGTAATGATATTTGGATGGTTGCAGCTACCAGAAGTAACCAAGATGCTGCGGTAGTCTTTGAATTTCTCTACAAATTTAAGGAGTTGCTAGAGCTGACAATATGCAATTTCAGACCTAATAGTAATAATGGTGGCTCCAGTGGTAACAACAGTGCCAATGGCGATGGTAGTGACAATATAAGTTCCAGTGGTAAAAATTCAGATCCACTATCACCTTCTATTAACGACATGGCCAAAAATGTAAATAATTATATTAATGCGGTACTGTACTCAGAGAACGGTTTGTCCGAAAATGAAATAACCGACAATTTTCCAGTGGTTTATGAGTTGATTGATCAAGTTTTGTCGTTTGGTTATCCACAGAACCTAGAACTGGGTGTTTTGAAACCATATCTTTCCCACAGAATGAGAAGCTCGAGTTTCAGTAATAGTAGTAGTGTCAGTAATAATGTCAGCTTAAATGGTAGCAACGGTAGTCATAATCTTTCAAGTTCCTCGCTATCTGGTAATGGAAGTAGATTTGTCGCCAGTGTTTTCAGATCACCTACAATGGCCATTTCGAGATCGTTTTCATCGTCTAGTGATACTATTCCCACTAATGGTTCATTATTTTCTAATAATGGACTAAAGATGAATGGATCTCCATCCAGTATTGTTTCGTGGAGAAGACCCGATATTAAATACCGTAAAAATGAAGTTTTGCTAAACATCAATGAAAAAATCAATGTTTTAATGAATGCTAATGGTAAAATTTTGAAATCTTATGTTGAAGGTGTCATTGATATGAATGCAAAATTATCAGGAATGCCAACTTGCTTCTTTACTTTAAATGATAGTACAGTATTAACTAAAAAACAAGGCGCTGATTTCTTGCGTGGTGTTGATACGAAAAATTCAAATAGTATACCGAGTGCAGCCTCAGGTACTGTTCAATTAGAGGATTGTAAGTTTCATCAATGTGTGAATCTCAATGAATTTGAAAAATCAAGAGTGATCAAATTTATCCCTCCAGATGGTCAATTTGAATTATTAAAATACCACACTGTCGAAAATATTAAACTACCATTCTTGGTGTCTCCAATGGTACAAAAAACAGATAATAATTCCATAGTTAAATTTAACGTATCAATAAAATCGTTATTTCCGGTAAAGCTTACAGCTACTAACGTGGTTATCAAAATTCCACTTCCTTCTGGATCGATCAATGTGAAATCCGAAGCCACTAGTGGTAAAGCCAAATATCAAACTGAAGATTCCTTGTTAGTTTGGAGATTGAATAAATTCAACGGGGAAAATGAAGCTACGTTACAAGCTGTTGTAAAATATGTAATTGGCTCATTAACAACAACTCAGGCTGCTGATCAATTATTATTGTCTTCGCCAACTTCGCCAGTTATTAATTCAATGCTCGGTAATACACTTACCAGTGTGATGAGTAACAGTGGTTCAGATGATCCTCTGAACAAATTCAATGATAACAATGATAGAGATTACTCTCCTAGTTCACCAACAATAATGTCACCTACTTCAATAACACAAAATTGGACTAAACAGTCAATTTTGATGAATTTCAAATTAGATACATTTTCAAGTTCTGGTTTGGTTGTTAGATCATTGAAGATTAAGGAAAATAGCGGATATAATACCTCAAAATGGGTTAAGTATTCTCTGACCGCTGGTACTTATGAGATAAGATATTAGAGTAGAGCAATCACAACTGTGGTATATAAAATATAATAATATATTCTATTAAAAATTGTAATAACCGAATTTGCAGATTAAATTTTGATATAGAAATTAAAATCAATCAAGATCATCATGTTGGCGCGTAATTGGCAGAATAATAATAAAAATGAATTATAGAAAAATGAACACATAAAATCAAAACAAAAAAAACTTACAAAAAAAAGCATGTCTGTTTACATTTTTTGTTTATATAGATAGAATTTCTCAAATTCACATTATTATTCGAATTATAAATGAATTATAAATCTACGATATTTATAACTACATTCATTCTCAAATACACTAAATAGACATAAGCTAATTATTAATATGAATATAGCATCAGACGAGCACGCAAACATAAATGTTATTGTACGAGTACGAGGCAGAAGTAAACAAGAAATAAAATCTGGATCTTCAGTGATTGTTAAAATTCCGAGTTCTAATTCTTCCCCACCGCCTTCATCTACCTCACCACATATAAATCAAGATACAGAGTCGAAACTTAATAGTTTGGATGTTCCCACAGAAATTTGTATAAATACAACTAACGAAACAGGGATTGTAGCAGACATATCATCCAAGACCTTCACAATAGATAAAGCATATGGACCAGAAACGGATCAATATCAGTTTTTCCAGGGGACAGCAGCACCTTTATTTGACGAGTTTCTTAAAGGGTATAATTGTACTATGTTTGCCTATGGTCAAACAGGTGCAGGAAAAACTTATACCATGTATGGTGATGAGAAGCACCTGTGTTTTAATGTGAATCCTAATGCTGGGATTATTCCAAGAATAATATACTCACTATTCGATAAACTTGGTAATATGAATGAACAGAATAATAGAAAACTAAGGAGATCTGATTGTCATAAGTCACATTCTAAATCGGATTTTATTGTTAAATGCTCATTTTTAGAATTATATAATGAAGAACTTAGAGATTTGTTTGCTATTGACGATTCGAAAAAATTGAGAATATTTGAACAGCAGGCAAGATCTATCACAGAAAATTTAGGGACTTCCACAATACAATCCAATAGCAGGTGCAACATAGTAACTCAAAATCTTGAAGAGATAACCCTAAAAAATGCTGATCATGCAATGAAAATATTAGAACAAGGATTAAAGAAAAGACAAGTAGCGGCTACCAAATTAAATGATGTATCAAGTAGATCACATACAATTTTCACAATATACTTATACAAGTCTACCCACTATAATAAAGCTGCTGATGATAATGATGATACAAAAAGTTTGGCATCTGCATCGACATCAACATCGTCTCTATCATCGATGTCTTCTTCAAATGAATTTCGTGTTTCCAAATTCAATTTAGTAGATTTAGCAGGTTCTGAAAATATTGGAAGATCAGGTGCAGTGAATCAAAGAGCGAGAGAAGCAGGATCAATCAATCAAAGTCTACTTACATTGGGTAGAGTAATTAATGGATTAGTTGACGGTGAGTCGCATATTCCATATAGAGAATCAAAATTGACAAGACTTTTACAAGATTCATTAGGTGGAAAAACTAAGACAGTGTTAATAGCTAATGTGTCACCAGCAAAAATGAATATGGAAGAAACCTTGAGTACTCTTCAATATGCAAGTAAAGCTAAAAACATAAGGAATCAACCTCAGATAGGAACTTTAATTATGAAAAATATGTTGGTGAAAGATTTAGCTACCGAAGTTGCAAGACTTAAAGCTGATTTAAATGCCACTAGGTTAAAAAATGGTATTTTTATTGATAAAGATAATTATAACGAACTTCATAAGAATATGGAGAATTTGAACACAGAAAATTTGGAATACAAAACAAAGATTGAACTGCTACAAAGGCAAATGGCAGGTTTGCAAAATGAATTAAAAGTTATTACTAATACAATTTCATCAAAGGATGATGAAATCGCTAATTCTAAAGAAGTTATTCATGATTTGCATACCAACTTGACAGAAAAAATTACTACTAATGAAGGTTTAATAAGTGAATCGATATCTCTCAAAGAAAATATAAAAATATTGAATAGAAATATTACTCAACTAATAGAAAATAAAACTTGTTTAACAAATCAAATTCAAAATATAATGAATAATGACATTAAGAACAGTAATCTTGAGTTACAGGTAACTATCAACAAATTATTAGAAGTTTCCAAAACTCCGAAAGCCTTCTTGGAACAATTGAAACAAGTGAAGCAAATGATTAATAGCGAGTTTTCAAATTTTAATAATAAAATTTCGTTGGTTTCGGAAAAAATTAATAATCTATTAATTTCAAAATTGCCGAACTCATTTGATAAAATCATTGGTGATTTGAAAGTACTAGAAGGTATTTCATATAATATGGAGCATAATATTAAGGACAATTATTCTAACGTTCTTGGATTACTTTCGCCACAATGCTTAGAAAATAATTCTATGGAGAAAAAGAATGGTAATAATGCATCAGCTTCTAATCAAGCTGACTTGATTTTAGTTAAATTGCAGAAAGAATTTCATGATAATATTGAAAAACAGATCGAATCCAAAGAAAATGACTTAATTCATAAGATAACCAAGCTAATCAAAGATAATAATAAGCATCAGAGGTTAGAGCTATTTAACAAATTTTCCATTAAAAACAATGAAATGCTAATGGAGAATTTTAATAATTTGGAGAATGAGAAAAATTCAATTAATAAGCAAGTGAAAGATAATTTTAGAAAAATTCATAATGAGTTAATGAATGATATTACTTCTTCTAAGACTAATTTCCAAAGTTTATACAAATATTTAAATGAGCCAGTTAACAATATTGATCATACAAGTAATGAAATTCAAAAAGTAATAAGTAATCTCTTGCTAGCAGATTCGGGTACTTTAAGTTCACAAGCCAATGTTGATGTTCCATCTGTGGATATAATTATCGACAATTTGAAGTTAGATGTATTGAAAGATTATACGATAGTGGATAATGAACAAAAGCGACTTTCAAATATCTCAAAACATTTTCAAAAAATGCTTTCTGAGTCGTCTGTGAGCTCGCTTAGCGAAATGAAGCAACCAAATTTCATGAAGAGTGGGCTTTCTTCTCATAATGAGTTGGCTCAAGTAAAGCTAGGAGTCAAAGAAAACGTGGAAATTTATAGAGATAATAATTCGAATCATAACAATCAACCACAAATACGGCCTGTAGGCATATTAAAAGATAGAAATATTTTGTCTACATATTCAAGTACAACTCCTACTGTTAAAAAGGATGAATCTTTTACATCACTGACTCGTTCACTGAAGAAGAGATGCTTCCAAGAGGTACAGTCTTCTAATGGTAGCAACCTTTCTACAATTCTGAAAACAACTAAGAATCTAGATACAAGTTCTAATCTCAGATCAATAGAATCTAACGATATGAAAGAATCCATATTGAATCAGAGCAGTACAAAAAATTCAAACATCAATAAGATGAGAAGACTCAAAGATAATTCATATAAGCAGCCTTCTAAATTGCCAATATTCACAAAGAAATCTTATGATGCGAATGATTGATATCTGGATAGCATCAATATCAATGATAATAGGACATCTATACTTTTGAAAAGTGTATTATAGTTTTTTTTCTTTTTTTTTTTTTCTTCACAAATAATTTGTACTTGAAGAATTATAATATTTTACGGATAATTTTTAAAATAAAGATTTATATTCGCTTAATAGTCAATAAATAAAGTCAACTAAATAAAAAGATGTTCATATTTTTTTTTTTTTTATAATAATAATAATAATATAAGTATATATTCTGTGTTTCTTGGTAACTTGATTTTCAAATGTTTCACAATTAGAAAACTTGATAATTAATATATACCAACAATTTTAAAGTAAACCTAAGCAATTGTCTTCCAAGTGGATAACGATGGAGTGTAAGTGTGGTAAGAACCTGGAGCACTCTTGTCAGTATCATTATTGTTTTGATGTCTTGGTTGGAATAAACCGTCCATGATACCACTTTCATAGGATTTACCGAAGTCAGCAGGTAAGAACTTCGAAGCAATAGCTGGTGCAGCAATAACAACAACAAACATAAGCATAACAACAAAGTATAAAGTAGTGTATCTTCTAACCATTCTCTTTCTTAATTTAGATTGTTTCAAACTGTAAATTGGTGGTCTGATTTGATTACTTGGTTTCAACCAGAATAATAAAGTTGAGTGCCATCTATCAGCAAGAGGAATACATAAGATAGGAAACTGGACAAATAAAATAGCGTGACCTAAAATAAAATCAGCAGCAAACTCAGACATTTCAATCATCTTGGCGAGTAATTCTCTGGATGGCTGTGAAACTGCCATCCAACCCATACCTGCACCAATCCATTTACCAGTCCAGAAAGCCAAGTTTGCATGATCATTCTTAAATTCTCTGGTGAGCATACACACAGTTAAGAATTTGAAAAGGAATCTATCAATGTAAATCATAGCACCAAGACCAATCAAACATTTAGCGAAATTGAAACCTTCCAAAACCCACATAACAATGAAGAAAACAACATGAACAATAACCGAGATACCATGAGCGATACCGGCTGTGACAGCACCAGTCTTCTTACAACATAAACCGCAAACAGGACCTGCACAACAAGAGAAGGCCATAATTCCGAAACATACACCCAAATTGATAACCACTGGAGCTAAAGAACAAATGATAACTCTAAGACAAGAGTTAACAACTGGAGCAGTACCACCTTTGACACCGGTTTGAGCATTAATAAAAGTGTATGCGACGAAGACACCGGCAGCGTAGATAGCTGTAGGGATAACTTCTGCAAAGAAAAGATTGGATCTATGAGCTCTAGGAGCATCACCCATTGCCTTTTCAGAAGGTTCACCAAGCACCTTTCTCTTGAAACCAGTTACTCTGGATCTTGACATTCTAACATAACCGATCCAGGAATTCTTGTGCCATTTACCATTACCTCTACTTAGCCATCTGATAAAGTCTCTGTAATCAATGAAGAAGTCTTGCCAAGCAAATTGATGAGGATTGAAAATGAATGGGGATAGAACTAAAGATGATAAAGAAGCCCAGAACCATAAAAGACAGACTTGCCAGTGAGCAACGGAACCAAAGAATAATAACAAAAGAAGTCTTGCTCCCATATAAATGGAAGACTGAGCAAATCTTGAATAAAGAACAGAGAATGGAATTCTAGCAGTTGCAAAACCTCTACCAGTTGCAATATATCTAGCGCCACCAACAGACAAATCAGACAAAATAGAAGAAGAATAAATTTGAGCAACGAACACTTCAAACATTGGAGACAAAGAAACGAAATGACGAGCCAATCTTGAAACAGATTTCCATAATCCCTTTTCAATCAATTCTTGAACAAACAATGGAATAAAAGAAATCCAGAAAACAATGAAAATGGATAATGTATAACGTCTAATCCAGTCAACCGCTGGAGCCAAATTATAACAACCACGTGGATATTGTCTATCAGTGACTGGGGTGTTTTTGTCATAATAACATATAATAGCTTCATGAGCCAAAGAATTCAAGTTCACCAAAGTCAACATGAAAAGTTGCAAAGACATTTGAATAAGCAAGTTATTAACATGGAAACCAGGGTGCGCAAAATAGAAAGATAAGAATCTATCTAAAGGTAACTGAGTACCAAGATAGTAATATTCTCTACTTAACATCTGTTCACCCATACCTGCACCAATCTTGGTTGTGAAATTAAGAATAGATCCAAAACCCATATCTCTACCTTTACCACATTGATAGTAATCGCAATGCTTGATTCTGCCACCACGTAACATAGCGTTCATACCAGCATAAATATCTTCGTTTAAATGTAAACCCTTTTGACCTTTGGAAACACCTCCTCTTGTAGTCATGTAAATACCATTCAAGAAATCTGGGTGACCATAATGCAATTTACCACCAATTTGGGCTAGGACTCTATGGAATAATGTACCAAATGTTTGTTCTTTACCAGCAGCAACATCACCCAAAATACCAGTATTTTCAGAAAAAATATATTCTCTAGCACCAACAATTGCAACAGGATGATACTCTGGAGTTTTCTCCAAGTTGTGAACATATGGGTTAGTAAATTCAACATTCAATTCTTCGAACTCAGCAAGGACAGATCTGATCTTCAAACATTCCTCAAGATAATTGTCTTGATTAGCATCAACTAACTGGATGTATTCACCTCTGTAGAAAATTAAAGCATGATTTTGATTATCAGATTTACCATCACCAATAATTGGGTTACCAGATAATTGAACTCTAAATTTAGGTCTTCTACGACCATTTTCCATTAATTCACAATGTCCATCAATAACCGCAGAATAAATACGTGGTTCGCCTTCATCAATAGGAGGCTCTTCATCCAAATAAGCAATTTGCAAATCTGGGTAGGCACGAAGCAAAAATTCAGCGTTTTCCAACTCTTCAGGTTTAAATTTAGCCAATCTTTGCATGGCGACCAAGAACTTGAATTTACGTCTAGCCATTCTTTCTAATTCACGCTCTAAACCTTCAGTATTACCACCATACATTTGAACAATTTCAGGGTTTTCAACACGATAAAGTAATTTAATCGCACGAGCATAATTCATCATACCAGAAACAGTTCTGTACAAGGTTTGAGCACGCAAAGAAGCCCAAATACGTGTACGTAAAGTATATTCAGGAGCAGCAGATTTGAAACCAATACAGTAAAATGGTAAATCATCAATTTGGGATTTCATATGAGTGTTATCTTCATCATCATCACCTTTAGAGTCACCATTTTCATTGTTTTCATATGCAGCAGTTTCTTCAGCTAAAATTTTAGTATCTTTAACAAAATTATCCCATTCAACAGGATGCAATTGTTTCAAGTATTCTAAAAGAGTAACTCTGGAGAACTGATCATCTTCACGGATAATTTCTCTCAAAGAAAGCAAGATCTTTTCAGAATAATGAGGAGTAAAAACGGTAAAGGTAGGCATATTTTCAACCGGTAGAGGTTCAGGAATTGGAGTTGCCAAAGATTGGGCAAAGAAAGTAATTCTTCTTTCAGCTTCTGAATTTTTAGGGTAAAACTCAGTTTCGAAATTGTTATCATCTTGAGAGACAAAGAAAGTTGGAGCACGCAAAGTTCTTTTACCTTCAACTTCAGATGGAACTTGATGGTACAAAAGTTTTTGAACATGATCAATAGCTAACAAATGTTCTCTGTACATTGAGATAACAATAGCATTCCAAACTTGAGAAATTAAGACTTTAGGTTTATACTTGATTTCCATATCTGTAGTAGCCAAAACCTTAGAATAGATTCTCTTAGGCAAACGAGTGAAAATATTTCTCCATGGTGTTAAAATAGAAATACCCAAATAAAAGGAACGGCCAATAGACATAACGCAAGAGATAATAATGTACCACATGTAAGAATCAATGAAGAACAAAGTAAAATCAGTTACATACATCAAACCAAGTACGATCTGCGATTGATACATACATAATTTCTTGCCCCACCAAACTTCACCTGAACAACGCATATGCATAGTTGACAAATTTCTAACTGGATCTCTCAAGGATAAGATGAAAAGGAAATAAGATTCCAAGAATTTAGCCAAGAAGACCATAACCCAAAGCAAGTAAGACATCCACATATCAAGACCCTCTAATTGATAAAAGTTGGCAGTAAAAGTTTGAGAAGACATAAATTTTCTAGAACTTTTCTTCATATAAGAAGTGAAAAGACCACCTAATGGCATGACTGTGAAGAAAACAATGGTAGCAATCGAAATGAAGAAAACAATGACCGAAATAACATGAGCAATTCTAGAATAAACATTCAACGGATTGTAAGCAAAAATAAAGATGCAAGGACCTAAATTAACAGCTAAAATCAACAAAAGAAACATAAATCTTCTAGATAAATGCTGGGCACCAGCCCATTTACGCGGTACGAACATCCATTCAAAAATTGTTGCAAAAATCTGAATTAAACAAGCAACAGAACCACCTAAAGCACAAACAGCCCATCTATATTCCGGAGTAGGTTGATTGTTGACCAATTGAACATATCCTTTAGTGTATAAAGTTGGAGAATTATAAGCAGCATAAATGAAATAAACAGAAGAGTGAAGAACCCAGATACGATTGAAATTAGTAATCATGTGTAACCAAGTTCTAATCTCTTTGTAAGTCTTGAAGAAAACATTGTTCCAGTCAACTTCATGAAGCTTGAAGAAACGTTCTTCAACAGGTAAATCAACCAAACGAGAACCATCCTCCAAAATAATACGGCCGATACCTTCAGGATACCAGAACAATTGATTAACATCATCATACCCAATAACTTTATTGTGATCTTTTTCTCTCTTGACGAACTTACCATCCTGGACTTCATATAATTGGTTTCTTAAGAAATTGTAAATTGGAGTGATTACACGATTAAGATAATCACCTTCAGGAACAGGTTCAGTTCTAGCTTGACAAGCAGGAGATTTCAAATAATCAGATGCACATTTGTAAATGAAACAAAGACATTCAGGAGTAAATCTAACCTGATTAGCTTCACCCCAACATAAAAGATACAACGCAATTTGACGCACTTTTTCAATAGGGGACAAAGAATTCATTTCAGATTTCCAACGGTAATCCGCACCAGCCAAAGATTCATCATTTTCTAGAGCTTTTAAAGCTTCTGGATCAGTTGAATCTTTTTCAAGGGCCTTTTTGGCTTTCTTAGCCTTTTTAGAAGCTTTCTTAGCTTTTCTTGATAATTTACCTAAGTTCATGTTGCGGAAACCAACTTGATCATCCATATCAAGGTCTGCAGCGAAATACCATTTCTTGTAATTAGCAGAATCACCACCAATATAATCAGCATGTAAGGAAAGCAAAGCTTGGGATGGTGACATTCTAGAAGATCTTGAATCCAACAAAATCATAAAATGATCGAACATATTACGCATGGAATCACGTTGGAAACCAAACTTATTTGTTAGATCAATGAAAACATCTTCAATGTCTTCCAACTTGACAGGTGCTTGATTATCTGCAGTCCAAGCTGGATATGGATCGGTAGGCATGGCAGGCAAATAGTTCATGCCACCAGCAGCACCAGGAGTCATTCCATTAGGATCCATCATGTAAGATGAAGCTCCACCTGGTGTGGCGGCGTAGCCACCAGGACCTTGTTGATAACCACCATTTTGATACTGAGCAGCAGAGTTCAACGGAGTACCGTTGGTACCATAAAGCGGAGTGGAATTTCCCAGGGATGCACGAGGGTCGTTATAAGACATTTGAGATGGCGTATATTGGGTACCGTATTCATTGCCGTATTGTTGATAGTTTGCATTGTTGTCGCTACCACCATTTGGGCCGTAGCTAAAATCAGAAAACGCTTCTTGGGGGTTACCAGCAGCATACTGATCGTAGTATTGGTCGTTTGGTTGTTGGTATTGGTCATTTGGTTGTTGGGATTGGTCATAGTATTGAGATTGGTCGTAATAGGCATTATTGTTGGCTGCACCAGTTGGGTCGGTGTATTGATCGTAATAACCACCACCAGCGTTGTTGTTATACAGCTGGTCGTAGTTGCCCTGGTCGAAGTAGCCGTTGTTGTTGTTATGCAGTTGGTCCTGGTAAGACATGTTTAGCGGAAGATATTTGCACTGGCAACTAAGAGATAAAGAGAAAACGAGCTGTTTTTTTTGTTTTTTTTTGTTTTTCTATGTGATAGCAATCTTTGAGTATCTCAGGAAACAAATGAGGACGCCGAGATGGGACTGATGGAAAGAATAAGCAAGAGAACGAAAAAGGAAGCTGTTATCTTATCTAGTCTAAAGTCGAGCTCTGGACGGATAAATAGCTGGATTGTCTGGTCTGGATATTCTGATACCGAGCAGTGTCACCGGTTGGCAGGTATTGTCACTACGTATTTGAACTTGTCTTTTTGATAAGAATATATTCCGAGGAGTATCTAGAAGACTAAACTGGCTGACTGTCTCTGGTTATATAGCGGATGTGGATATAATGAGGCTGGAAAGCGATGCTTAGAAAGATATAGTACGATAATATACTGTCACCAAAAGATATGAGGTTGCAAAAATAGATATTGTTGTGTTGTTTTGTGGCAGTGGCAACAAATCAAGATCAGCAAGAAAGAACGATATATATAGATTTGATTTGAAAGCGAAATGAATATCAGAAAAAATTTTTTTTTAATGTCCTCTTCTTGCAATGTTGTCTTATTTATTTTTGTATGGGAAGAAAATCTTTGGCGGTTTCTTCTTCCTTTTTTTGTCAGGCGCAGAGATCAAAGGAAAATAAAAGACAGCGAGAAAAATTTTATTTTGTAGTGATTTCTGCCACAAGAGGAAGGAAAAAAAAAGAAAAGCCGCCTTCCACACGATAAATTCTTTTTGATCTCTTTTGTTTACTTTTTTTTTTTCTTCTACAGAGAAAATTAGATTCTTTCTAAAAATACTACAGCCTTTATGTTCTACACGCACTACATAGTGCTAACTGCCGCCTGTTACTGATGTGCATTCTCACCAGTTATCTCTCGTACAATATATCGTAGATATGTGTGGTACTACAATTGGATACCGAAGGAAAGAGAAACGTGACGGTGTATATATATACATACATCTACGTATAGATAGATATATATATTATAGTCATGATAGCAGTACGTATACCATCACCGTATTATAAGCAGTGGCAAGAGGAAAATAAAATAAAAAATAAATATTCCTACAATAATAGGGAAAAAAAAAGGAGTGGTCGTTTGGTAGCCCAGGGTGGTCTAGATTTATGGGAAAAGGCACGATTAAGATTCATGTTCCCCCTTCAAAATGACTTGTTTCGGAACAAATAAATAATGCGACTTCCTGCTCACCAGGGCTGTCCCGAAGATAAACTAATAATAGAGTATACCCGCACTGCAGATGGAAGGGGCCCTGCTTTTAACAATAACCGCACGCGACAAGCTAACAGCACGCGACAGGTTTGCTGGCGTGATCAAAAGTCTTCTTGTGTTAGGGTGTTAGTCACCCCAACATACTTACACCTTATTTACACACACATTCTTACATTTGCAGATAACGTCCTTGCCTCTGCTACGTGCATGCCATATACTTAGTTTTCTTGACGGGATGAACTTGCATCCTCAACATGCAATACTTTCCAGTTCAGGAATTCTTCTCTTAGACGAGGACGACAGCATCCCTGCAATTATTGAGCCATCACACAACCGTTGTCTCGCTTGGCCAGCCACCCTTAATTTGATGTAAGATTCTCTCCCGTATTCCTGCTATATTTCTTGGGTAATGGTTTGCCCGTAGTATCATTTCCCGAGATCAAGAAATTTACTCTGGCTACCAACCTTTCGGATCGTCCAAGCATGTACTCAAATCAATGTGAGATCGCTTCTTCATCTCAAGAAGACTAAATATAGCTTATACGAAGCAAGGTGCTTCTCATGGGTGCTAAGAATTGTAAAAGGTTATCATATGATTTGGTTCTACATCTGTGTCATGTCTGGAAAGTTTGCGTTATACAACTACTGTTCAATATTAATATCCAGCATCCTCTATTTCTATTCATTATCCTGTTTTTTTCACTCCAATACTAAACATATAAATTCAATTCTATTTCCTTCTTCTATTTCCAAAACGAAAATACTAAAATTCTTGTTTGTTCTGTCCTGCATCCTGTATTTTTCTGTTTGATTCATATTACTATTTTTATTCCAAATAATACCTCTTAACTTAAATATACCATTTCTATTTAAATTCCCAAAATGCTTTCCAAACTTAGAAGCAAGGTTGCTAATCTAACTTATCGCTCCATTAAACCTCGTCATTACGTTGTCATTCTTTTGATAGTTTACTTAGTTCTTTATTGTATCCTTGCAGCGGGTGCGACTGCAATTGGCTCCCGTTCTTTCAGTATTGTCACCTTCACTTACACAGCAGGAACTAAATCCTCCTCTGATTCTACTGATTCCTCTGCTTCTACAGTTCAACAAACATATTACAGCGATGCTCTTACCAGTTTGACAGTGGATGTGGGTTATTTTGCTTCCTGTTTACAAACCAATTACCTAAATGAAGAATCAGCATGGTCTTGCTCAAGTAATGAGACTCAACTGCTTCTTTCAACAGACAATAATTTTACATTAGACAGCAAAGCCAATATGGATCTCTTTGATTTGTTTCAAGCTACTGCTGTCGAATTTAGAAAATATTGTCTTTCTCCATACGTTATAGTCGTATCTCTCGCAGTTTCATTTCTTACCTTACTCATGTTTGCATTTTCTTCACCAAAGACAAACCCAGGTTTTTACAAGTGGGCTGCAATTCTGTGTTTCCTAGGTTTTGCAATCACTTTAGTAGCTGCTGTTTGGCAGGAAACGAATGTTCTTACTATGCAACACATGCTTGCTGGTGCTATTGTGGATAGCTACTATGTCATTGAAACTAAATATAATGGGACTGCAAGAGTTTTGGCTTGGTTTGGTGTCGGCATTATGCTATTGGCTACTGGGTTGTTAACTTTCTTGGCTGTCCTTGGAACTTTTATCGGCGCTTTAACTGATGAAATTATTGAAGAAGAAGCTGATGAAAAATAATTTAATCTCCTGCAAAGCTTTATTGATTAATTTGAAAAGTTACTATAGACCTATCATTTTTTTCGTATGTATATTATCTTATATTTGTATATTAGTACTTTTCATTTAAATATTTATTCATTTCTTTCTACATTATTTTAGCTTTCGTTTTCCCTTATCTTTGCTGTTGTCTTATCATATCTCTAGTTATTACATACCAGCTTATCATACGCATTTTATTTGACCACTGTTGAGATTTCATATATATATTTTTCCACATATATTCCCTTTTTAGCAAACTAAAATAAATCATGTAGAAACGGCATTGGTATAGGCCGATTTTCTGAGGTATTCTGTATTTTCTCCAATAACGTTAATAATACTTTCCGTCTTACTTGCAAGAATACTTGCCGACCATGCCAAATTGTTTTTCAAACTAGCTTAGGAGTATCACGAGCAAATTGAATACATTCAAGTTCTTCTGATGATGACGGATATCTGGTAAACTTCCAAACACGGTAGCTAATAAAAAATCGCTCTTTTTGTACTTGAATCGCACAAAACAAACCAAAAAAGAATACTTTTTTTTTCAGCATGCATAGTCATATTGACACCTGCATAAGATCTTCAACTTTGACGGAGTACCATATGATAGAATCTCGTCTAAAGAGTGATCAAGTATTCTTGTTAGTGGTTATGTTTTATAAGGTTAATAAAATCATATTAATTTCTTCTTTTAAGCTTTTTTCCTTTCTTTATTGCATGCACTTTACAGGCTTGATTATTTTTAGATTATTTTCAAAAAAAAAAAAAAAAAAAGATGAACTCTTTTCATTTTCACAAATATTGAAAAGAAAAAGCAAAGCATGTTTTTAAATATTCTCATCGAATCTTTCAGATTCTTTTTTCCATTTCATTCATAATATCAACTACTAGTCTTTAAATATCATAAATAAATTATACTGAACACTTCCAACATACAACAATTTATTGATAATAGAATAAAAGGAAATATACAATGTGGTATCCATCATTTTTTAACCAAGGATACTTTTATGAAAAACTTGGCTCTTTACAATCCAAAAAATCTGCTGTTCGTTCAATTTCCATCGTTCTACTAGCGCTAAGTATGGTGCTAAGTTGTATAGCAGCAGCTGCATGTACTTCTGTTTTATCCAAAAATGTCTACGTTGCAAAGTTAATATATAAAGCCACACAATATACTGCAAATACAAGTGAATATGGGGTTGCGGAACTCGAAGTCAATCTTGGATATTTCTCATCATGCTTACGGTTCACAACTATTGAGTCTCAAAGTGTTTCAGATTTTCAATGTTCTACTAATGAAACTACCATAATTTTATCAGATTCGAATTTTTTCAATACTACGGTAGATTCAAATGTTGATCTTTTCAATTTCTTTATAGGAACAGGGAAATCTTTCAGACTTAGATGTTTAAATGCATATGTATTAATCATGGCTGTTATCTTCTCTTTTCTTACAATTATGTGTTACGGTTTCAGTAACAATTCTTCGATGGAAAGATCAACAACAGTTTATAAGTATGTTTGCATTTTTTCTTATTTATCTTTTGTACTTACATTAGTAAGCGCAATCTGGTTAGAAACAAATATTACTACTGCCTTAGAAATAATGAATAGAATGGCCGATCAGAACTACTCGTTGGTCGCTTCACGAGGCACAACGTTGAGAGGCCTTGTTTGGGCTTCTTTTGTATTTCAAATCATTTCTTCCTTACTTGTGGTTTATTTGGGAGTTTTAGTGGAACATATTGAACAAACTAAAGACGATATGCAGATTACAGAGAAAGAAGAAATGATGATGAACTAGGGTACTTCATTTAACATTATTACATTTATTATACATAATCTTGATGTAAAAACTTATTCAGTTCTTGCTTTTTTATCCCATCTGCTAATTCTTCTTTCAATATTATTCTTCTTTCGAAAGTTAGCTATATAGAACTATTGAACTAAAATACAATATTTTATTCTCGCTTCATTATACCAAATAATTTGCGTTTACAAATTTCAACCTGATTTAACATAAACACTAATATAACCATTTTTAAGGGAAAAATAATAATAATATATATATATAGATCTACACAATACATTCACATGATCCAAGAAAATTAGCTACTTATATTAAAGTTCACGTGTGAAATTTTATCTGCGATCCGTGAAAATTCAAATTTGTTAATACGAACATAATATATGACTTTTCCATAATACTTTCCTCTGACATGCATAAGGATGCATACACGGGATCCATTTCCACTTCAAATATCCATAGAATCAAATCAAATGATCCCAATAATAGATGATCATCCGAATAAACAACCAAAACAAACATTCGGTAAGTTTTTATTACGCAGATATTTATACAGGTACTCGCTTTTTTATAATAATTCAGAGGGGTTGGTAATTTTTAAAATAATAGCTGCATTCTACGTCTGATTTGTTTAAGGTTGGTAAAGCTTCATTCTTCTGTTTTTTTTTTCACTTTTTGTGTTGTTTTGAACTCTTTATATTTGCTGGCTTTATTTTATTCTTGGTCTTTGAAAATATAAATTTGAAAAAAATAAGAAAAATAAGAAAAAAAAAGAGAGTCAATAGTTCTCTCTTTCTTTGCTAAACTGATATATTGATTTCTTCCAACTTTTTTAGTCATTTAATCTCATCTTATCACTATACCAACAAGTACCATCTATTACAGTATACCATTCTAAAAGAATATAATAGAATTTTTAATTCACAAAAAAAAAATATCAAAATTGAACATCTCTAAGACTTCCGAAAAATAAACTATAGAAAAGACAGAACAAAATAAAATACCAACAGAGCAATACAAAAATGTACGAGCCCAACTTAATGCCACCAAATAATATAGCCCTGGGAATGAATCCAATGATGATGAGTTCACAAGGAATGCAATATCCAGAAATGATGAGAAGACATAGATTTCGTGTAACAGCGCGTCAAATATTCAGTTGTCTTTTGTTACTTCTCTACATTATCCTTGAAGGGTTGGTAGTAGCATCATCTGTTAGTAATAGTGCTTCGAGCTATTATCTTTTAGAACTCAAATATACAATGAATAATGATACTGTTGTACTGGTGGAATCTACGGATCTGTTAAATGATACATTAATAACGGAACTAACGTATCGTGCAGGATATTTTGGATCATGTATTCAAACTAACAACCAACCATATACTTGTGGTTCAAATGCTACCCAATTATTACTTTCAGAGCTGACATTTAACATGAATGACGAAGTGAATACAGATCTTTATAATTTCTTTATCGAGACAAGTGACATTTTTAGAACTAGATGTTTGACTCCTTATGTTTTGCTTCTTTCCATCATTTTTTCAGCAATGCTTCTAGTGGCATGCTTTGTTGCTGATCCTTTACATTATAATGCATTTGGAACCATGTTTATATTAGCTTATATAACGGTGGCATTTGCTATCATAGCGGCGGTCTGGCAGGACACGAATACTAATACAGCGCTGCTTCTATTCAGTCAAATATTAGATAATTACTATTATGTAACCACCAACCAAGGAAGTTATTGTCGGAGTGCAATTTGGTTTGGAGTTTTTGTTCAAATAGTGGTAGCACTTTGCTGTTTGCTGTTGGCAGCAGTAGACCAAAGAAAATTATATATGAGACAAAGTAGGTTTTGGAGCTACATATGAAAGATTTAGAGAATGAAAAAATATATATTAAATTAAAAGCTTGAGTTTATTTAATTTGTAGGACGTTTAAGTTCCGATATCACCCCATTTCTCAAGAAATTCGTCAAAAAACAAATAGCTGATATTGACACCCATCTGTAAACATTTTATGTCGAATGCCCGACAAACAGCCTTCCTCAAACTTAATAAATTAATTACTTCTTTACTGTTCTGATTATTATTAATTTCTGTTAAAATATCCTCATATTGAAAACTTTCTGAATCTTCTATAACCTTTTGAACTAAATCTCTAAAACTAGAATGAAGATCACAGATCTGTCGAAATTGGTATCCAAACAAAGGCAATGGCAACATTTCGAATTTTCCAGGGATATTTCCATCTTCTAGATCATTTTCGTAAGCCTCCATGATATTACTTTCAATTATGGAAACATCAAAACTCTCATTAATTGAATATAATTTAAGCATCAAATCATTGAGAAATCTCACGTTGAAGTCTTCCAGGCTGATCACCATCTCGGATGATTGATCTTCTTCGATACTTTTAGTCGATTTTGTCTGATGTCGAAGATATATAGAATGGCCAGCATCACATATACTGTTAATCAAATTAACTGTGATAATTTTCACTATATCACGAGTATTAACATTTAAAACATCCGAGTTACCTTCCTGATTCATGTAAGAAGAATCAAGCGATTTATAACTTGCATGACTCCTCATATCCTTTTTTTCATCATAATCCACATTTTCGCTAGCATCATCATAAATGATATTGCTGAAAGAATTGATCTGTAAAGCTAACAAATATTCATATAAACTATAGACATTTTCAAAAATCACGATGTCTATCATATCCAACAACAAAATATCTTTATAGCATTGAGAACTCTCTCTAAGTTTCGTTATGCATTGTAATATTTCAGAATCTTTATCATTATGTAATACTAAAACTTTAATTTTCATGTTTCTCAATTCATCTTCGTGAAATTCTGCACTAGCTTCATCCATGTCTAAAAATATTGTATTATTGTTATTACTAGCTTTGTCTTCAGGTATCTGAACTTTTCTTATTACTGTGCTTCGTCTTCTGCTTCTTCTTCTTTTGATATATTCATTCCATTCCAAAATCTGCTTTCTTCTATTTGAAATAATTTCCTCAATATTTAATCTTTTAAGCTTTTCAAATAATCTGCAATTCTCAAATTTTAAAGAAGGCTTAGATGCCGCTCCAAATGTAAGAATTGAGTCATCATTCGTGTACGAATAACTCAACTTCGAATTTGTAAATGATGACAGCTTAACTGAAACAGAAAGTGAGTCACTCATAGAAATATTATAATTAATATTAATATTACTAATTATTCCGTGAAAGTAGACTTCATAGATTTTTGACTTTTTTACTTCTGGATAAATTTGAAAAGTTGAGTTATTACTTGGGAATAAAGATATTCCAAATACAGAAAACGGGGCAACTAACGTTTATCTTTTTAATCGTGATTTCTTCTTTTGTCTTCAGACATTCCTTTGCGATGCTGAAATGAGTCAGTTTGAATGAATTTAACTATTGATCAAATCATTACTAGGTTTTTTTTCTGTCTTTCCTGAAATATATTAATAGTCTTATTGCAACTCGAGTATTATTGTATATTAAATTATAAATAAAAATGAAATGCAAGGCATGATAACAGGAAGGTATGGCATATAGTATAATATTAACAGAAATCGAGAAACCAATAAAAAATAAAATAAAAGGAAAAAAAAATCCCTCCCCAGGTAATAAATAGATAGATATAAAAAGTTAATAATATTCATGAAAAAAAAAGTTATAAAAGAAAAACTTACAGTAATTATACCATTTTAACGATTTGTAGTTCAGTTGATAAATTGATAATTATTTTTTTTCCATTTCAATTATTGACTCATGATCTCATCATTTAAAAGATCGGCATATGAGCTAAAGCATGCATCCTGAGAATTGCTTCTTGTCATATTCATTGGTGATAACAGCAGCTGCAATTGACAATCATTATTATCACTGCTGATACCATTATTATTTTGAATATGCTGTTTGTATGGGGAAATCAGTGAGTATAAGGACGCACGTCTTTGCATAGCCATTCCCGGGAAATTAGTTGTACTTGTCTGAGGAGATAAAGTCGGAGAATTAACGGTAGAGGTAGCTAAAGGATCTGGAGCTAAGGGATCAACTGAGGAATCACACTTTGAAGAGGGTAACTCAAATGAGGAATGAGGAACAGTATTTTGTTGGTGAGATGAAGGGGATAATGAAGTACCATTATTATTATTCGATAAAAAGAAATTTTTATTAGAAAAATCCAGGTGTGCAGACAGGACTGGAGACATTGTCCGATCAAGATAATTGTTCAAAGACATCTCAATAATAGAAGGCTTTCGGCTAATAGCAGACATGTAAGCAGTTGAGCCGTTATGTTCGTCATCTGAAAAGGATGGCGGATGTTGAACTGTACCTGTGTGATGCGCTTGATCCCTTGAACTTGGCTGAAGAGTAACTGCAGTGTCAAGACTTGGGGCTACATAATCATCAAGAATGTAGTGGGCAGGAATGGCGGTGTTAAAGGGGGTAGGAGAGAGCGAAAGTGACCCAGCGGAGGTTTTTTTGTTCTGTGGAGGTGTACTAACATTACTACTATTGCTAGTATATTCAGTCTGCAGATTTGATGGAGGAGAGAAACAGGACGGAGATGAGATGGAAGCAGCTTTCAAATTAGGAGAACAACAGGAAGAAGAAGAAGCTGCAGCAGAATTGTTTCTCTTTTGATTCTGAATCTTTGAATCGAAAGAAAATGCATCAAAACTGGGGCTGTTGGGCGCAGATTTGACATATTTGCTACCCCTAGTACAGCATTGATGATTACAGTCAGACATATTGCAACCATTCGAAGCATGAGCAAGAGAGCAGGAATCAGCCGCAAGGGAAGCCTGAAGAAGTGAGTTTCTTCTGGAGAACGCAGGCTGGTCTTGGACAGTTCTTTCAAAGATCATTGACGGATTCTTGCTTGTTTGTGTCTGTCGAGTGTCAGTGCTAGAGGATGGTTGAGCCAGAAAAGACTCTTTTGCAGAACCTGGCTCTGTGATTGTGACGTTACTTTTACCGTCATCGTTGTCCTCGTCAACAGCGATACTTGTGGCTGGTGCAGATTGCAGATGGCTTGCCCGCTTCTTGTCTTTAGAGCAACTGGAGGACTTCTTGAGGAATTTGAGAGATACCATGATAAAGATTAGTTGATTTGGGTGATTTTGGCTTGAGCTTATGAATGGTGTTGAAAGAGAAGAAAAGAGAAGAAAAGAAAAAAAAGAAAGGGATTAATTACTCTGATAAAAACAGTGTATGTATCCTTAAGTAAATAAGCGTTACATATATACACACATATATGTGTCTCTCACGTAAAAAAATAGGTGTGTTTGCTAACTTTAAACTTTGTTAATAATACTGTCAGCCAGTTATTCACCGCGCACTACGCAAAATCACATAATCTTTTAACTGGCGGCGGTGATTGATCGAATCCTTCAACGAGTGATTGATGCCGTATTCTCCCCACTTCTTTTCTCTTCTCCACCGTAAACAGAACGAGACCAACCCAAAATAGCGCTTTGCTGAACATAAACATAGAGTCTTTGCGCTTAGGTGCTAACAGCTAAAAAAAAGTGTACCACAGTGCTACATGACCAACCATGGACCTCAGGTTTCCCCCACTATACTTTCTAATCCATCCGCTAGTCCATACTGGTTATCAGAACAGGCAGGTATCTGTACCGACTGCTGGTTCAGCAACGGCTGCAAGTTTCGCTGTCCCGCTGAATCTTGCTGAGTCTCGTAACATACTCTTCAAACTTCTGAGAAAACTGGTCTATACTTCCCCCCAATAGCTTGCTGATATGTAACTCTTTGGCGTTGGTATCTTTTTTCAAAAACCTTTCCCACAACTGAAGCACCGCCGCGACCTCTTTTCCTGTAAACTTTTTCAGATTTTCCTCTCTGACGGGACTGTCTATACCAACTTCTTTGTCCAAGCAGTACTTGGCTACAAACCACATGCTCTTTCTGAAATCTGGAAACAAATACCGGGGCTCGACATGCAACTCAGCTTCTACTCCAGCAATGTCCAATTGTTTCCCCATGCTGGCCAACGTCAAAAAATTCCCTCCTATGACAATACTATCTTCTGGCGTGTAAACCGCATGGATCCACCCCGATGGAATCATCAACAAATCTCCCTCCCTTAGCATAACGTTAAATCCTCCAGGAGACACATCCTTGTAGACCTGGTCGTCATCTTCCTCTGGTGTTTTCTTTCGCGCCTTATTACCTTTTCGTTTCGAATTCTCTTGCAAAAATTCTGGAAAGAATACTTGGTTCTGATCTTTTAATTTCGACCACTTGGTGAAACTCCTTAAGTTATGGCTTGTTGGTGGTATAAATGAAAACCATTTGCTTCCCTTGATAACTTTATAATACACCTGTGTCCCTGCAAAATCTAGGTGGTAATCTGTGTAGCAATTTTTCACGCTCATCAAACAATATTTAGCAACTGACTTGCGCTGCTTCTTGATCCTTGCAGGCCAACTTTTATCTATAATATCAAGATCTTCCACTATCTTAGGTCTTCTGATCTCATTATTCAAACTTGTCTTTGATACTTCAAGTGAAATGACATTTAAGGTTCTGTCACGCTCACTTTTCCCATTTGTTTCAAAATAATCCTTCCAATCCTTCATTGTCCAGTTTTTCAATCCTTCTTGACTCATAACATCCATGACGTCAATTTTGTGTGTTTCTCCCATGCTTTTTTCTACTTCCAGAACAATTAGATTTTCAGGCACTTTCATCCCTGTGCCTTCTCCATTCTCCTTTCTTACCCATATGGGAATGTTAAATCCGTATTTGTTGACAAACTCTTGATTTAGTTGCGTTCCGTCAATATCACAGTAATTCAAAAATTCTCTCTTATTCAAAACCTTTTCATTATTCTTTCGCTTGACTCTCTTTCTTGTGCATTCATTTTCGCAGTCATAATAATTCATCATTTTTTGAATGTGTGGATGTTTGCCATTTTTAATAACTAATCCATCTCCTTCATTGAACTTCACATAATCAATTGATTTTCTTTTGCGACCAGATTTTCGACTCATCATTGTAGTCTTATTCTTATTGATTTGGTTTATTCTTTATTTTCGTTTTTTATCCTTATTTTAGTTAAAGTGTTCTGTTCAATTTACTATTTTGATCATAAAATTGACACTTTTGTTTATATTTCTTTTTTTTATGCGTACTTTTTTTATTTGGTGAATATTTCAAATTGAATTTTCGTGTCAGCAATGGAAAATGGAAATCAATCACAATCTGATCTTATTAAAAAAATTCTTAAGCAGCATACATACAAGGTTGAATTTTATTATGAATAACTACTTTTATTCTGAAGGTAAAGTATTGCATGTATTTTGTAGAAGAAATGTGATAGGACAAAGAAAAGAAATTATAAAAAGTTTGTATATAATAATTTAACACGGTAGAAGAACTGAAAAGTAAAATTGAAAGACCAGCTTTCTAAAGATAAAGATAAGAAATAAAAAATAGATGAATTCAAATAAATGAAAACTAAGTAAAAAAATGTTAAAAGAAACTCCTTAATGAACAATAGTACCATCCCAACAGTATCTAGAGAAACATTGTTGACATCTCTCACTTGGAGAAATACCCATTCTTTCTTGTTGTCTTTTAATAACAGCACAACCGACACAAGTAGCAAATTCGGAATCATCAGTCAAGTTGCCTCTGGTTGCAGTTTCAAATCCGTTCGAAATATGACCTCTAAATGCCTTTTCGCTAAACTTGAATTTGTATGTGGGAGCATCCGACTTATACGTGTACTCACTATTGGCGGTATACACGATAATTGGAGGAATATGGTTCAAAGTTGTCAAATTAGATGCGTCACAACCAAAGAAAGCAGGTCTGTGAGTATAATTCAAAGCTTGCATGGTTTTATCATCAGGAACATAAGGAACTGAAAACCCTTGACCAATAGATAAAAATTGTCTTTCGTAAGTGTTTGTCAATGATGAGCCGCCTGGCCAAAATCCAGGTAATTCAGCACCTAAATCATAAGCAAAAACAATATCAACATTTCTTTCTGGTTGAACTAATGGGATTAATGGAATCTTTTGTTGATCTTCGCCACCATCAACTAAGAACAATGTATTATTAGCTTCCAATTTTGAAGATTTTCCATAACTGTCAGTTTTAAATGGATTAGGTTCCACGATAGCCACATGCTCCATTTGCTTTTTAAGAGGTTTGAACAAGCTTTCCAAGATTTTAGTCATTGGTTTAACTTTTCTGGTATAAACTTCAGCATCATCCATAACCATATCAAATAAAGAAGAAGTAACACCGATCAAGAAACCACCATTATCAAAATTGGTAACACAGGCGCTTTCATTAACAGGCAAACCGTTTTCAAATTCCGTACCCAAATATTTCATGTCAACAAAAGCGTTACCACTTGGATCCCAAGTACCAAACTCAAATGGATTCATTTCAAAAACAGTGGAGTTTTCATATGTTATTGCAATTTCAACTGGTCTACCATTAGCTTGAATGATAGGTAATGGCATTTCACCAGTGCTAACTTTACCTTCAGTAGACATTGATGAGTAAGTATGGTTAACATAATGGTTATCATTTTTTCTGAACAATTGTCTAGCTAATGCTCTAGCGTAGAAGTCAGTTAATGAAACATCAAATCCTGCAGCGTATTTGGTTTTAACTTCTTGAATAATATCATGCCATTCAGACATAGAACTGAAAACATTGACACCATCAATATTGTAAAACGGATGATGTAAATTCCAAATGTCTCTATTATCCAAGATTTCATCAATAGTTGGGTAATCATTCATTGATAAACTTCCAACTAACCAACCAGATCCAGAGAGACCAGCTAAATATGTAGCAGACTGTAAAATACCACCTAATCCATGTTCAAAAGCACCGCGTGTTCTGTTATCTAACGCAGCCAATTGACCAGCGCCAACCAACATGGCACGAAAACTACCACCACTTGGTGCTATACCGATATTGATAGATGAACTATTATAAGATAATACTTGATTTACTTCAGATTCTGGTAATTTGGCTGTGTATAATAGAAAGTCTTTTAATGCTGGATCAGTATAGCTATGTCTTTTTTCCAACCATTGCTTTTCTCTGTCACTGATATCTTCAGCTTTTCTCAAAAATGTAATGTTTGTAGGACAATCACTAATCACGGGAGCATACCCTTTACCAGGTGCTGGGATATTATGTGGTTGGTGATTAAACGTAAACCCGTAAGCATTAACGAAGCTTACTAATTGTAATAATATCCCTAATAAGATTACTTTTGGATAAACCATTTTGTCTGTGCTTTTCTTTTATGGAGGCTTTTCTATTGATTTTTATAAAATCAATTAAATTAGAAAAAATAAAAATAAAAAAAAAAAATAAAAAAGAATAACAGATATTTACTTCCTATTTATATTTGTTTCTTAATTCATATCCTCTTCGTTTACAATCAAGGCACTAATATCTATATTACTGAACATCGTTGAAATGTTATGAAATTTCTCCATATTTGTGTTAAAAATAGAACTTCACAGAAGAAAAAGAAAGAAAAATATTTTCTAATAAGTGCAAAACTATAAAAAAAAATTATAGTAAATAATAATAACCCAAGCATGACAATTCAAGATTCCTCTATGTACTAGAGGCAACTTCAATCAGAAATATTTACTAAATGTTGTACTCAAAATCATTAGTTCTTTGCAAATGCTAAAGAAAAAACGGAATACCCATGAAACGTTAGTGAAGCATGCATCATAATGTGTGTTATCAACGCTACGTGAGGCACAAAAATTTTCAACATGCATGAATCGGACTAAATACTTTAAACAGAAAAAATAAAAATACAAATACAAATACAAAAACAAAAATACAAACAAAAATAAAAATAAAAACTGGAAACCGCTTAACAATAATTGTTAGTCTGAAGTTTTGAAAAAGAACAAATAAAGAAATAAGATGTTGTTTTTAATAGCTTACACGTCATATATATATATACTTATTTATGTGATCAAGCTTGACAACCACTCCACTTTTAAAAGATTATTTAGGAATAGAGAAAAAAAAATTTTTTACTTTGACGAAAACAACTAAATCAATATTTTTTATAATTTGGGCTATGATTTCTCTGAATTCACTATCACGTTCAAACTGTAATTAAAAGATATTTTCCATCTTTATAAATATTTAATAAAGTTTCGTTTCAAATTTGACACAACAATCGTCAAAGCAATTCAAAAATGTTTAAATGTACAAATCGATAATTTAAAAAATAGCACAAGAATTTAAGGTAGAATAATTTATGTAATATGATAACTGTAATGACAATTGAAGAAATGAAAATGTGATAAAATCAATAAAAAAAAAATAATAAGATATATCAAAAAAAACGAGTGAACAAAATATACCAGATATTTTATCTAAATAAGAAATAAAGGCTACTATAACATGAATAAAAAGCTCAAGTGAAATTAAAATAATAGTAATAACTTGAAACAACGTTGGTATACCAGATATCAACTATGCTTTTGGATGCCAACAGTAGTCAGTGAAACATTGTTGACAAATATCACTTTGCGCAATACCTAACCTTTCCTGTTCTCTTCGAAGCATTGCACAGCCAACACAGTCTCTATAATTTGCATCAAGGGTCAAATTACCCCTGCTTGCCACTTCAAAACCGTTGGTAATAATATCAGATTTCATATTGTTAGTGTAAACCATTCTCATGGTAGTAAAGTTACTAGGAAAAGTAAAATATGAGTTAGGAGTATAAATAACCAAAGGAGGAATGTATGTCAAATTTGTTAGAGATTCGGCATTACAGCCTAAAAAAACTGGTTTCTTATTTAATCCTGAAGCGACTATTTCCTCGGGTGTTGGAACTGGAGGAAATGCAAAGTTTTGACCATTTTTTGTGAACTGACGGTTATAAGACTTGATGAGAGAACTTCCATTCGGCCACAGGTATTCAGTATCACCACTATTGTCAAACAAAAATAAGGTATCAACCTTTCTTTCAGGGATTGCCAACGGAACAATCGGAATGTTTTCTAAATCTTGGCCACCATCAACTACCTGCAATGTAGACAATTCAGTAAAATCTTCAAAATTTCCGTTTTTTGTCTTAAAGAAAGGATTTGGGTAAAACAAGCTATCATCAATTTTCTTGTCACTAATATAATTCAATGCATTTTTGAATAACTTATAAACAGTACTATGTTTTTCAAAGGAAGTTTTAAAAGCACCGAAACCCATATCGAAAACATTAGAAGAAGTACCCATTATAAATCCAGCATTGTCAAATCCATTAACACAAGAACTCTCATCTTCTGGAATACCGTTAACTAAACGAGATCCCAAATATCTTATATCAGCCAAAGTTCTGTGTAAACTATCCCAAGATCCAAATTCAAAAGGAGTACTTTCATAAACGGTTGAATCTTGAACATCTATGTATGTTGTATCATCGCTAACTTTATACTTGCCTACACTGACAGAAATTGGTAATGGCATATCAGCATTTTTAAAAGCCTCTTGATCTCGGATGTCAGACCATCTGGTTTGGATACCATTGTGGCTATCATCGGCAAGAAATCTGCTACTCAATGCTCTTCCCCAGATATCAACAAATGAAATTTTAAATCCTTCTTTAGCTTTGAACGTAACTTCACGAATCCACTGTTTCCAAGCAGTATAGGATGTTGTAAAGTATTCAGAAGATGTTCCAATTTCGTATAATGGTAATTCCAATTGCCAAAAGTTTTTCTTTCTTGCTATCTCTTGGACGTGAGGCCAGTTGTTCAACGATAGAGTACCTACTAACCAGTTACCACCACTCAATCCTGCAATATAGGTGGCTGCATCCAAGATACCCCCTAATCCTTTTTCAAAGGCTCCAGATGTTCTATTATCCAAAGCAGATAATTGACCAGCACCGCAAAGCATGGCACGGAAACCACCACCAGAGAAAGAAAGAGCAATATTTGGATTTGATACATTTTCTGGTAAAAGAAATTCATATTCTGATTCATTCAAGTTAGTGGAATATTTTAAATAATTAAGAAAAGCATCTTTTGTTTTGGTCTTTCTCATGTTCAACCACTCAGTTTCATTTATACTCAAACTATCAGCCTTTCTTACTATATCGTGAGTTGGACATTCGACATTATAAGGAGCATATAATTTTGATAGCTCCTCGTAATCAACATTAGGTTTGGATATCCATAAACTGCTGGCATTAGAGCGCTTTGAAAAGAAAATTAACGGGAGTATAAATAGGTACGGGAAAGCAAGAGATAAGAAGTTGAGATGTCTCATTATATTATAATTGTTTTTGATTTTGTTTATTCTTCCTTTTTCTAAACGCAATAATAATAATAATATTCATAATGAATTAAATATATTTAAAATAAATGAATCATTAAATTAGCATAAATTGTGGAAATTCGAAAGCATTTAAATAATAATGCAAAGATGTGCCACTAATTCCTTCTATTAGCTTCGCCTATGAAATATCCTACTTGATGAAAGGCGTCAGTGTAGCTATTTCTGCGGAAAACCTATTTGCAAAGGAAAATGAAGTATCCACATGACAAATCAGTAAGCCTCGTTACTTATTGCACTAATACGTGGATTCATTAACGGCATTTAGTATTTTAACTGGAGACATATATATATATGTTTTGGTAGTTCCGATGTTCAACCTTCAGAAACAACGCCGATCGGTGCTTCGTACCAGAATGAGGGATACCTATTTTTCACTAACCGAGCACTAGCAGGTACAATCTGACCATCGTCGTCATGTGCCGTATGCAAGAAAAAAAAAGTTAAAAATAGTGTACGCGGTATGCGTGCTGCTTTTTCTATGCCTATTCTGCCTGGAGGGTGAAAAAAGCAATGTGATTTGTCCGGGTGTTCAATATATGTGAATCAGAGAACGAGTATAATCTTGAACTTGGTTTATAAGCTATATTCCCAAATGAGCTAATAAGCAACAATACAAGTATTCAGAAAATTAATATAAATAATTGATCGCTTTTCTGGAAACATGTTGTTATATCATCTTGATTTTTTTTAAGCTATTAATAATTAATGATTTTAAAAATTATAAGTAAATCGTAGTCCCCTCGATCTTGGATGAACCCAGGAAAACAAAGATAATATTTAAAATCGTTACAAGTAGTTTGATCTATGACGAACCTTTTTGTGAAATTCTAGCACGCTTTAGGATGTCATGTAGTTTTGACATTGCCAATGATGTGCTTAACTGTTGAGTTGATTCAACTCTCGGCTTCTTCACCAAATTTTCTATTTTGTGAAAGATTATATCCCAAATTTCATCCTGCGCTGACCATTTTTCGTAATTTTCAGTATGCGAATTTGATTCTTGTCTATCTTTCATTTGTTGATCTTTCAATATAACAGTTTTCATTAACTTTGCCATAATTTTAGCATTTTGTAAATTTTCTACAAATTTTGTATTTCTTATTTTCTCGTTTTTAATTTTCATATAATATTTTGAATTTTTACAAGATTTGTTTTTTCGCAGTGTTGTTATCCCCTTTTGTGATAGCTTTTCTGATTCTGAATAGTGTATTTGTCCTTTATTTACATCTTTTACTTTGAGCTTTTTTTTTTGTGAATCAGGAGTGAAAAAATATCCTGAGAATAAATAAAATATTGAGGCATCCATTTTTCTTTGCATTAACTAAGTTATTACAATGTGACTTAAACTATTCTGAATTACAAGATGAATCATTCTTGTGGGTGTAATTGACAGTAGAAGTGCTTATTAACTTAATATTTAGTTGAATTGTGAATATATTATATACATTTTTTAAAAAAAAAAAAAAACATAAATCAAGTGGTAAGTTAGATGGAGCTTATAAACCAATTTTTTTAAACAAACACATTTTTTTTCTTGATATAATTTCACACTTATTAACAATTAGATAATAATATTCCCAAGTTTGACAACCAAACATATGCCATGACCGTCTTTTTATTATCTCCATTTTATGAAATAGTTCAAAACAGGTTTTGCTAAGTGGATGCAATAGTGCCCTCTTTAAAAATTTAAAGTTTGCAACGCAATATAGTTCGCAAAGCATTAAATTCAACCCTTTGAAGTTGTTCAAAGTCTCCCAGTATAAATGAAACAAAATAATGGCTTCTCAGGCGTAGAACACCAGTTCTTGATGCACATTAGTATTGCTTCAGTTAATATAAGACTCGTCATATGCTGCAATATGTTTATCCAAAGAATAATTATGAAACAGTTCTTAAACTTATATTCGAAACTACTATTTGCACGTTGTGTATGTGTAAGTGTATTTGTTATTACTGGATATATGATATAAAATATTAAGCAAAATATGCAAAACCAAAAAGAAAAAATAAAACCAAAAACAAAAAGAAAAAAATATAAAACATTAAAACGAAGAAAAGTATATAATAAAAGATATGCAAAAATAATAAGTGACCCAAACCAAAAATAGCGTAATGCTAGACAAAAATAATAGAAAAGAATAGATAAAAACTCCAGTGATTACATGGTGATCTATTGATAATCATCATCTTCAAAGGTGTTAAATTCCCTGAACAATTGTTCAGACAACAATTTGAAAGAATCAGACAATCTGTTGTATTTTTCATCTATACCTTCCATATCATTTTTAGTTTCATTCTCTTGACGGATGCTATAAAGTTGTACATCATGAAGGCTCTGAATCTCATCATGGTTATAATCATCCAAGTTACCTCTCATGGTTAAAAATTCATCAGGGTTCATAATTGTTAAGGAATGAATAGATTTGGAAATCTCGCTCTTGCAGTAATTATAATAGTAACTATTCATATTTGCCGTGTTTATGCTGGAATAAGAAGCTGTAGACATTGTGGCCAGCGGAGACGCTGAAGCAGAAGAATCTGTATTACTATTATAGAAATGGTATGCATTATTATTGATTATTTGATCATCTATGGACGACACATATGACTCCACTGAGAATAGAGAGTTACTATCGGCGGAGTCATCTTCTTGTTGATAATCCAAGATGTATTCGGTATCATAGTTTTGAAGAGGTTCAGCAGAGCGCACAATATTGGCCCCCTCAGAGACGACATTAGGGTTCGAAAGTTTTGATGAAGAATCAACGCTGGCTATTGTTGCGTCGTTATTGTGATTGCTGATAGATTTCAATCTTTGACAAATGTTAAACTTCTTTGGAATTTTCTTGAAAAAGCTATTTTTGGAAGAAGTGCTGGATGACGAGGATGTGGTTGAGGAAGAGCGCTTGACCTCATTGGGGCTGTCAAAGGATATTATACCGTTTGAGGAATCGACATAGTAGTAATGTTTCAAATGTGAATCATATCGTGATACTAATGTGGATGTCATTTTTCAAATGGGGTTGAATGATTTTCGATAGACTGCTATTGATGCTATATGTTTGATGGCATATGTTTAAGGAGATAGTAGCTGATGAGATGAGGGATCCCAAAAAGAAAACAAAACAGAAGAAAAATGTCTGAATCAATCAAGGTTGATGAAATGGGAAGGATTGAGTCATTATTTATATTAAGCGAGATTAATGAATTGCCCATCATTTAATTGTTGGAAATCTACCAATAGACACAACATACAAAAGTATGGGCTTTTTATTAATAAACATGCCTATATGTATGGGGATTATAAATCAAAGCATTCCTGCTAATTCCGAAGATGCTGAAAAAATTAAGCGGAAAAAGAAAAAGAAACAATGAAAATCTATTACTAAATGGCTTTAAAAGCGATGACGGCTATATCTTGATGTCCTTAGTAGTTAATAAATGCGCGCGTGAGCACATAAATTGAGGTTTGACCTCATTTTTTGGGTCACGGGGCTTCAAGATTTGTTGAGAGTTCCCGCAATTGCACTGCTGGAGGTGGGTCAAATTGGTCCGACAGCCGAGGAATTGCGCGTGCAAGACAGGAAAAGGAACTTATTCGACCGCCCGCCCGCTCGAGTTGGAGCTCCAATATAAAGACGGAGCAGACGGAGAAAGAAATGTAACACCCAGCGACATGAAGGCGGAGATAGTTTTCGTCCTTAGCTGAGCTGCGCTGCGCTCGGTTGATGCTGAAAATTCTCTTTGCTTTCTTTGCTTTTTTTTTTATTTTTTTATTTGCTAAACCCGAAATATGAGCCCATGGGCTTCTTTTTTGATTACTAATTCAATTATACTATCCGGTAACCCATTTATTATTAATTCTATGGTTTAGACAATACCCACTTATTACTAATACTTCAGCTCATAATATTAGTCTTAATAGTTGCTATCCCGTGAAACCTTTATTATGATCAACGAAAAGACAGCTGTGAAGATGTAGCCAGCGCTTAGTTAATTGTGGGGTAGGTAATGACCAGTTTTCATCTTTTATATGATTATCGGACAACCAAAATGTGACATGAGTCTGTCTGCAGGTAGCTCAAGCTATACATTAACAACAATTCCCGAATCAACAGGGAGTTCAGGAATTTTTTTCACCGAGATCTCGGTGGAAAACTGCTTGTCTGGTCCGAGATTCCCGAGATGTTACCTGAACAACATAAAGCAGTTTTATTTTTCAGTGCCGTAGTGACTCATGCAATTTTTTTGGCCGTTACATTTGTTTGACTTAAGATGGCAAAGGATGAGAGTAACCGAAGTTTCTCATAATTATTTTCATGCTGCTTTGGTGTCCAGATGTTAATACTGTTGGGTGAAAGAAGCTATATATGTTAGGATGTATAGGTTCTATGTATATATATAGTACTTTTCCCGCATGCTATGGTGCGTTTTTTGGGATTATTTTATTATTATTTTTAGCAAGTACAAAATTCAATCAAACCTTTCAAATTAATTGCGCACTACACGAAATTGTTTTGTTTTGCAGTTGAATTACCCTACCCAAGTGAAATTATCACAAAAAGCTGGATTGAAATCCTGTCCAATAAGGAAACGCTGCTATACAGCTAAAGTTTATTATGCACAATTCAGTTACTGATATCAAATTGAACTCAATTGATTATTGTGATATTTCGTTACCCGTTCTTGCAAAATTTTACGCCTTGAAACAAGATTTTACGTTTGCCTGAAGAAAGTTTCAGTTTAAACTGGCTGAAAAATTATTTCTTTATATCGGTTTCAATGACAGTCAGTCACAATGTTCGCAATTACTGTTAGAAAATAGTGAAAACTATAAAAATAATAATAAGAAAAGGCTGATAAAACCAAAAAAAAAAAAGAATTCAATACCTACCAACAGTTTAACTTGCAAAAATCGTTTGCCTGTTGGGGTTTAACCTCTGATTGAGGAAAAAGAAAGAAAACAAATAAAAACAATAAAACAAGATAGTTGTTCAACCTAGCCAGCTGGTATATTTTGGATAGGTTTTACCTTGTAACGTCTGTTTTTACACACTTTACTGAATTCGCAAATATTTTAACGTTCAAAAGGGCTATTATCAGATACTTCATCAATTTAAAATTGTGGATTACCGCATTAAGAAATGGTTATGAGCACTTATAATCAGAATGTTTCTCTTTCATTATCTAATACTCTAAAAGAACACCAGTATATCATGTCAGCCTAGTTACCCTTAGGTGGATATAACCTTTGCAATTCATAACATTACATGTTATTGTAATTTACTTGTTCATCAAACGCTAGTGCTTTCATTAAAAGTAGCTATATGACCAGCCTAAATCTCAACATACAAGAAACAAAAAGTAAGCATGCGTTTGCCTCCTTTGAGTGTAAACGCACCTCAAGACAGAAAAGAATCCGTTTACAAAAAAAAAGTAAGTACATTTTTTTTTTGATACTTGGTTCGGTGTATTTTCCCTCTTGCAGTTCAAATTTCCAATTTTCTGTTTTCTTTTCTTTTTTTTTTTTTTGTATTATTCTCCAATATTTGAAGATAACAAAAACAACAATTGCAAAACAATTGCAGCCCATTTCACCTTACACATTTCTTTCTTTAATTTATTCATCTACATTGTATTATATATATTCCATTACATTCTATTCATCTGTATTATATCATATCATATTCATTTCTGCTCCGCCTCCATATCTGCTAGATATCAGTTGCCATCATTGCTTTTATATTTGATATTTTGTTTCCAAGCATTTTTTGTTCCTTTGTTAACCAATAAGATAGTTCGTTTCAGTTTTTGTACTAAGCATTTTATTCGATCATCATTCTGATAATTGTCATCGAAATTGATATAGTACGCCATCGTCTTGTTTCCATTTCCATTTCCATCCTATTCACCATTATCTGATTTTAAAGTTTGCCTTCCTTCATCTCCTCGTAATTTGAAACTAATTGTGTTTCTCCAATATTTTTTCAATTTACTTCACGCTAATCAGCTATTCAATTCTATTATAATAAACTGAATCTGAAGTACATAGTGTCGATTTAGTTCTCTAATGTCGTACAGCAATAATAATTCAACTTCTAACTTAAGTGACCCTGATACTAGATTACATTCTCCTCAGGTAATGCCCCTTTCATCATCATCTCAGCAAGGTTCTCCATACTCAAGACACAGTGGTAGTATTACGCCATCTACATCGAAGAATCAACTTCCTAAACTTAACACTAATTCACTTGTTTTTAACCTCCCAGCTTCTGCATTATCGACTTCAAATATGTCTCCCACTTTATCTGCTGTCCAATCAAGACATAAAGGTTTACCATTGGATAATAACAATAATAATAATAACAATGCATCTGCATCATCAAACATTTTCTCACAGAACAATAGCAGTTCAAACAATATAACCTCTTCTATTTCTCATTTATCTTTATCAACCACGAACAATAACGGGTATTCTTTAAAGCTCAGAAATCTTCCATCTGATCTATCAACAAGAGAAGCTAATGCTATTTTCAGTTTGTCAACAGAATTCATTGGTGTTGAGATGTTTTTTGAAAATGGAAATATCGCTTTACTTGCAAAATTTGCTTCTTATAATGAAGCTGCCTCTGTGGCTCGTATCTTGGATAACAAACAAATTTTTGGTTCAAATTACTTGCCTATCAAGGCTGAGTTTGAGAATAGCAACAATAATAACCCAAACAGCTCTAACACCAATTCAAACAATATGTCCTCAATTCCTAAGAGGCATACCAATCTCACAGCTTCCAGATCAAGATTCATATTCAACAATAATTCCTCCACGGATTTCAACTCAAATAATAATAATAATAATAATAATAATAATAGCAATAATAATAATGGAAATGGCAATAATAATGGAATACCAGATTCAATTGGGAAGCCAATTGATGTATTGCATACTCCATCTGCAACTACTGCTGGAAAGTCTCTTTTGTTGTTAGAAACACAGCAAGATGCCCGTGAATATGATGAACTTGTCAGTAGTCCTTGGGCGACAAGTGCTCCGACTCATTCTGCTCTTTCGTCAAATGCATCTTCTCAGCAACAAACACAGCAAACACAACAATCCTCATCTATTATGTTAGGCAGCCACAATGCTTCGAATGTATCCTTATCTAATCATTCCACAACAAGTATAAATGGTGCTTCTTCATCTTCTATTGCTGCAAACACTTCATCTTTGGATATTAATACCACTATCACCACTACCGCTGCAAATGCCAATATTTCAGGTCCTCAACCAGGTTCTGCAACTACAAATGCACAACCAAGCACACCTATTGGAGGTTATGAATGGGGAATGGGCTCTTCTTCTGCTTCGCAAGATGGATTTTTCCTGTTGAATAAGACGTCTCATACCTCACATCCGCATCTCTCTCATTTGAATCATCATCAACATTTGAACCAACATTTGAACCACCATCAATCTGCTACAGGTCTTCTGGGCCTCTCCATTAACACTTCGATTGCTGCTGGAAACAATAATAACAACAACGGATCCTTAGTTGGAACTCCATTAACTGCTACCCCATTAACTGCAGTTCCACTTCAAACACCAAATACTGCAGGTCCTCCAACTTCCGCTACAAACTCACTTGGATCTGTTGCACCACAGCAACAGCAACCACAGTCTCAACAGCAGTCAAATGGCTCCATGGTTGATGCGACAAATTCTGTCGGAAATGGTTCAACCAGTGTTGATTTGTCTTTATTGGCCCGTGTTCCTCTTCCGTCGAACCCAGCAGATCAAAACCCACCATGTAACACATTATATGTTGGAAACTTACCACCTGATGCAACAGAAGCCGAGCTTCGTGCATTATTTTCTCCACAGCAAGGATTCCGTCGTTTGTCCTTTAAGAATAAAGCAGCTTCTAATTCTGGCCAAAATGGAAATAATGCAGGTTCCAACACTGGTGGATCGCATGGACCTATGTGCTTCGTTGAATTTGAAGATGTAGCTTATGCTACCAAAGCATTGGCAGAGTTGTATGGTAGTTATTTGCCTCGACCAACCGGTATGAGCAATAATAAGGGAGGTATCCGTTTAAGTTTCTCCAAAAATCCGTTAGGTGTTAGAGGACCTGGACAAAGACGTGGCAGCTCGAACTATGCATACAACAGTTCTAATAACAACTCTATGTATTCTCAACAACAGCAACAGCAGCAACAACAACAAGTTCCGCTAACTCCGCTGACTCCTCATGGTATATTGCCTCCTCAGACTCCTACGCTGATGCATCTTCATCAGCAACAACAGTATATTCCTTCCCAACAGCAGCAAGCATACCAAGGATACCAACAGCATTCTCATTTCTAGATTGATTGATTGTGTATTTTCCTATTGGTGTTTTTCACCATTTGTTTTTGCTTTTTGTATAATATAGCTGGCATTATTTTTTGTTAGACGTTTATTTTTATCTACTCAATTAAGTTCGTTTTCTCTTTTTGTTATAATTTAAGAAAGGCTTATTTACACTTTATCTTTTTTCTTCCTCCTTGTTTATTTATTTATTTTTATTGTCACTTTATTACGCACATATAATATTATTTACATTTTGTTCTCACTATTTTTATTATAATATCATTCCTTTTTCTTTTGTTAAGCTCAACTTTTATCATCGTTGTTTTACCACACACATAAATTCAACATATTATTTATTTATCACCATACTCATCTTTGCAGATTCATTTATTACTTGCACAATATATGTCTGTTAGCTAATTAAGACTATTATTTACAGTGCGCAAATTGTGTTGATACTTGATTACTTCAATAAATTTAGAAGTACTAGTTTTTTGTATCACGCCATTATGGAGCGAGCAGAAAATTATTTTGCATATACATATATAAATTTGATATAGAGCAGTATAGTTTCTCTTGAAAATTTTCAGTTTTATTACTCTTTTGATACACACATGTTGAAAAATCTTTTGAATCTCTATTTTCTAATCGGAAATTTACTTTTTTCTTTTTTTTTTTTTTTTACCTTATGGGCGCATAGATTTGCTAAGTAGAAAATAAAAAATCTGTGATGGCCTTCCTTTCCTCATCGAAGCTTGTTCCTAGAAAAATAAAAAAAAAACATTAAAAATTTTTTTTCACAAAGAATATATTATTATCTTGATTACTATGAATTAATCTAGTAAGGTCTAAAAATATCACCTTATAGCAAGATAGATAATTTGGTTCGTACTAATATAGTTATATTTTGCATATAGAAAAAATAATTATATAAGAAACTATTGAAAACATATTTAGTAATAGAAATAGTTTCATTGAAATGTCCATAGTATCCGATCCAATTCAGATGAACACATCAATGACTCTGACTTCATCCAAGAATAAGAAACATAACAAAAAAGGTAAAGGCAGGAAATCGAATGGTAACAAAAAATTCCAAGAGCAAGCTCAAATAGAAACAGTGGAAGTTGCGTTCAAAGTACCTGAAGATATAATTATCCCAGATAAAGATCAAGAGGAGTTAGAGCTTGAGAAACTTGTCTTTGGTGATGTTGAAGGTTTTGAAAGCAATTTAAAACAAATTGATAATTTGATAACCGAAGAAGATGAAGATGATAGTGAGGATGATAGAAATGATGAAGATGATGAGGAAAATGAACTCGAGGGATTACAAGATGATCAGTTGTTCATGATGGATGATATGAATGGTGGTAGTAATGATCATGATGTAAATATGAATATTGGTGGAGAAGAATTAGATGAAGAAAATGATGAAAGTGATGAAGAAGAAGCCGCATGGTATGACAGTGATGATGAAAGCTTAAAAGTTGATCTTCTTCAATCTTCAAAAATTAGAAAATTAAGAGATACACATGATGAGACTGTTATTTCAAGTAAACTATTTATTAGCAGATTGAGATCACAGTTTGAAAAAATATATCCCAAACCTCTATGGTCAGAAGAACTTTCCATTAATGAAGAAGAAATTAGTGACAGTGACGAAGGTAATGATGGCCCTGCAACAGATGAGGAAGAAGAAGTGGATACTAGTAGTTATAATTCAAAGGAATTGATTAAGTTGATAGAAAGTAACCTTTCAGTTAAGAGAGATCGTGATAGGTCGAGTAGGTTATTGACTCCAAAGAGTATAAACATTGGAAGATTGAAAGATGCCAACTATAAACATGTTTCTAAATCAGGTATTCAAGCGTTAGATTTCCATGATGAGTTACCATTATTATTAACAGGAGGTTACGATAAAACATTAAGAATGTATAATATTGATGGAAAAAATAACAATGTGGTAACGACGTTGCATTTTACTAGTTTACCTATCCAAAACGCCTTCTTTGCAAACCAGAATAGGATTTATCTTGCTGGTAGAAGAAAGTTCATGTATAAGTTGGATTTAGTTACAGGAATAGCGGAAAAGATCAGTAATCTTTATGGAATCAAGAGCATCCAGAAGTCTTTTGAAAATTTTAAGATATCTCCTCTGAATAGTTATATTGGCTTGATTGGTAATAATGGGTACTTGAATATACTTTCAATGTCAAATGGTGCGTTCGTGAAGAATTTCAAAGTAGATGGAGTGATTGCCGATTTTCAGTGGGGTCTACAATCAGATGATCTTTTATTCATAGTTACTACCAGCGGTTTCGTATATGAATTCAACTTCAATAATAAACATGTATTAAATAAATGGCAAGATGAAAACGGGTTAGGTATTACAAAGTTGGCGATAGGCAGTGGTCATAATAGACAGACAAGATATATTGCTATTGGAAGCAGCAATGGTATTGTTAATATTTATGATTATCTAAAAGATGAAAAGAAACCCATTGGCGTAGTGGAAAACTTAGTTACCAGTATTTCATCTCTTATATTCAGCCATGATGGTCAATTATTATGTGCTGCCAGTAGAGCTAAGAAAGATGCCTTAAGACTAATTCACATTCCAAGTTGTTCCGCTTATTCAAACTGGCCAACTAGTGGCACTCCATTAGGGAAAGTAACTGCTGTGGCGTTCAGTAAAAATTCAGAGATGTTGGCAATTGGTAACGAAGCTGGTAAAGTTAGATTATTTAAACTCAATGATTATTAAGATAATCTACTATTATCGCTTTATATGTATGCACTACTAAAATTCTAATATATAATATGAGCTCATTATTTTTGATTTGCTATGATGTAGAAAGATCCTTGTAATTGTTATTCTTCAATGCGTTATTATATATTATACTTTAATATCATGCATGTTCTTGTTTACTATTTTTCAAGGAGAAAAAAAATACGAAAAGATGCATATAGTCCCAGATGAATAACGAGAAACAAAAGTATAAAATACACTCTATAAGCTTGATTGATTAACGAGCCGATTATACGATTTAACAGCATTCTAAACGCAATTAAATAGAATACTAAGAAATTATAATAGCAATGAGTAATAGCAATCCTTTCCTAGTAGTCAATGAGTCAGAAATAGATATTTTAATAGAAAGACTAAAGAATACTTTCTCCACAAGTAAGCCAGATAAGGAAAAGATTAAATACTACTTGAAGTCATTAAAACATGAAATACACAATCGCCATTATGGATTACTGAATTATCAATTGGAAACGTTGATAAACTTATTGCTTGAAACTAATGACTTTTCAGGTGTGAACTATTCTGAAAAGCTTTACATCGTTAATAATTTATTGATTCCCAATATGAATATAACCGCGGATTTAGTAAGAAAAGTGATTGGAAACATAGGCATCAATGATATTGATACCCTTGAAATTAGATTTGTTGACATGAAATTACAGAAAGCATTACTCAGGTGGTTAGTGTGTATTATTATGGTACAGAATCATAACAATTTTGAAAAATTGAACAACGTGTTAATACAGATGAATACTGTACTTTTCACGTTGATTGGATTAAATGCAACAACTGCACAATATGTGACTCAATTATGTTATATTACCGATATTTCTAAATGCTTGGATATTGTGAAACCATGGAAAATTGACTATTTGAAAGATTTGACCAAGAAAAATATGAATTCAAGTATATATGTGCGGGCACTATTACAATACTACATGTCAGTTTTCAATAGCAATCAAAGGTTCAAGTTAACAAATGATTCGCAGAATGGAGAAAATCTGTTTAACGACGATTATGACTTTGAAGATGACGAATATTCTTTTGATTTGAATAATAATCCTGGTTTGAAGATTCTTAGCGGATCCAGTTCATTAGATTTGAGAAAGACTTTTAGATATCCAGACATGAATTTTCTTAACATTTGGAAGAAAGTACTTGAAGAGAAATCAAATTATAGTATTATATCACAGGAATCAAAGGTATCCACAAGAAAGAATTCATTATCCGGTAAAAATATGACTAACCTAAATAAGATAGATACCCAAGAGAATCAAAATAGTGATGATAATTATGATACAGAAAAGAGCAATGACATTATACCCGCTAGTAAAGATATTGGGGATATAAGATATGCCATTGATGAAACAATGGAGGAGCAAAGTATATTTGTGAAAAGTTCAGTCTCAACAAACGGAAATAAACGGTATCGTATCAATTCCGAGGAAGACGATACATCAAGGTATTTCAAAATAATTCAAAAAGTAAATATCAAGCCTGATAACGATGGCAATATGGTTGCTAAAGATTTGATTAATTGGAGCAACATCAATTATATGGATCTTAGTGACTTTATAATTGAAAATCTACAATTGTTGGAAGTACCTGTGAGTCAATTATCGTTGTTGTTTGAGGACGAAAGAGATAATTTGAAAATTTATTTAATGATTGAATTGTTACTAAATTATGGAAATGATATAAATTGGGTTATTTCCCAGATTGATAAATATTTGAGATTAGTTATCTCATATGGGTATACCGGAGAGCTGACTTCTTCTACTTCTTTAAGGTTTATAAAGGTAGTTATTAATGGAATTCATAAGTTATGCAAGGTAGGCAACTGTGTCCGAATTCCAACTATTAGAGACATTTTGCTATTGAAAGAACCAATAGATGAAAATTACCATTTCAAAATTAATGAAGATATCAAAGAATACATCATCTTGAAGTTTTTTACGATGTTCTCAATTCTGAATGATGACAAGAAGGAAAAGCAAAGTTCAAAGCGTTTAAATTTCTTGACTTTAAACAATATGAGTATTATGATGAGATATAATCAGTACTTTTTGAAAAGAGGAAAGCAAAGTAAATCCTTTATTTTAAGATTTGTAAAAACTTTGATTATTGCTTTTAAAAAATGGATTTTTGAAATTAAATATTCTCATGATGATAATATCTCAATTGAAAATGATAAACTGTTTAATTTTTTATTGAAAATCTATGATGCGTTTCAATTTTCTATGTTGGAGCTTTTAATGTATAATTATAGAGAGACCAAAGAATATTCGAACATTAATGATGATAGTTTGTTGTATTATCATGTCATTCAATTTGTTTCATTAATCGAGTATTTCCCAATAGATGAAAAATCAGATGATCTGACTAAAATAGATGAGAAAAAGAAACTTAAAGAGGAAGACGAAAATGATGATAAACAGATACGATTTTATTATTTCCGAATGACTTCGCCTATTCTCATAATTTTCCTATTGACGACTGACAATCAAGAAAAGAAAAAAAAGGTGGCCTACACTCAAGAAGATGTCAATCAATCATTATTGATGGAGTATATGCGATATGTTTGCCTGTATCCATTTGATGAATTATTAAAAAGTTTGAAAGTTATGGAGCTGGATTTAGTGGATTATTCTGAAAACTTGGATCCTCTGAGTCAAGTTGATGAGATTGAGAATGTAAGAAATGAAATTAAATACTTAAGTTATTGTATACATGTGAAACTGATTTATTCCAGATTTTTACAACTTGAAGAAGAAAAGAAATATGGTATTACGAAAAATAAAAGAGTTCATAAAGAGGAGCGTTATTCATTTTGGAGATTATTAGCTGATGATAAGTAAAGACATTATTTAATCAATATATGGATCTATATTATATTTAATTTGGAATGGACAAAAAAAAAGAACTCTAGCATTGACAAAAATGTAGAAAATATTAACAATAATTAAGCCAACCAAGACGGAACCACTTTTTCATCAAGTTTAACATTTCCAATATCGAAAGATTCAATTAATAACTCAACCAAGATTCGCCCACCTTTCAGGCCTGTAAATCTTCTATATTCTTCGCTGACACTGGCAAAATTCCATCCCTGGAGCCTTCGAAGACATCCAATCACTGTACCTGTACGATGTCTTCCCATACCACAACACACTAGAAGTGGATAATTGTTTTTGTTCGTAATTATTGAAAGTGCCTGAAGGATGGTAGATTCACTGAGCCCATCCCAGGGAGTCAATGCCGTAGTGTCCAATTTCTCATTATCATAATCATCATCTTCATTATCTTCCTCTTCCTCATCATCATCCGTGTCTTCATTGCCACTATTGTTAATTGATTGTTGATGTTTATGAGATGATGCTGTTACGACATTTGTGATCTTTCCGTCAGTTGACTTTTTCCTTGGATTATTAGTAGAAGTAGTATTAATTATTCTATTACTGTGACTTGAACCACAATTTCCATGACTCGTATTTTGAGCATTTGCCGAAGCTGTTGGTTCTTTCGACATTGCACCCACATAATGGACCACAATATTATTTATCTCTGCAAACATTAGTAGATCATCGTTAGGATCCTCAGCAGCCAACCAAACAACATTTTTGATCTTGAGCTGTCTGAGAAACGAATGATTGATAGCTGTAGGTTGACCAGACCTATAAAGCTGGCGTTCCACAGGACAAAAATTTATAGGCGGCACAACCTTGAGTAAGGGGGATTTGGAAATTGAATAAGTTCTAGTGTTATGTAAGGGCGAGGAAGAATCTGGGTCCAGTACAGTGGCTGGATCTTCATGTTTTTTCTGTTTAGCAGAGTTAAGTTGGTTTATTGATTCAATTGTGATTTCATTGGCTTGCTGTGATGTTAATGGATCAATCATGATTGACGTTTACTCGCTTATATAGACTTGATATTCGCTTTGATTTTGGTATATGTGAGATTAATTATCTATAGTCAATCGGCAAACTCTACAAAAATGCAGTATTAAAAATTATTCTGCTGCGATTCCAAGATATTTCGTTTTTGTTTCTTCAAATGATATCATGATAATGAAATATCCTTAGACTCCATTTTAAGCACTATATTTATTTGTTGAATTCCTTTAATGACCCCCTAAGTCTCTCAATCAGACGAATGAACGAAAAAAAAACGTGAGCAAAATCTAAAAAAAAAATGCCTGGTGTTAGGATGCAATAAGATAAGGAATAAAAAATGTGGAATTATATGGATGTTCGGATGAAAATCATTAATATATAGTACGTGGTTTCAAAAGATAGAAATATACACCAAACAATTTTCAAACGAAAAATTTTAAAATCTTACATAGTGTATTATGGAAATGAAGTCAAACAGTACATGCTGCTATCTTAAAATAGCAATTATATTGGAATACTAGGGAACTTAGAAATCAAAAATCAACAGAAAAAACGTTAGTCAAAAATGAAGCCGAAATACACTAAGATTGCCAATAAAATGAAATCCGAGGGTAGTAGTTCTACCTCCTCATCCACATTATCCAGCAGCAAAAGTGCGTCGACAATAAGCAGCTCCTCCAAAGATTTCTTAAGCGCTATTAAGATCACGTCTGAGAATTATTTTAATGACTTGAGAAATAACTCCAAATTGATGTTAATTGATTCATTCCTTATATTTTTGGTATTGTTGGGCGTGTTGCAGTTTGTGTTTGCTATCTTGTTGGGAAATTTCCCTTTCAATGCCTTTTTGGCTGGTTTTATTGCAGCTGTGGGTCAGTTCGTTCTCACATGCAGTTTGAGATTACAGTGGGTGAGCAGCATGAATAAGAAAAATAGTGAAAAAGAAGACAATGTCATGGAAGAAGTGACGGTCAGTGGAGAAAGAAGTATTGGTGACTATGTGTTTGCTAGTTTGATGTTGCATTTTGTCGTTTTCCATTTCATCAACTGATTCCAGTAGACAAAGGCATCCATTTGTTTGCATAGATTTTAAACAATTGTTAATATATAACTATAAATAAGTTTCAAATATATTATTTCTATTATACTAGCAAAGCTGTAAATGGGGTTAATGGATACCGCTTGACCAAGCACCGGAGCCCATGAGCTTCCTAGGAATATGCGGACGTAATAGGCTGGTTGAGTCGGCCATAGTGGGTGTCGATAGTTGATAAACGTTGATACTGGCAAATGTCAATATTTAGTGGAGGCACTTACCCACACTTAGCCTTGATGGCAGCCTGTGTGCAGCAGTGGATGGATAAGAACCGATGCGGAAGAGTCAATCTGATGTGTAAGGGTGTAGGTAAACAAATGTGAGGATGCCATGACGTAACAGATTCAAACATGTCACGGTGTACCCATAGTGTGGATGCACGTATAATAGGGTTTAAATATTGTGAGCCACATGATGTATGGATGCAGAGCTGAAAAGACAACCCTCGTGCTACCAAGTTGATGCTTTTCAACTTTGTGTTATTTTTTTTATTGCGCGGACGGTCCTGATTGGTCTACTACAATGTTACTTCCGAAACAAAAGGCGTCGCTGCACTGGATTAGGGTTCGAAGGCTGATCTGGATAAAAGAATCCTACTTATGAGCGATTTAATCGTCCGCTCTTGAGTCAACATAAGAAACCCCAGGTAGTATTATTTATCAATTCAGCGGCCATTATTGTCAATTCGTCAGCTAAATTAGCATATGCATGCATCAATCCACCATTTAGCAAGGTAGCAGCAGTAGTATTGATGAAGATGCCGGGGATTCTCGGGTGCTGGACTTTCTTGTTTGCAGTATTCCCGCAATTGGAATGCGGGAGGTGGCAAGACGGGTGCAAGGGGGTGTCGACTCCTTGGATGTGACGTAGCATAAAAGTGAATGGGAGTGTATGGGAGTTCCCGGGAAAGGCTAGGAAGCTTATAATTTAGGTTGACGCAGAATAACCTGGCAGTACACCAGAACAACCTGCCTGCCTTATATCACATGGAATACTCACAGGCGCACTCATGAGTTTTGCAAGCGGCCGCATTCGCTTCGTGTCTGAAAATGACACATTGGGATTTTGTCACAAATGCTATCAAAAAAAAAAACACAGAAGATTCCAATCAACAATACTATCTGCTCCCGGGGATGCCATGCTCTCCAAGCCATAGTAAACTCCAATCAGGTTCCGCAAGTTAAATTTCTCAGTTGTCTGGGGTTTCTCCAGGTTTGGCCAGCAGCTACGTTCCGTGTCATTTTATTTGGTAAAAGGTAGCACGGTGAAACTCCCAGGCCAGGCCAGGTACGCCCACTTAGGTGAGTTAGGCTGGGCTTGCTCGACATGAGCTTCTAATGGGCATCTGTTTCACCTAACTTCTTGCTTATTGTAGGCAATTGGCTGCCAAACGACATTCTACGAGTTGCTAGAGTTTTTCCCGGTTCCTCAACAACATTACCTACAAGGCGAATATCTCCAGTGTATTACTTTCCTTTACCTCTTCCGTTTTCCATTTTATAACTCGACGGCAAAATACAAATCTTTTGTATTCAAATACCTTTGCGCTATACTATTTCTTAGAATAGCGAAGTCTTGTTCGGTGGAAATTGGCAAACCATGAAATCTATCACTGCTGCACCTCCGCAATTCGTTTTTTTTTTCTGTGCACAGATGATTGTAATGCACGAGCTCCCTCGTAACTTTATTCTTAAAAAATTTTTCTCTCACACTTTAGCTCATTAATTACTGCATTTTGGTCTGATTGATAAGTTATTCTGAAAATATGATTCTTGAAATATAAATATCTTCCCAATTCCTTGTTTTTTGTCAACATCAACTTGCTTGCTCCTTTCCCTTTTTATTTAATACTATTTTTTTCTCTTTTTTCTTTCTCCCTTCTCTGAATCTAAGAATCATTATCTCTCTAATCTTTCATTCTTCAATTTCAACTTATTTTCAATTTATTTCATTCAAAAATGTCTTTCGATGCTGAACAATTTAAGAAATCTCTTAATCTCAAACCTGACACAATCGTCCACCATAACTCGTCTGTCCCAATCTTGTACGAGGCTGGTTTAAAAGAAAAAGGTACCATCATTTCCTCTAGTGGTGCCTTAACTGCCTACTCCGGTTCCAAGACCGGAAGATCTCCTCGTGACAAACGTATTGTTGATGAACCTTCATCTAGTGACAACATATGGTGGGGCCCAGTGAATAAGAAGGTGACAGAAAATGTGTGGGATATCTCTAAAGAGAGAGCCCAAGATTTCTTCCGTTTCACCGACCAATTGTTTGTTATTGATGCTTTCGCTGGTTGGGATCCAAAATACAGATTAAAGGTCCGTATCATCTGTGCCAGAGCCTATCATGCTCTTTTCATGAAGAATATGTTGATTCGTCCAACCGAAGAAGAATTGAAGACTTTTGGTGAACCTGATTTTACCATTTATAATGCTGGTCAATTCCCTGCTAACAAATTCACCTCTGGTATGACTTCTTCTACTTCTGTTGAAATCAACTTCAAGGAAATGGAAATGGTTATCTTAGGTACTGAGTATGCTGGTGAAATGAAAAAAGGTATTTTCACTGTTATGTTCTACCTTATGCCAATTAAGTACAACGTTTTAACTTTACACTCCTCTGCTAATCAATCCAAAGATACAAAATCACAAGATGTAACTTTATTCTTTGGCCTTTCGGGTACTGGTAAGACCACTTTATCTGCTGATCCAAACCGTTTATTGATTGGTGATGATGAACATTGTTGGTCCGATGATGGTGTTTTCAACATTGAAGGTGGTTGTTACGCCAAATGTATTGGTTTATCCGAAGAAAAGGAACCAGACATTTTCCAAGCTATCAGATTCGGTTCCATCTTAGAAAACGTTGCATATGATCCAATAACTCGTATTGTCGATTATGATGATGTTTCAATTACCGAGAACACTCGTTGTGCATACCCAATTGAATTCATTCCTAACGCCAAGATTCCATGTGTTGCCAATGAAAGACACCCATCTAACATTATTCTTTTAACTTGTGATGCTCGTGGTTGTTTGCCAGCTGTTTCCAAGTTGACTCCAGAACAAGTCATGTACCATTTTATTAGTGGTTACACCTCCAAGATGGCTGGTACTGAGCAAGGTGTGACTGAACCTGAAGCCACTTTCTCTTCCTGTTTTGGTCAACCATTCTTGGCTTTACACCCAATGAGATATGCTAAGATGTTAGCTGACAAGATGGCCCACCACAAGACTAATGCTTGGTTATTGAATACTGGTTGGGTTGGTACTGGTGTCAAGAATGGTGGTAAGAGATGCCCATTAAAATATACCAGAGAGATTTTGGACAGTATTCATGACGGATCTTTACAACATGCAGAATATGAAAGTTACCCAGTTTTCAACTTACAAGTGCCTAAAAAGCTCGGCTCTATCCCAGTGGATTTGTTAAACCCATTTGCTGGTACTGCTGTAAAGTCTGAAGAATTGAAGGAAAGAGTTGTTGAATTGGGCAAATTGTTCCATGAAAACTTTGAAACTTACAAGGACGGTTGCACCCCTGAGGTCATCAAGGCCGGTCCAGCTATCTAATTCAATTCAATTACAGCTGGCTCTTTCATTTTATTTTTATTTTCTTGTTTCTCTTATTCTTTATATACACAAACATTTCAAATAAGTATTTCCCCTTATTAAATATTAAAGCAAGAGTAGCGCACAATAAATACTAGTGTGTGTTATTACTGAAAAGAGTAATTGAATGTTCAAAAAAAGCAAAATAGTTCAAAAGCACAATCAGCAACCCCGGGTATAATTTTGGGAAGTTAAGGGCACCTCGCCTTTCAAAAACGCTTCTTACGCATTTTGCCAGCAATGCAATGAAGCCCCGTTGTAAAAATAATAAATTCAAATCACGTGCCGAATTTATCTTTTTATGAGTTAGAGTTTAGCGGACAGGAAAAATTTTTTTTTTTTTTTTTTCTTAAGGCTCTCGTCGTCGAGCCAACTTCACCATCATATAAAATTTTTAGGCCTACAAAGAAAAGCAGTCAGGCAGCAAACAAATGGTGAAGTGAATTAGAATAATTGTCTAAATCTGTGGTTTAACCAATTCAGTGAGTTAGCATACTTGTCATACACATTAAAATTTCATACCCTGATATCATAAACCCATTGATTGAAGAAAATAATTTATATCATTCATTCATTTATTTTTCTTTTGATTTAACCTGTTGAATTTATTTAAGCGTTAGTTAGATATTTCTATTCCTTTGAATATATCCAGAGAGAGAATACAAAATATATCATAAAAACAGCAGGAAGTCAGAATAATTGAGGGTTTTTTTGGTTTCTTAATTACAGCAATTGAATACAGAATACAATAACCGAAAAATGTTTAGAGCTACAACAAAGAAAGCCACATCAGTGAAAAATTTGGTGAACTGTTACTACTACTCTACAGAACCATCATCCGCAAACGAAATCTTGCTCAAGAATGACAACGCTGCGAGAATAATCTCTTTGAATAGACCTTCCAAGTTCAATGCATTGAACACTTCAATGGTCAACCAGATGATACCAACATTATTAGAATACAATAAGAGTAAGGTAGCCAACTGTGTAATTATTCAATCCTCATACCAAGACCAGCAAAAGACTCCATTCTTCTGTGCTGGTGGTGATGTTGTTGAAGCCGCAAAAAACGTTGTCAACGGCACTCCCGAAAAGGCAATGGAATTCTTTCACTCAGAATACTCCTTAAACTATCTTTTATCTATTTATTCCAAGCCTGTCATTTCTTATATGAATGGTATTACCATGGGTGGAGGTCTTGGTCTTTCTGTTCATTCTCCTTTTAGAGTAGCTACCGAAAATACCAGATGTGCCATGCCTGAAATGGAGATAGGATTTTTTCCGGATGTTGGTATGTCCTTCTTTTTGCCAAGAATGGACGGTAATTTGGGTAAATTCTTAGCTTTGACTGGTGAATCTATTTATGGTATTGATAACTTGATTGCTGGATTTGCCACTCATTATGTTCCAAGTAACAGATTAGAAGAGTTGACTAAAAGATTAGGTGGTATCAATGTTCCAAACAATGAATCTTTACGTGCATTTAATGAAAATGAGTTAAAAGATATCACTGCTATCACTGAACAAATTAATGAATATTTTGCAATTATTAATAGCGCTATTGAGGAATTCACTGATCCAATTCCAGAATCCCATAATTTCAAGTACAACAACGAGCAAAGAAACATGATTGATAAAGTATTCCTGATTGATTCTTCTATTGAAGTAATTTTTAATCAATTACATAAGATAAGCGAATCTACAGATGCTTCAACTTTAGCTGCCTTTGCTAGTTCTCTTTTGGAATCCTTGAAGGCCAAATCCCCGATTTCTTTGAAAATCGCTGACCAATTATTGAAAGTTGGTAGTCAGACTAACAATTCCGCATCCATTAGTCAAGAATTAATCTTAGCCCAAAATATTTTGGCTGATTCTAAATCTAATGATTTTGTGGAAGGCGTTAATAAGAGATTGATTGAAAAAACGGGTAATCCAACTTGGAAATCAGAAAAAGTATTTGATGTCTCAAATACTGATATTCATAAATTGTTTACCAATAAACAAGTTCCTTTCCCAACTTTGATAGATTTTAGTAACAATGAGGAATTCTACTTGAATGATTACAAACAATATCCATTCAACATGGGATTACCTTCTGAATTAGAAATGAAACAATATATCAGTGGTGATGATGGTTCAAATAGAGATTATGCACCAACCAAGAAAGAAGTTATGAACAAATTTGTCACCCAATACAGTAACAAAGCTGGCGTTGAATGGAAAGTGCAAAACTTTTTACAAAGAAAAACTAAAGCACATGATGTTGACCCGGAATACATTGCTTTAATTGACTAAATTAATCAAAATGACCTAAAGATATGAAAGCAGGATATATGAACATCCAAATACTTATCTGAACAATATTTATATAATCATTTCAAATTTTAATAAATGCAAACTTGTATATATATTCAGTTAACATTCCAGGCATCAATATCTCATATGAACGGATTAAGATTGAGCTTCTGCGATACTGAGAACAATGAAAACAAGTTATTTTGTTGTGCTCATTAAACGCTTCACCTCCCTAGCAAATAAAAATTTTCTTAATTTCTTTGCGGATTCTTGGTCTACCTCAATATCATTATCCGTCATCTTGTTGTATACATTACGTTGCTGTTCCATTTTGCTGTAAATATTATTTACTTTTTTGCAAGTTATATCTGAATTGAAATATCTTTCAGCATCTTTCTCATTTTCAACATCTTCCAATTCAAATTCTGGTTCAATGAGTAATGCATCCTCATTAAGAACTTTATAATGCCATCTTAAGGTAGGTGACTCATATTCGCTAGGAACGTATCCATTCCTCAATACAAATCCTTCCAAGCATGTCTTGAAGGCTTTTTTCAACTCTTCATTGCTAACACCACTCTTGATATGTTTAGGAATTCCTCTAATTCTGTCCTGGAATGGGAGTTTGAACATGTAAAAACCCTGAGGATCCCCTATGCTTGTAGTATCAGAAAATCCTGGATAACTAGTAGGTATCAAAGCGTATAAATTCGCGTATATACCTGCTCTTGGAGCACCCCACACGATTGCTGCCTTACCTAATTTTCTACACGATTGGTAAAGAGCAGAAAATGCACGAAATGCATTACTATAACTATTGAAATTTGCAACGGTGAGGAAATGTAAAGTCTCTGCTACATACTGATACCTAAATGCTTTTGTTATATTTCTAAATCCTATGATTTTCAACCCAGAAAATAACGGTGGGTCATCATTTGGATCTTTATCGAAATTTCTCATCTCTGCTATCTGCTCTGCCGAGAATCGAATTACTTGATCTCCAAAGATGTATGCACGTATAATATCAGATCTAGCATTCACTGGCATTCCATCCTTTGTGCTGTATTGCATCTTGCTCACCGTTGGTCTTACTATTTCTCCATCAGTATATGTTGCAATTGTCTTTTTCGGAGTAACTCTTCTAAATAATGAAAATCCTTTGACATCAATTACTATACCTTTACCTATTTGAAATCCACACAGGAAATGAACTCTACGAAGCTTAGATTTCATAATGATTAATTTCTTCAAATCTGAAACTGCTAAAGGAGAATAAGATCTTTTGAATGGATTATGATCATGTGTAGCTTTAGTAAGATCACTCGCCGAATTCACGGGATCTTCTAATAATGTATCAGTTGGATCAAATTCATGAATCTCATTCATATATAAAATATCATAATATTCAGTAGAATCAAATTTTTTGTTTGGCTTGTTAAGGAAGAACGGGAAAATATTGATTTTAGCATTGCTTAAGTCAGCAGCTAGCAATCTGAAATTTCTTCTTAACCCTTGCATTGCATTTCCAGATTGTCCATTATAAGGATCATCATTATCAGTGATTAAAAAAATTCTTTTATTGGTGTATCTTTTAAAATTTTTTTCATTAAAAATCAACTCTTTCTTCATTTGAATTAATACATCGCTCAAATATGATTTTTCTGAAATCTCAACGACCATTGGAAACTTTTCTCTCAAATACTCGTATCTGTTTTCAGATTCATTCAATTGATCCAAGTCATCCTGTATTTGCTTCATAATCTCAATAGATATTGGCTTTAACGGGAAATATTGATATATACTTTTCTCGCAGTTATCACTCGTCTTTCTACTATTGTAAAAATAACAAGCAAAAGCAGAATTCGGATTCAAAATCACTGATTCTTCCATCAAAAACAACATGATTTCAAGAAGTTCCTGTAGTGGAGACTTCATAATAGCTTCGTCTTCCTGATACATTGCTTCTGTGAGCTCAACACAGAACGTGATAGCTTCTTTCAGCTCAAATTGCTATAATTGTACTGTTAGTATCAGGAAATCGAAACCTGCAAAAAAAAATAGCAAACATACTGTTATATATCTTAGTGAAGGGATTCCTCTATTCATATTCAAAGTATTCGTTTGTTCTTTATCTTATCACAATCAATATTTGGCTTTATATTTAAAATTAGTAAAAATTGTATTCAGAATGATGGAAAGGCTGATGTGAATAAAGCGACTACATCAGGGTCGCGTTAATATAACTGCTACATGGGAAGGATGTGAAAAGCAGATACAGGGCTCGTAATATGTGGTATTCAATTTTCGTATGTATAACAAAAGATTACTTATTTCATTTATTGGTATCCTAAGTAAATAATAGGCCTATACTCTTATCAATACTAAAAGATTTTTTTTTCACTATATGGAAGGTTCTTACCTATTGATACTACTAATCTTCAAAGAATATCTTTAAGCAACTTAAATTATTATAATCTTCACAGATTGGAATATGCACTGCAAAAAAATCATCAATATTCGTCTTTTTCTTATAAAACATCATATAAACACATGTACAATAGATTAAAATCCTAAGATAGGATGCTTGATTCGAGAGACCTTAGAACTCAGGTGTGAAGTATAAAGGATATCGATCATTGAATTTCAGCAAAATATGTCAGCAGCCAGATTTGGTTTATTCATGTTGGAGAAACATATCCGTGAGTGCATTTAACAATAAACAAATAAAATAAAAAAAAATGAAAAACAACCACCTAACATTAAATGGTCACAAAACAGAAAATAATTGGACTTTGTACTTTGCAAAGGTAGATGTAATATACTAGCTGAGTATTTAATTATGATCATCTTGGATATATCGTAATATCTATGTGTAATAAACAGCGAATATTTCCAATATATATACCCAGATAGAGAAGCATAATGGAATCAAGCTCGGTATGGAAAGATACAGATGACTCTGTAGCAGATATTATTCCGCACCTTGATCCTGCCACGGCTACAAATGACGGCGATGAAGAAAATGGAACCAATTCAGATGACAAGGATATGTTCTATGTGAGTGGAAATCAATTTGATCAGCTTTCTCAAGACGATTTGATTTTGAAGAATTTGGCGCTGGCAAAAATTGCGGACAAAGACGATACCAATAATGATTTTTATAACAGCCAAATAGTTAATACTGGTGAAGAAGAATTAATGAATGATAATTTGATATTGAAAGCATCCTCTGCGAAACCAACCTTGGTGAGTAGTTTCAAAATTGAACACCCTGAAGATGATGGCTTATACAAATCATCTACTTTCGGGGGGAGTGTTAATTCAGGGATTGTTTTGAATGATGATGAGAAAATTTTTGATTATGTTGGGTTCCATGATTCTAGATCCTACATCAAATTTAAATATAAAGATATCCCAAAATTTCTCAACCTAATCTTCAATAGAGTGAATTCTACTACAAGTTCTAACAATAAAGATTCTTTAATACCTGCCACTATCGTTTTCCACATGTTGAGATATGCATTTTATAAGAAGCATAACGTGAACTTAGGTAATGACTTTTTTGAATTGTTTGTGAATAGAGTGTATTTAATAATTCAAGATGATATTTCAGGTAATTTGATAACACCAACCCTGGATAACACAAATTTTGGCGATGCTGATGATGAAGCTGATGATGATGATGATGTTTGCACTGGTATGAATACTGCTAATAGTACACAAAAAGTTGAAAAGCATAGCAAGAAAACGTTGATAAAAAACAAAGTAAAAAAGAAAAATGACATTGTTCTCATTGCATACTGGATCTCGGTCATTAATTTCCTTTACTATTTCCTTTTAAGACAAGAAGGGTTTTTTAGATCACATCCAGCATTCTTAAAAAAATTGATTGCATTGTTTAATGATTTATCTAATGAATTTGTCAATGGGGTTACTAATAGATTATCGGATATTCTTGATGAAAGCTTGATTGATTATACATCGATTCCAAATTTGAAAGAAAAGCTTATTTTCCAAAGTGATTGGAATTTTTTCAAGAAAGAAGGAGCTACTAGTAATAGTAATAATATGGATAAGGATCATGAACATAGCTTTCAAACAATTTTAGATAGTTTATACCCTCCAAATTTAATAGAGCAATCCAGAGCTTCCCCTATGAAAATTTTACAAGTTTTGGAGGCTATCATCTATGTGTTTAAACTTTATAATATCAACTCCATTATTTTGAAGAATTTGTTGTCTAGAGTTTTCAGTTGGATGAATAATACAATTTTTAATAGAATTTTGCTTAATAAGAACAAGAAAGGAAAAAACTATCTTACAAGATCTTTCGCTATTCAATTAAGACTAAATTTAAGTGTTATTGAAGATTGGATTAGAAGTATCAGTAAGAGCTTGCAAGATGAAGAACTTGAATTAAATGGTAAATCTAATGAAGATTATTTTTTGAATGATGAAATGAGTGGGATCAAGTCTATCATTCATAATTTTCCAGATGATTTAGTAGATTTCCAAATCGATTTAGGTAATGTTACACATTTTGACACAAGCTCAATGTTTTATAGTAAATCCGAGTACGAGAAAAAAAAAGAAATTAAAAGACAGGAAAAGGAAAAGAAATTGAAAGAAAAGGAAATTAAAAGACAAGAAAAGGAAATTAAAAGACAAGAAAAGGAAAGAAAATTGAAAGAAAAAGAATCAAAAGACGCTAAAGAGCTGGAGGAAATAAAGAAACTTAAAGTTAAAAAAGAAACAGAAGGAGAGGAAAAAACAATCCAAAAGGATAGCAAAGCGATAGTTGGAGAAAGGCTTAAGGGGGGAATTTCAGTCAAACCAGAAGATGCTAGAGAGAAAATCTCTTCAAGGGACTCAAAAAAGGAAGAAGTTGATAACACCAAGAGTGAAGAAGATATTGAGGAAGATGAGAGTGAAGACGAGAGTGAAGAAGAAGATGAGAAATTCGAAGGCAAAGTGGATGTTGATTCTACAAGTTTAATATGTCTTTCTAACTTCTATTATTATTCATTATCAAAGATCTTTAAATATCATTTCCAGGTTCTTTATAATTTATTAGAATTCTTGCAGGTGTTCACTACGGTTATCGATTCCCTTGAAAAATCTGTGGAACTGAGACGTAGCAAATCATCAAAGACACATAAGGAAATTGAGAAAGAAGTTAACGATACAGTTTTAGAGTTTTTGGACGATGATTTTGGATACTTAAATTATGCTCAAATTTATTATGTTTGTAAAAACTACAAATATGAGTTAGATGAGCCAAAGATAGGTAAAAAAGTTCAAAAATTCTTGAGTAACTTGAATAAGATTAATCCAGTCAATGCCAAGAATATAAGATTGAAACTGATTCATTACTCGATAATCAACGACATAAAGTTTGTATTTTTAGACAACTTATTTGGAAGACAAATACCGATTTGCTTACCTACGAGAAAGGAATTGATCAATAAATTTGGTCCTGGATGGAGAGGTGATAATAAAGAAAATATGTTGAAATTTCAACCGTACTTAAGTCTACAAGTCAGAGATATGATTGATCTCATTCATGATCAAATGGATTATAAAGCATTCAATGAAGAAGAAGAAGAGGATGATAACGATGATGATAATCAGTTATTTCATAGTGGAACTGCTGGATTTGCTCTAAATGATAACGACGATTTTACACAGATTAGGAAACCACAAGATATGGTGAATAGCACTAATCCAAATACCTATCAATTTGAGTCTAGTTTCTATAATAATAATGATATTTTGAACAAGGAGAGTAGTTTTCAATCTAATGCAGCCACTTTTGATGCAGCTGTTTCTAATGAGATTGAAAATACTATGAGGAAGCCACAAAGTGTTGCCGCGAAAGCCTGGGAAAATAACTTCTCAGAAACTTCAAATAACAAAGATGTTGATTTTGATTTCAATCCATGGTAACTGTTTCCTACCTAAAAACAAATATAAATAATTTCATCTCATCTCATTGGTTGCTTACATTTGTTTTCATGTTTCTTTAATAGAATAAATATATACTCCGTAATTTTTATCTCTTTTTGTACTAAGAACCGGGTGCCAGTTGCAAGTAGCTAAGCTCTTCAAAATATATTATCTATGTTAAATGGTATATGATATTTTTCAAACCAATGAGACATAACTAGTAGTGCTCTGTATAAGCAAGTTTAAATTATAAATCTCCATCAGGCTTCCGGTTATATTTCGAATGACAAGTTAAGCTCTTGCGTTTTCGTCGGTCGAATGCTTTTTTTTATCTCTATTTTTTTTTTTTTTTACTTGCGAACATACGCTGTTTTTTTTTTTTCCTTTGCTATCTGCCGTGTGATTTACTAAAACCAATTTACTTTTTCATTTATCTTGTTCATTTTGTTATTCAACTATGTGTAACATTCATGCTTTATATTTCCCAATTGAAAAACTTCAAAACTTCAAAATTTCAAACAAAAGTATCTCTTAGTAATTGGCCACACATTCATTTAATTCACCTTTCTTTTTATTCGTTTAAGAGCTGTATCAGTTTAGTTGCTGTGTGTCTATATTAATTAATTTTTTAAAGTTCAAATTACCAAGCTGCTATAATTGCTAATTTTGTTAATTACTGATTTAATTGATTTTTTTCTTTGTTTATAAGTAATAATCGGTGTTACTATGTTAGGTTACGAAGGAAAGAAGGGGTTTGGTAAATTCAAACCAACCACAATGCTCGGTGATGGTGTTAACAAAGGACTTGCTATGGGAAAAAGTAGTTTAACAAAAGGTGTTGACGGAATCAATAAAGGATTAGATGCTGGTCGTGCTGGTGTAAATAAAGGTATCTCTGCAATTGATGCAGTCAGTAATAGCATCGTTGGAGGTTCAAAAAAATCTGAGGATAATTTATCTAAAGTTTCAACGAAAGCTTCGAAACCTGAGAAAAAAATCTCTGAACCTGTCAAAAAGAGAGCGCATTTAACCTCGGATTTAGTTACATTCAACTGGGAGAATGTTGGTGCATTCTCTTTGGATGTCGAGAATGGTGATATTATCTTAGCAAAAGCTCAAGCTATGAGAACTTATTTGACCGATTTTTATGTTAGTGATTTGTACAGCAACACAATTATAATGATTGGAACTTGTTTTTTCTCATGGTTAATAGCTAGGTTAAGAGGTGGATTTTTTGCCTTGGGTTTCGTATTCCTTTGTGTTGCATCTGTTTACCGTGCTGAATTTAGAAGATTTGTTAGGGATACCAAAGATGATATGCTAAGATTATCTATATCCAATAGGTTAGAAAATGAAATGGAAACTTTGGAATGGTGTAATAACTTGCTATCGAAGGTTTGGATTGTTTACATGCCTTTAATGGGAGATCTTGTTAAAGCTAACGTTAATCCAATTTTAGCTGGTATGACTCCAGGTAACGGTATTGAATCCATTGAATTGACTCATTTTCATTTGGGTTCCGTGGCTCCAAAGGTTGTCAGTATTAAATCTTACACTAAAATCAGTAAAAATGCTTATGAAATGGATTGGGGTTTTGCTTTTGATCCAAACAATACGGAGCATATGACTAAATCTGAAATCCGTTCCCAAATCAAACCGAAAGTTGTTATAAAAACCGCTATTGGTGTCGGTATCGTTTCCAAAAAATGGCCAATCAATGTTGAAGACATGGGTTTTATTGGTAGAATGAAAATCAGATTTACTTTTACTGATACCTTTCCAATGATTGAACTTGTCAGGGTGCAATTTCTTGAACCTCCAAAAATTGATTATGCATTGAAACCTGTTAGTAGTGAAAACTTGAAAATAGGAATTGATATCATGAAATTTATTCCTTTTTTAAAAACATTTATTAATGAAGGTATCAATTGGGGTATTAAAAGCTATTTAATTGATCCAAATTATGTTGAAGTAAACTTGGTTGATATAATGAGTGCTGCTTCTACTGATATGGACTCTGTCTTGGCTATCAGCTTGTCTGATATAAATTTGAAAAATGAAGGCACCTACTATCTTAAGATTTATACCGAGAAAACGGGTGTCGAAAATGCCATTAAAACTGGGACAAAAACCGGTACTCAGTTGGCATTTAATGATACATACTATGTGTTGAACAACTCTCTTGATCAAAATATGATTATTGCATTATATAAATCATCCGGTAAATTGATTTCAACTGGTGAATTTGATTTAACTGGATTGTATCAAGATGATAAATTCCAAGATGTGTCAGTTAAATTAGTCTCAGGTGCTAAGGATTTAGGTACTGTTAATTTTGATTTACATTATTATCCTGAATTAACTGCTCCTCAATTAGATGACGGTAGTAAGGGTCCTATCCCTAGCAGTGAAACTGGTATCTTTAAACTTACATTGAACGATGCCAAAGCTTTAGATTTATCTTCTTCCGTTGTTGGTCAAATTTCTCCATATGCTGAATTATATATTGATGGTAAATTGAAACACCGTACCCGTACGTTAAAAAGATCCAATGAACCTATCTTTGGAGATTCCGTTGAATCGTTGATTATTTCAAAATCTGAAGCACTCGTAAAAGTTGTCATTAAGGATACAGTAACCATGGCTGATGATACAATATTAGGTGAATTTGAAGGTAACATTGACGATATCTTGAATCAGATCAATAATTCTTCTAATAATATTTTTAAATTGCAACCAAAAGGTGTTATTACTCTTGGAGCTAACTGGAAGCCACTTGCCTTAACTGGTGTTGCATCTACAAGTATTAATAGAGATAGTATTGGTTCTATTAGAATTCATATTCGTGAAGGTAACAACGTTTCCACTTCTGACTCCATTTCTTCGTATACGGAAGTCTCGATTAATGGTAGATTGAAAAACCAAGGTGGTGTTACTGGATCCAAAAATCCTATCTATGATGAAATTACCTTCCTTCCTGTTAGTAGCGCCAATCAGACTGTGAATATTGAATTAATAAACATGAAAAAAACAGGCAAGGATGCTGTTTTAGGTATTGTTACTTTTAAAGTGGGAGATTTTTTAGAGACTGATCATGATGGTAATTACTTTTATGTAGATGGAAGCCAGAAAATTTTTGAGAAAAGATTATTATCTTTGTCTCAAAATAAATTGCCAGGCACTTTAAAATACTCTATTAGTTTTATTCCTACTATTCCAATTTACAAACCTTACGAGCTTAATGATTTAAAGAAAGAAGATGAGGAAATTTCTAAAAAGATTTCCAAAGAAGATGAAGAGCAAAAAATTTTGAAAAGTGACTATGAAAAAAACCCTGATGCTTATGAATGGGTTGCAGCTGATGATTATTATTCGGGGAGAAATCCTTTGAAGAGGATCTTACCATTGGAAAAGCTCATCCAATATAATAGTGGTACTTTATTTTTCAGAATTATAGAAGGTAAGCTTAGTACTTCTTCAGGATTTGTACATGTTTTGATTGATGATCGAAGATTCCCTAAACTTATTGCTGGACCTGGAAGTAATTATACTGTTCCAATGAATGAAGATAGTATGTTTATCAGAGACTTGAAAAATTCTAGAGTTACAATCAGAGAAACTAAAAAGCATTTTGTTGAACTGGAAGATGAAGTTATTTATGAACGTAGCATTCCAACCATTGAATTATTACAAAAGGCTTTTGCCCAGAAATACTTGTTTGAAATTGAATCCAACTCAAATATCAATATTGAGGTTAGTTATAACCCAAGTATTGTTGAGCTCACGGGAGCAGATTTAATGCAGGACACAGGTAAACTCAAGTTAGATATTCTTAATGGTAGAAACTTACTACCTGCTGATAGCAATGGTAAATCAGATCCATTTGTTGTTTTGAAGTTGAATGGTACGCTGCTCTACAAGAGCGACAAAGTCATGAAAACATTAAATCCAGACTGGAATGAAGAGAAAATCATTCCTATACCGTCGCTACTCAGATCCAGACTCACTATCGAAGTTTTTGATTTTGATATTGCGGGTGATAATGATTTCATTGGTAGTGGAAGTATTGACCTCCATAAAATCAATGAAGGTAAAGAATGTGAATTACAGGTACCATTAACTTTGACTAAACATGGTAAGACTATTGATGCTGGTGTAGTCAACCTAGTGGGCACTTTTACTAGTGAATACATCAAGCCTGGCTTCAGTAAGGAAAATGGTGGATTTGGAGATTTCCTTGCAGAGAAGAACCCCGTTAAATTGGTTGGAGGAGTTGCAAAAGGTGCAGCTTCAGGTATTGGGTTCCTTGCAAATGGTGTTGGTAAAGGTGGTGGAAAGATTTTTGGGGCATTGACTAGTAGAGGTCACAATAAAAGGCATAGTATGCTTTTGAAAGGAGACGACGCTAGTATTTATTCTCATAAGTCCCGTCAATCTAGCGTTTTTAATGGTAATGGTAATAGTAATAGGATGTCAGTTGATGCGGAAAGCTCTAACGATAATACATCTTCCTTTGATGAAATGTCTACCATAAATAACAAAAGAACATCTGGTAGATTGGTTGTTAAAGATCTTAGGCCAACAGAGACAAACACTCTTCCACCATTACAAATTAGAGTTGCTTTAAATAAAGGTGACTCGGTGCCAAGAGATTTCTTTAAAACAAGATCACATAAAGAGTCTGATGGGGTTTACAAAATTCAAGAAGAGGCCACATTCAAAGCTTTACCAGAAGACGGTTTAATCATAAAGGTCATCTCTCATCACAAGTTTAGCAAAAATCAACAGCTTGGAGAACTTGAGGTCGGTCTTTTGCACCATATCGATAATCCAGATGATTTCACTGCTGAACTTCCGGGTGTCGGTACTATCACGTTGAACATTAAATATAACTCAGGTTAGTCAAGTTCTCTTTACTAAAACATAATGTATAATTATGTAGTTTTTGGTTTGTTTATTCTTATTCTTGTAACCTTTTATCCTTTTTATAATTTCCGAAAATTGAAAAAAGTCTGTTTTTGAATTCTACCGTTGGTAAGTATAGTAACCAATCGCCGATATCTATTTCAGATGACAGTTGTCGCAGCGTTAAAGAAAAATTAATATGTAGAAAACAAAAAAAAAAGAAACAATATATGAAAATAAGACAAAAAAAAAAGAATAAACTGAAAGATCGAGGAAAACATAACAAAGATATAATTAAAGAATTCAAATCCACTTCTGTTCTCTCTTTTGCCTAAAGTATTTTTATGGATTATTTCTGAATGATATCTATTGCCGAAATCTACTATTAAATATGTCTGATGAATTACCACATAGTTTTAATGAAACGGTTGAGCTTGCCATAATTGGAGGTACTGGTTTATACAAGATGGAGTCACTAACACCGGTTGCAAAGCTTACAGTATCAACCCCATGGGGTTTTCCGTCTTCTCCAATTACAATTTCCAAGACTAAGAATGGTTTCCCTGTTGCTTTTTTAGCTAGACATGGATGGAATCACGATTTATTACCAACAGATGTTCCATATCAAGCAAATATCGCAGCTCTTAAGTCTTTGGGTGTCAAGGTTATTGTTGCATTCTCTTCTGTTGGATCTTTACAGGATCATATTAGACCCCGCGATTTTATCATTCCTAATCAGTTAATTGATAGAACGAAAGGTATTAGAAAATCTACTTTTTTTGAGCGTGGATTTGTTGGACATGTCGGTTTTGGCGATCCCTTTGATGTTAAATTAGGCCAATTAATTTACAAAACGTGTAAGGAAAGCATAAGCCCACAAATATTACATTCGCCGGAGACTGAAAAAAAAGATACTTTATTGATCTGTATGGAAGGTCCAGCATTTTCTACTAGAGCGGAAAGTCAATTATACAGATCCTGGGGTGGTACTGTTATTAACATGTCATGTGTTCCAGAAAGTAAATTGGCTAAAGAAGCAGAAATTTCATATCAAATGATTTGTATGGGTACTGATTATGACGCTTGGAATGTTGATGAAGATGCTGTCACTGTTGAAACTGTTGTAAGCAACTTAAGTGCTAACGGAAAAAATGCTAATAAGCTAACTATCGATTTACTTCCTGCATTGGAAAAAGCTATTTTAAGCGGTGAAATTGGAAATGACTTGAAAGAATCCTCCAAGAAAAGTATTTCCACTGATATTGAAGTTGCACCAAGACAATTATTAGAAAAAATGCATTTCTTATTCCCTGGGTATTGGCCTCTGCACAAATGAGTTCAGTTGGCATAATTTTTCATTGAATTTTATGTATTTTAATAGTAATAAATTTGCTATTTTGTAAAATGTAAAATTTACCTATATCAATAATCACATAAATATTTTTGTTACAACTAAAGATTTTTGTAAGAAGCAATAAATACGTCTCAACCAGCAAGAAATATTATTTAATATCCTTGGGTTTATTTCTTCTATACTCTTTCAAGTTTCTAATTTTTGCGAAAGTGTCCTTCATTTCTTCAGGTTTGCAATGAACCAATGCCATTACATGTCTTTTTTTTAGGTATATTCTATTATTTGTTGTTTTTCTAGTTTTAGAAAGAAGATTTGCGATTCCACGATGATATCTTATTATCGGAAGTTTGTCTGTCATGATTGATTCAATAATTTGTGAATTCTCAATTGAAGAAGTAACGTTTCTATTTATCTTAAAAAAATCACTTGCAACTTTATATAGGCAGTACAATGTGTAGAAATAGTTTTCCTTTTGGCGCGTAATAACACTTTTCCTTTGGTTAACTTATAAACAATTTGCTAATAGTTCAAATATTGAAAAGATTCTTTAGCAAGTTTCTAAGGACAGATATAATGAACTTTAAAATTATTTAATTTTGTTAGCTTAAGTTTCAAAACTTCCTGGATTTCATATCATACAGTTTAAAAAAAGTAAAAAAAAAAAAAAAAAAAGTTAATCTCATTTAATCAATAATTTTTTTTTATTAATTGAATCTTGAAGCAAAGAATTCTAAAAAGAAAGCCAAAAAACAAGAGATATTTCAAAAATATGGAGAAACGGAAAATTAGGTTTGTGTGCCAGATAATCTTGTATTAAATATTCTCTGAAGGTTTCTTTAAAGGAAGTGGCTAAATTTTTTTTAAAAAAGAAATAATAATAAGAAAAAGAATAGGTGACTTATATTAGCTATTATACTCTCAGTAGAAAAGGATTGAAAAGATAAAAAAAAAAAAAAGAACAGCTTATATGGATAAAATACAGGATATTGAAAATTGGCTAACGTTGGCCTTTTTAAATATTGCCGAAATTCAGGACTTTAATATAGCGCTAAACAAAGATGTTCTATTGAGAATTAGAAGTAATAAGAAGTTATTTCTACAGTATTTATATACTAAAAATACAATACTATTCAATTCAAAACAATTTCTTGATGAAATGAGTTACAGAGAGCTAAATAAACATAAAATCTACGAAGAAAGTGAAACTAAGCTGAATACATATTTTTTTTCAAGATATTCTACAAGTTTAGACGAGCTCAATGTACATCCTAGAATGTTCATGATTGATAAAAATGCTAAGCATGATAATGCGAATAAGGATTCCAATCAAGATTTCACTTACCATATAAATAGATATTATCCAGAACTAACATCCGATAGAGCTGATTGTTTGTCAAAGATGAAACATAATAATATTCTTGCCCTGACCACGTTCAAATACTGTAGGATGTCAAAGAATTTCAAGAAAAAAAGAGACGTTTTATGTTCATTTTGTTTTAATAAAAACTGGATTGACTGGGGATTATATAAATACCATTTACTTTTCTCTCACGGAATTTTAATTTCATCAATCAATTACAAACCATCAATAACATCTCTCAAAAAGCTTTTTCCTCTTCCGTACGCAATATACGAAAATACTGAAGGCTCTTTTATTAACACATTCGTAATGTGCGGTAAGTGTGGCATATGGGTTCTCCTTGGTAAGCATTCTTATGATGAGAATGAAGATTTGCTGAAATTATTTGGCTTTTTTTGGAGATACTTTTATCATTATGTAAATTGTCATCGTACCCACTAAATTTCTTAACTGTTATCTAGTAATCCATTCTTTGTTTTTATTTTATTTTATTTTTTACATTGATTATTTTAAAATAAGTAAACATTTAGATTAACTAATAAAACAATATTAAATAAAAGGTAGAATCAAATTTGGACAAAAGAATAATGAAATAAAGGATAGGAAACTAAAATATCCGTATATGTGAGAAAATAAAATCAGGGACTTAAATTAACTTGGTTTGCAAGAGCAGCAGAGAATGTTAAGCCCCAAGTTCTTGATTGACCATTGTCTAACCAATAGTTGTTCCAACTTTCTTGGGAGTAAAATTCGTAAGATGTTGCTGGATCAAATAGGGCTCTGTTCAACATCAAAATACTTAACCAGCCTTGAGCAACAGAAGAAAGATCCATCAGACTGAAATAGGCATTCCATTCCTGTTCAGTAAAAGTTGGGTTTCTAATAACAGAGGAAATTGGTGTAATTGGTAACATTTGAATACCATGAATAAATTCTGGGCTAGTTCCGAAAAAGGTGGTATATGCAATTTTTTCTTCGTAGAAGATACCAGCGACTTTATTAGCAACAATTTCAGCAGGCTCAATAGTATTATCAGAAGAATATAAAAAGTAAGAATTCATAGCTCTAGCAGAGACTGCGATCATTAAGTCACCACGTGATTCCATAGATTGGTCTCCAATCATCTTGCCCCAAAGTTTCATACCATATGCAAAGTTGTAATCTTCGGAGGTAGATTCTTCATTTTTACCAGCACCGGATGAGAATAAACCTGCAGCCCAAGAATGACCAGCAAACCAGTCAAACATTCTTGAAACAGGGAAGTAAGGGTCTGCCGTACTTGGATTAGCAACATCACGAATTAATGCATTGACCCAGTCTTTATTAGCATCAACCCAAGTAGTGCTATCATTCTTGGCATCAACATAAGCAATAATAGCGGCGGCATGAACAAAGTAACCATAATGGAAATGGTGATCGTTATAATAACCTGCCCCATAATCTGTACCATTATTACCATTGTTATTTGCAGTAGTAGCGATTCCACCAAATTTAGTATCATACATCAATGGGTACAATTGATTATTGCTGGTGTAAATTTCGTAAGCTTGTTTAAGAACATCCAAAGCAGCAGCGGTAGCTTCTTCATCCTCAATAACTTCTGATAAAACATATACAATATATGCATATCTATCCAACATTTTCCCAGAACCATAAGTATCAGCATATTGAACAGCAGATGCAAGATCAATTTGCGCTTCTTGGGCAGCAACACTAGCAATTAAAGACAATTGTTCTGAGGTCCAAGAGACTTCTGTATCTTCTAGTTGACTTGACCATGGAGCAAATTGAACATTATTGAAAAGCGTTTCATCCATGAAAACTTCATCAGTAAGGTAAGCATACATGGTACCCTTCGTAGTAGAATCCAAGCTAATTCCAGTTGATTTTTTAGCAGTTGCGTCATTCAAAGAAGAAATATGATGAGGTAAGGCAAATACTAAACCAGTACCAGAAACACTACTACCTGCATTTGTGTAAGTAAAACCATAGGTGGCAGATTTACCATTAGTAACAGAACCGCTTACAGAGGCAGTAGTTGGGTAAATGCCAGCGGCAGAGTCATAGTAGCTTTCCAAGTCTGAATCTTCAGGTGCAACAGCAACTTGAATAATTAAACCGTCTTGTGATTGATCAGCAATAATGGAACCTTCAGACACATCTAAAGTAATCTCATCAGAACTAACGTAAATTAACCATTGAATATCATTATACAATGTAGCTCTATATTTGGTATAACCATTTGGCAATATCAAATCTTCAGAAGTAACTTGAACAAGGGTTTGAACACCAACAGTTGATTTAAGATAAGCAACCAAATTACCATGATAAATACTTGTAACAAAACCTTGACCAAGTACTGTTGGGAATTCAATGTAACTTTCTTCGTCACTTCCATAAATTTCAACATGAACGGACATGTCAGTGATTTCATTTACTTTCATTGATACTGATGAGAACTGAGAAGCACTGAATAATAAAGAAGCAACACCAACAGGTGTAATAAGAACATCAGCACCTTCTGTAGAGATACCTAAACTATTATCGAACACATAGTCTTCCTTTGGAGCGTAAGAAACACCCCAACCAAAGTTATTCGTGCTATCAAAAAATAAACCATATGGATAGGTCCATATAGTATCTGTCTGTTCATCTAAAAATAAGTTAGCCTGAAACTTGTTTGTTTCATATGGTCTATCATTAGAGACGCCTTCTGCGATTATTGCAGGACATTCACCACGTACAAAAATTGATGACGGCAGTTCAGTTGAAATCACTTTGAAAAGATCACCACTATAAGCGTTTATCACATTACCACACCCTTGGTTTGAAGTAGAGTTTGAAGTTGAGTTACTGGCCACACAGATAGAAGAAGTTGATGTATCTGTTCCTGTAGTGCTTTGGGAGACAACACCAGTAACAGTTATGCCAGTTGTAAGAGTAGCTGAGTTAATAGTAATAGATACTGAGCTGGAAGCAAGCGAACTAGTAATTAATGGGCCAACTGAAGTTGTAGATTGAGATGTAATAAGGGAGCCGGAAGAAATTGATGTTGGAGAAGTTGTTGCAGAATAAATAGTCAGTGTTGTAGTTGTACCATCCTTATGTGAAATAGAAACCGGTGTTGTTGGCAAAGCAGTTTGAGAAGAACTAGAGTAGTCACTGTTCTTTATTGGTGAGAGAGTTTTAGTATTTGATGATTCAGCATTGTTTGGAGAAGAGCTGCCTTCATTACTAGAAGATTCACTGTCACTAGAAGAGGATTCGCTACCATCTTCTGAAGAGTCAGATTTACTGTTGCTACTAGATGTTTCGACTGTAGTTGGGGATGAGTTGTTATCATTATTAGTAGGCACAGAGCTTGTTGAGGAAGACTCATTTTCCTTATCATTGGAAGAAGAGTCTGGATTAGCTGCGGCAGCATCATTGCCATCAAGATCCGATGAGCTTGGTGATTGGCTACCAGAATCTGCGTTAACAGGATTTGGACCTAAATACGTTGCAAAAAATGAATCAGGTTCTGTAACATATTCGGTAACATATACAGTATCAGTCAAAGTATATGTATGGTCGGTAGTTGTTTTCATGATAACATTAGTATATGTTATAGTGGTAGTAACATCTGAGGTACTATTAGCATAATGTGGATGCAACAAATCAGCAGTTGAGTTTGTATATCTTTTAGCAAATGTAGCTTGTATACTTTGGGCCAGAGCCAAAAAGATAATGAGCTGGCAAACTGTCAGAAAATACATCTTTTATAGGGAGTTTAATGATTTTTTGATTTAGATAAAAGATGTTTAGTACTAATAATATAAAAAATTTTTTTAAACCAAATGCTGAGAATTTGCAGAAAAACGTTGCAATTTATAGTAATCACAGAATCAATTTTAAATCACAAAACTCATAGTTCTTACTTGATAACTCGACGTAGTGGTTGTTTACTTTTTAACTAACTTAGATCTGTTAGACGCGGTCTTGTCCATTTTCATGCAATAATTTTGCTCTTTTGGGCAGAACTATCCAAATCGGGAAATAACTGTACAGTTTCTCGATCTGAAAGTGAATAATTATTAAACAACCGTTTTCACGTGATTTAAATTAGACGATGTTAAGTATACGCTGCAAGCAAAAAAGGAACGTTTACGAAACAGTATGCATGATGAGATCTTCAATTTATGATCTTTATGCAATATTCGTACATACTGCTAAAGCCCAACATTCTGAAAAGGTAGAAAACATTCTGATAAAGGCATGACTGGCTCTTTGCTTATTCAAATTTGAATGTAATTTACTTAGCGTTGTTCGCTAATAACTACTACAGAATGTCCTTTTCACCAATAAAAGCATCGTACTATCTATATTCAAAGAAAAAACAAAAGCTAGCAACAATAGTTAGTGGTGTTCGAGCATTTTAACCATGGATCATTTGCTTCATAAGCTTTGTCGAACCATATGACTATTGCCATTTGGACCATCATATACAAAAAGTGAATGCGTTGAATACAGTTTAGGACAAACGTGACGCCCACCTAACGGCAGGKCTGGGKTGGKTTAAGTGAAAACTAAAAAGATGTCAGAACCTTTAAGAAAAACCTTTAAAAATTTTCAAACTTAATATCGAGACCAAATTGTTTCTCTTTAGGTTCAATTGGAACTTAAATGTATACTCATGAGTTTAGTTGCCTTTTTTTTTGCATATCTAAACTCAAATTGTTGTTGTCTATTCAAAACAAAAAAAAAACACTGTGTGCGCTTAATGAATGTGGATCTTAAAGATGCCACTTCCGTCACCTAACGCATCAATGAACATATACTCCCACCTTTACAGCCGTTTCCAAACTCTCTTGCAATACCTGAACATTGAAAAAGAAAAGTAAAGATAAGAAAAAAAAATAAAAAAAAAGATAAATGAGTATGCGGCTGGATCTTTTTGGTTAGATGAGAACTTTACGGTAAACCTAAGTTTGTTTGGTTAGTTAACTGACAATAGTAATTTTGAAATTGAAAAAAAAAAGTATACTAAATGTTAAATTTAGAGCTTATAAGCCCATATGAATTACTATATGATAGATAATTATACATAGTCATTTATATCAACATCTTCTATTATAAGGTTTGATAAATCATTGGAATTATTCGTAATTTTTGGTTCTCCTTTTTCATCATTTTCATCATCAGTTTGAGTAATCCGGCTTTCATTTCTTTGACTTTCTTTCATTTTCATTTTCTTTTCACTATTGTTCTTCTCTTTGTCTTTACTTTTCTTCTTTTCTTCTTTAGTTTTTTCCTTTTCCTTTTCCTTTTCCTTTCCCTCTTTCCTTTTCTTTTTTTCTTCTTTCTTTTTCTTTTTCTTTTTCTTTTTATCCTCTTCTGCATTCTTCTTCTTTTCAAAAACCTCTTCTTCAGATTTTATTTTCCCATTTATTGCATCTTTATTACATTCATCATCATTAGAAGTGGACTTTAAACTTCTCTCTCCTGTCCCATTTCTAGCGTCGTTCATCATTTCATCTTCTTTATCTTTTGAAGATTGCTCTACTTTATTTAAGACTTTTTTAATGCCATGTGTGCTTGATTCAATAGTTCCTTCACTTATTTCATCAATAGTATTTAATAATACTTTAGATCCAGTCACCACTTCATATACTTTTTGTGCTCTAATGGCCTGCTCCACAGTGTATAAGGCAGGTTTCTCCTCTTGTTTGGTTTTCTCAAATTCATTTTTTCCATTTTTTTCTTGTTCCTCTGTGTCTATGGACTCCAAACTTTTCTTTTTTCCTGAATCTAAATCATCTAAATCAATTGAATTTGCATATTCGTTCCATTTATCAATTACTTCTTTCAATTCCCTCTCTACCCTTATTTTAGAGCCACCTTCAATACTATGGAAATATTTTAAAATGTAATCTAGATAAGTATCTGAAATACTTAAAACATTTTTAATCAACCAATTTTGCTTTTGTTTGGAGAACTTCCAATTATCTTTGTTGTCTGTATATTCCTTCAAGTATACTAATTGATCCTTTTCAGGTGGCGGAGCACGCTCATTTTTAGGTAGCTTTACTCTTTTAGGAGGTTTCTTATTCTTTTTGACTTCTGAATCTAATGATCTCTTCGCTAATGACTTTTTAATCGATTTTGCTAGATTTTTTGTCACGGAAGAATCATGTAAATGAGTTGGTAAACTTAGTGGATCTTCAGCTTGTGCTTTCTTGACTTTCAAACCAAGTCTCTTCCATGCTGGAGTATTTTCTGATGCCATTTTTGTGGAAGCGAAAGAAAATTAAGACAATGCTCTCGGATGTAATTAGAAATTTGAACTAATTGTGTGAAAATGGTATGCAAGTCAATGTTGTGTATTGAACTGAGTAGGAAGCAAATTAAAAAAAAAAAAAGAAAAAACGAATGAGATGAGCTAGCAAAAGGAACCTGCACGCTGTAACAAAAAAAAAACAGTAAGCAAAAATAGATGAAAAAATTTTTTGAAAAAAGAAAAAAAATTAAAAAGAAAAATACAAAATATTCTATTTGTATTCACATAATTATTTATCTAAATTCCTGTTTCCTTTTTCTTCTTTATCATTCAATACGCAAACCGATAGAGATATATTTTGAGTATCCGTTTATATAATCGAATATTTCAACTTCTCTCTCGCCTTGCAAGATAAAGAGATTACTTAGTTTGAGTCTGTCATTTGATTGTTTTACTTACATTTGATAGATATAGAGATAGTAAACATTTTTTTCTTTAAACTCACGCATCTTGGTACTGTAATGTTAGTACTGATGTAAAATATTATGGCCTATATTGTTGAATTCATAGTTATTTGAATTGGTCGTTATTCGTAAAGTGTTTTGTCATTTTGACAAAAAAAACAACTAAAAAACGACCTCGGTGAGGATTGAACTCACGATCTTGCGATTAACAGTCGCACGCCTTAACCAGCTTGGCCACGAAGTCGATTTTTTTTAGTTTTATCAAACAATTAAAAAAATAAAAATAATACTGTATTATCTTACAGGGAATAAAGAATATTAGGAGTATGCTGCTGTGTAAGTCCAACTCGAACATTACCTAATCACGTGACCAAACTAGGCTTTGCTGATGGAGGCTATGCGAATACTGTTATATAGAAATCAAACTGCCTTGTTGTCAAGATATAACAGCTATATCCTAAGAAATAATAATATGAAAAATATAATAATAATAGTATAAAATTATAACAAACGAACATATAATATGCATGACGACGCGTATATATGCAAGTATAAGACCAATAGAAAGAAGGTGAATATTACGTTTCACGACGAAAAAATTAGAATATAACAAGTGAAAAATACAATAACAATAATACGAATAATATCAAGAAGATATAATAAAAAAGAACACACAACTAAATTACTTAATACTTACTTAATACATACCATTTAAAGAGAATAAACTACTCGTCTATT